>SNQJ01S0002299.1:66246-139577 GCA_010110895.2 Picea sitchensis
AGCGGGGGGGGATGATATTGGATGTGGACCATAGATCTGAGCGTGCCATGCTCAACCTCTGAGATATGTGTGCTCCTTAGAACAACGCACCAAGCCGTCAACTCACCAAAACTTAGGATAAAATTCATAAAGTGGGTCGCACGAGCACCACTATTCTGCAATTTTTCACCAAGGGGTTATTTCCTAAGGGAAAACCCCATTCTATAAAAAATATGTGCTAACAGGGGGGGACCAAACACCCAAAAAATCTGATATAGGAGAAGTTATCCTTAATAAACCAATCTTCTAGCTTACCCAGATTCCCCATAATCTGGTCTGAAATTCGAGGAGGTGGGTGGCCATACAGGGCTATGTGAACAAGAATCACAACATTGTGGTAGATTTCATAAAATAAATCCTTGGCTTTATCTTCCCATAGCTTGGAATGGTAGAAATGAATGGGCTCGACACTGGCCGAAGTCCATCTCCAATTCATCAATGGGAAGGGCGTCATAAAACAGATGGCATCCATGATATATGCCGACATATAAAAGGGGGCAGGTTGTCCCTTTGACTTCGTTGTTCTATAGTCTAAAATTTCTTTGGCCAAGTTATCGGACAACATTTTGGCCTAATTGAAAGTAAAACCCTTTGCTACCTCGTGCATGATGGATACCCATTCCACTGAAAAATGCGTGGGACTCTTCTTTCCTAACAATCAACATAGCATCAGGGCTACATACACCATGACAACATCCATATATGTTGTGTCATATATACCATGAGCGTCGGTTCTGAATTTATCTAGGTTCCTCCACTAGGACTTGATTATCTCGAGACAATTTCTGGCATACTAGATGCACTCCTTTTGCTCGAACTCCAAAATGAATGCAACATTGAATGTATATCTAGGATTAGGGAATAGTTTGTACATTACTTGCATATGTTCTGGTTGGAAAGAGCCGATAGCAATCTTCTGATGGTCGAAAATTCTCCTAGTCTGTATGTCAAAGTGCTCTAAGGCCCAACTTATCATGTCGTTATAAGGCATGAGTCTTGGTCGTGCTGCTATTTTGTGCAGTTCTGATTGCGCTATATGTCTAAGTTTAGCTATCTAATTATCGTCTTCTTCTTCAGCAGATTCCTCTGGACAGTTGATGATTTCATGTTCCAGAACCTCCAACACCTGCGTCCAAGATTTAAGAGTGTCCATGGCTCACGACGTGGTGTCTGACAGAATGTCCATGTTTGGGTTTGAATCCTCGCCGGCCGCATCAATTTTTTTCATCATTTTCCATGGAGCCATAAATTATAAGGAGACAGAGTGAAATTGCCTGTTGTAGAGAAAATTCGTGAGTTTTTCAGATGGAAAAATCTTGCTAATTGCATAAGGTAAAAATGAATTTGAAATCGAAGTTCTTTTATTCAAATCAGATACATTGATTTTCGTATAGCTTCACTGATGAAAAAATTATTAACTTTAATGGAAATGTCTACCTGACAATCCATAATCCGCGTTTGGATCATTACCCTAAATTTTTCATGAATGCCATTAATATTCGACGGTTTGCGTTCGAGAGTTTCAGATGAGACATAGTGAAATTTTCCTGAATCTTGGATGTGTGAAGGTTAATCTCTGGATAATCGCTTTTAAACTTTTAATTAATCATGTTTAAAAAGGTGTGTCAATTTCGAGTGTTTCAGGAGTTTGGACTTCAGGAAATTTAAATGTAGCTCGAGGGGAGATTCCTGAAACCCGAAACTGTGAAGTGATTAATTATCTAGTAAAAGTCTTAATTAATCATATTTAACTTTAAGCATTTCAGAAATTTGGACTTCGGAGATTTTAGAAGATGATACAGGGTAAGCGTCCGAACTCTGAAGTGCAAAGTCGATAATTATCTCTTGATCATGATTAACTTGATTAATTAACATTTAATACTTCGACATTTTGATATTTCGGTGATTCGTGCCTTCATTCTTTGTTAAACTCTCAAAGGATCATCTCACGTAGTGACGCATCACAACCTAGGTGATTCTGACGTTTTGAGGAAAAGGAGGTGCCATGTGTCAACTTGGGAAAGACTTGGAAGGTACACGTGTCTTATGACTTGTGCCCCTTTTTTTCAAAAAGGGTTTAGGAAAATCAATGAGCAGAGACTTTCAGGTTTCAGAGCTTCGGGGCTTTTATTGTTAAGACTTGTCGCAACATCCGAAGAGCAAAGCTCTGAAACGAACATTATATATTTACCTCTTTAAAAATTAGGCGGCTCCAAAACTCTAGAGTAATTAGGGTCGTTTGATCAAAAGGAAATTCATCAACGATGGATATCATGCGTGCCAAAAAATGAAAATGTCATTTACCAATTTTATGTTTTCTTCGAGTAGAATTATATTTTCATGAGGTGAACAATATAGGGCTTAAAAGTTCAGAATGTATGTGTTCCAACACTCCCAAGCTTGAGTTCAAATAAATCCTTCATTTTCTTAGCATAGTACCACTTGGTTAACTATTTCTTTTGAAAATACCTCTTGAACTCCCTCCAAGTAACCTTCTTCTCATCAATGTGTTATACTTGTACAAACTTATCCCACCACATTGATGCCTTTCCTTTTAGATGATAGATGGAAATTCTCCCTTCTACCTACACAGAACAATTATGCAGCCAGAAGTACTTCCTCATACCCAACAACCAGGTCTCCACATCTTAATCCTTCTTGTGTTCACCGTCAAAGGTAGGAGGCTTGATCTTATTCATTTCTCCTTGTAGCTCGTCCACCCTAGTCCTTCTCTTATGCTTTATGACAGAATATTGACTTGAGTTACTATGTTATTTCCTAAAATAATTCTTTGGTGAGTGAGGTCGAAGCCTACCAACACTTCTTTCTTCTCTTCTCTTCTCATCATGAGACCTGCGACTTCTTGAACTTCTTGTCTCTATCTCCTTATCGATTTTTTTTATTTTTTTTATGTCCAAACTTTACATCATTTTGACATTAAATTCATCATGTTGCTCCTTGGATTTCATAAGCCTATGATATGTATTATAAATATTTAATTAAATGTCATTAATATATGTCGATTTAAAATATTTTTTATAATAAATAATAATATTTAATTATTAGAATAGTTCTCCTTTGTTGTTTCGTTTACTTTAGGAAAGCTTTTGACACTATTCCCAGGACCAGATTTTGGAATAGGTTAGAATATCTAAAAGTTCCCTCTAAGCTGAGATTTGTTACAGTAAGGTTGTATGAGAACGTTATTGCCAAGTTTAGAAGCACTAAGGGTTGGTTAGAAGAAATAAACTACAATATAGGAGTCAAGCAAGGTTGTTCTCTATCCCCTACCCTTTTTTGGAATTTACATTAGCAAGTTAGAAGATTGTTTGGAAACCGCAGGTTGTGTTGGACCAAATCTTGCTAGTATAGTAATCGTGCTTCTTCTCTATGCCAATGATATTTTTCTTACAACAAGGAATCCCTATGACCTTAGTAAGCAACTTATAATCCTCAGGGACTTTTTCTCTAGTATAGGTATGACTATGAACACAAAAAAAACAAAGGTTATGATCATTAAATCCAACAAGATCACCTATGATACTTTTGTATATGAAAACAATATCTTGGAGGAAGTTCCTTACAAGTATCTTGGAATTGATATTCATCACAAGCTCAATTATAACTATAGCATTGAGAAACGTGTTGGAGATATTACAAACCCACCTAGTATTTATTTTCCTAGTTTGATTAGTCTATATTGAGGGTGCCCTTGATCAGAGATATTATCCCCTAGATGAGAATATTCTCCCTTAGATGAGAGCGCTACATCCTCTTCATTCATTACTCAATTGCACTTCAGTTAGATTAGTAGAGTACATTCTTGCATGGAAACTTAGGTATTATGATCTGTATTATATTGAGAATGTGATCAAGGTAGAGATATAACAAGGAAATACACACAAATATTTAAGGAACAAAATAATACAATAAAACCCAAATTCTATTAATGAATTTATAGAATACAAAAGACCATAAAATGCAAAGCACACAAGCTAGCTAGAATGGCAGTATCTTATCTTTGAAGAGAAATATGTGTTGTCCATGCTCATTCGCAAGAAGATGATTACAAAGAGGCCAGAAAAGGCCTTTTAACATAAATCATCAATGAGAAAACCTTAAACATCCAAAACCCTAACCCCAGAAGATGAAACACCAAAAGGTTTGTGAGCCCCAATGTGATTAGTTGATACGTCAACTTTCTGAGGGTGCAAATTTTGCATATGATATCCATTTGGGGCTCGATACCCCGTAAAAAAGGTCTAACAGAGGAGTACACATTATTTTTGAACTAACATCTACCTTCATCTATATGTGAGCTGATGTCGCACCAAAAAAACGTCGTTTAGGGCCTCAAAACGACCCCAAAAGTTTGGGACCCAAAAAAACATAGGAAAATTACCAAGATGTGGAACTATTTTCAATTATTGGAATATGTGGATGGCCACTAGTATCCATCTAGATCAGTTCTCCCCTATTAGGAAGAAATGGTCCCCATTGCATCAATTTCCTCCATCAGATGGGGAAACTAATGCTGAAAATGACTCCTCATGAGCCACTTGGCCTAGTGAAGAAGTTTACCTGCTTTGATGACCTGATAAAGTTGGATTTTGTACTACCAGTTTCCCTTCATCTTGGTGTCCATGGTTAGATAAATTGTCTCATGTTCAATGCAATCATGATTGAGTTTTGTAGGGGGAAAGTGCTCGACCACATCTGAAGTGTCCACGAGAGGTGGAAAATATGGTCGAAGTAGTTCCACATTAAACATCGGGTGCAAGCCAAGGAAAAGGGAAATATTTAATTCGAAATAATTATCACCCATAGCCTTGGTGATGGTGTAAGGATATTATTGGAGTGGGAAGAGATTCTGATGGGTTCCTATGAGGCGCTCTTTCTACAAATTCAACCATACCTTATCTCCCAACTGAAACTTGTGTGGTACCTGAGGCTAATCATGGAACTACTTGTACTTGGCATTGGATTTCTACAAAATATCATGAACTTGTTGTTGGATGTGTTGGATTCACTCAAAACATTTGGTTGGTCGATCGACCTTGGTCTAAGCATGGGAGGAATCTTCTGTGCTACTACAATGGGAAGAGATATGTCTATGGGGCCAATGTATGGAACCCCAAGCACACCTGAAAAGGGATGTAGCCAATAGAGTTGTGGGGGGATTTGTTGTAGCTATGTTGAACATAAGGAAGGCTCTCATCCCATGTGGATGTATGTTTGGAATTAATTGTACATCCTCAGGATATGGATAGTCATCCTGTTGACTACCTTTGTTTTTCCATCTGTTTGTGGGTGGAAGGTAGTTAATTTGGTCATCTTGGCGTCCATCATTGACCATAGGATGGACTAAAAAGTACTTAGGAACTTGTTGTATCAATATGAAAAATGGTCCGTGGGATCCCAAAATGAACCCAAACACGTTCAAAGAAGATCTTAGTAGTGGCCTTGCCTTGGCTATGATTCTCTTCTTGCAAGGTGTCAAAACTACCATCTCATGGAATTGATCAATGACCACAAAGACACAACCATTCCCATGCTTGGTTGAAGGCAGACTGAACATGTAATCCATGGAGATGGACTCCCAAGGTTTATCTTTAGTAGGAAGAGGGGTGTATAGCCCATGTTTATTGATGGCGGGTTTGGAAATGGCATAGGCGGTGCAAGATTTGATGTATTTGTGGACATCTTTTCAAAGATTCGACCAATAAAAATGATTTTGCAGTATTTCCATTGTTTTGTCCACACCAAAGTCTCTTGTTTCCCAACTGTAATGATATTTACAAATAATCTTTGCATGATTGCTTGAAGGAACACAAATATGGCTCAAATGGCATAGCAGTCCATCCTAGAGATAAAAGTATGGAACTAGTTTTCCTACGCTAAATGTCTAATAGGTAGTAGCAAATTCATAGTCACTATTTTATAATTTTGGCCACTCAGATGTCTCATGCCCATATAAGTTAATAAATGTGGTTAGCACCACAATCGGGGGTTGAATGAGGTAGTCTCCAACATGGTTGGTGCTTCCCTTCTTGTACTTGATGTTCAAGTGGAATTTCTACAAATACATGGACTAATTTTGATGGTAGTAATTATATAACTTTCCCTATGTCTGCATGAATTGCAGAGGCCTGTGATCAGTGTAAATGACCATTTCCTTCTCTAGAATGTAATGCTTCCACTATCGACGTTCCTGCACAATGGATTACATCTCTTTTTTGTAGGCATGGTATATGAAGACAAAATTAGATAGTGTTTCACTGTGATAAAACATATGATGCCCATGATGAGTGAGGACTGCACCGATAGCATAATCTGAAGAATTTATCTCAATCTTAAATGGTTGTTGCAGGTTTGGAAGAATAAGGATTGGTGTCAAGCAGAGACAAAATTTCAAATACTTGAATTCTTTCTGTTGGGACATTGATCCAGATTTATGCAGGAATGCAACAGAATACACAAATAACCATGAATACAAAGATGCATCGGAAATAACACTTCCTTTCATTAATATCAAAGAACTGAGATTTGTTTACAGACATAATAGAAATAAACTAGCTAGGGCACTGGTAGCTTATCTCTGAGAAGAGATGTGGCAACTACAAGACTCTGAACTCTATGTTACAATGAGGCTCGAATGCCTCTATATTATTGAGAAACAATGGAAGCCCTAAACATCCAAAAAACCTAACCCTAGGAGATGAAATGTCGGAATATGGGCCCAGTCGGGGTAAATTGGTACATCAGTTTCCCGGGGTCATAACTTTGTCATACTATCTTTGTTTGACGCATATGATACATCGTTAGAAAGATATATCCAAGGACTACAATAGTTGGTGGAATTATGTTAATTTTCGATTGGTAGATGCCCAAAAACGTCGTTTAGGGCCTCAAAATGGCTCCGTAAGTTCAGGACCTGAAAAAACTGCCAAAAATATTAAATTGTGTTACAATTAAGGAAACTAAAAAACTGAAAGAAATAATGGTGGGGTTCCAAGTGGAATAGGCGGGTGAACACCAATATCCACCTGGATCATTCCTCCCCCCTTAGGAAGAAATGGTCCCCATTGCGTTGAGTTCCTCCCTGAGATCAGGAAACTTCTGTTGAACTTGGTCCCTGGTGAGCCACTTGCCCTGGTGAAGGAGTTGATCTACTTTGACAAATCGATATAGTTGGATCCTCTATTGGCGGGTGTTATTGATATATGTGTCCATAATCTGATCAGTTGTGGCTTGTTACATAAGTCTCCCACCAATCTATGACATGGGAAAGGGATTTAAGGAGTGCAAAGGTGATTGTTTCATTGTTGGAAATTTTTTGGACAGAGAAATAATCGTCTACAAGACTTAATTTTTTTTCCAAAGTGTTGACATCTATATGGTCTTCAAATAAATGAATATCAAAGTTAACTTTTACCTTAAAGGGAATTACACCTTCGAAGTGACTTCTGGTTGAAGGTGCCTTCGTTGTTGTTGGAAACCATTGAAGGATATTGGTGAAATTATCCATCATTTAGTTCCTCTGTTGTGTGAGGGATTCCTGGAGAAACAATTTTATAGGATATCTTGCTCCATTATCTCTCTTTTCTTCTTTCATGGGAGGATGCTCGGGTCAGAATGCGTGTTCTTCCCCAATCTCAACTAGTTCAATACCCAACTCTCAGTAGCCTAACCTCATTGAGGACATGCACATAAAAACAACAAAGAGAAAATTACTCTGATACCATTGATCCATATTATATTGAGACATGAAGGTAGAGATATAACAAATATATAACAAGGAAATACTCAAATATTACAAGGAACACAATAATACAGTAAAACTCAGATTTTATTAATCACTGACAAGAATACAAAAGTCTATAAAATTAAAAGCACACAAGCTAGATAGAATGGTGGTATCTTATCTCTAAAGAGAGAGATGTGTTGGCTATGCTCATTCGCAAGAAGTTGATTACAAAAAGGATGAAAAATCCCTTTTAACATAAAATATAAATGAGAAAACCCTAAACATCCAAAACCCTAACCCCAAAAGATGAAACGCCAAAAGGTTTGTGGGCCCTGATGTGCTTAGTTGATACATCAACTTCCTGATGGAAAAACGTTTTCATACGATCTCAATTTGGGGCACTTAGTACCCCATCAAAAAGGTCTAGCCGAGGAGTACACATTCCATTCGACCTAGAATTTCCCCCTTTGTTACATGCTAGGTGTTTCTATGCCAAACAAACGTCATTTAGGTCCTCAAAACAACCCCAAAATTTTGGGGCCCGAACAATCATAGAAAAACGACCAAGATGTGGAACCATTCTGAATTAATGGAATAGGTGGTTGGCCACTAGTATCCACCTAGATCATATTATCACCAAGCGTTGCATGCTCACCTTGGGTTCATCACTAGGAGGGTTCACTTACCTTGGGATCATCACCAGGAAGGTGCCACACATGTGAATGCATGAGATTCTCCTCACTCCACTTGTGATTAGTCGTTTAACTGATGACTACCTGGGAAGTTAAATAGGACTAGGTGGTAGTTCACTCCCGTTTCTGTCAATGTGTTTTCACATATCTCTAGATCACTACTATGGCACATTAGTTCAACTATGTAGAGTATACCATGTGTATTTTTCCATTATCTCATTTGGTTAATACAATTATTTATTCTTTCTCTCCATCTCTTCTCTCTCTCTCTCTCAACTTTGCAAGATTTGTGTTAATTGTTGCTAGCTACATTCTCTATGCATGTTTCACTCTAATTCTACATGGTATTATATCCTGTAGGTTTCTAGGAATAAGGAACACAAGCAATCATTTGCATGTATAAACGATTGAATAAGTTAGAAATAATCAAATTTTCACCATCAGAACTTCTTATGCCATACAATTATTTCATTAGAAGATGAAGATCCTTCTTCTTCTCAGAGAAAGAATCTTATATTGAATAACCATGGCAATAAAAATTGAACCCAAATCGACAATCGCAAAATCCAAATAATTCAATTGCATGGATGAGGCTTGCGATCTCATTTGCATGTCCATATATCCCGCATTGTTGTTTCATATTGAATATTCCACAATTCCAAATGAGGTTTGGACAACCCTGGAAGGTCTCTTTGGGAAACATGACGAGATGTGTGGCCACATCCCTGAGATTGAGTTAAATTATTTAGATCCAAGTAGTTTTGAGAATATCCATGACTTCTTCATGAAGTTCAAATCCTTACTACTTCAATTATAAGGATGCATGATCGATAAATCAAAGAAAGAAAAATAGTTTATTCTTGTTATTCTTTCAAAGTTGGGATCGAAATATGCTTCCTTTGTCTCCACATTTCATACAGTAATGATTACATTGGGTGCAGCCTAGACAATGCCCACATTGGACATATTCATTGAGTCCTTGATGCATGAGAAAGACAAGCTCATCAAAATGGCATCAATCAAGAGAAATAAAGTGCATGCACTTGTTTTGTATGAGAGCAACAAGTCCAACTCAAAATCCAAACATAAAGGAAAGGAAAAGAAGAATGCAGATCCAAGAAAGGGAGGAAAATTCAAACCTTCCAATGACTCTTCCAGCTCAAAAGAAGGAAAGGGAAAGAAAGGGAAGACAAAATGCAGTTATTGAAATCGTGGTTACCATCTTGAATCCACATGCATGAAGAAAACCATGGACCTCATGGCATAGACACTCCAGTAGAACAATCTTGGGGACTGCATTCCTGTGAATTTGAAGAAGAAGATGGGAGACAAAGCACCAAAAAATTGAGGTAATGTGCATGATTTAATTGCAATTAATTCATCTCTTGATGCATGGATTATCGATTCAGGAGCATCTCACCACATGGAATCCATGAACATTGTCCTTTTATCTTTAACTACATGCATGGGTCCTCCTATTATCATGGGTGATGATTCCCCAGTAGAAGTCACTCGACAAGGGAGAGTAGATCTCCAAATTCAAAGTTTCAAGAATGTCTTGTACGTTACGAAACTCTCTGTAAATATACTCTCTTTCTACAAAATAACAAATATAGGCACAAGGAAAAGGGTGGAATTCACACTGGATTCTGTGACCATATTTGACATGCAAGACACTCCAATATTGACGTTGGTGAGGTAAGTCACCAGTCCATATTGTATACATTTTCCAAATTTATTGTTAAATATGATTCCACATTGTTACTAACTCATGCCAATTATGATAGTATACTTTTTCATGAATGATTTGGTCACTTAAATTTCAGGTACACACAACAACTCAATAGGAAAGGAATGGTCAAAGGATTTTCGGACATACATTTTTCTGAAGGAGTTTTTCAATGATGTGTTCTTGGAAAAAAAAACACAAGATAAATTTGAGAAAGGGAAGGCTTGAAGGGTCTCCTCTCCCTTGGAGCTTGTTTACAATGACCTCATGGGTTAAATTTCATTGATGAAAGGTCATGATACATGTGGGTGTACTTTCTTAGGCATAAATTCGAAGTATTTGAGCATCTCAAGGGTTTGAAAGTGCATACAGAGAAGCAGTCCGGGAAGATGATCAAGATCCTCCAGACAAATAATGGGGGGGAGATGTAAACAAGGATGTATGAAATATTTTTGATGAGGCAGGTATGCATTTACAACATACAATTCCATACACTTCACAACATAACAGGGTAGCTGAGAGGAAGAATCGATCTCTCAAGGAGATGTCCAGTTGCATGTTGCATGCAAGGTCCCTTCCCTCCAAAATTTGCGCTGAAGCATTAAACTATGCCACTTGCATATACAACATACCTCCTCACATATCTATGAAGGACATGACATATTTTGAAGCCTAGAGAGGCGTCAAACCGAAATTCAAACACTTTTGAATTTTTGGATCACACACATGGACCTACGTACCTTTAGAAAAGAGGATGGCATTGGATCCTCAAAGAATAGAATGAATCTTTGTGGATTATCCCGAAGGTGTGAAGGGTTACAAAATGATAGACTCTTTGATGGACAAACTCATCATTTAAAGGAGTGTCTAGTTTGAATAAAGTCTCATGCATGTACCTCATGAGCTACATGTAGATATTTATGTACTTCCTCTTGTACCAGACATTTGATATGATGCATCCTCCCATTCATATCAGATTTTATATCTTATTTCTGAATCATATTTAGAACATCATGAGCATGCCTATCATGATCAACATCAGATACCCAAATGGGCACAGTCCACCATACAAGAAGCAGGTGATCTTGTGAGAAATCCTGCAAATCTGAGGAGGATGAGATCCCAATTTGAGGAGGCACCACATGCAATTACAACTATAGAACAAGTAATTACCATGCATTTTTTCATAAGTCTAGATTTAGACCCTCAGACTATGTAGAGGATAAAGGGAATCCCTTATGGGAAGTATCTATGACCGAGGAGTACAACTCCCTCATCGAGAACCAAACTTGGGACTTGGTTCCACTTCCATCATATCAAAATATTTTCAAATACAAACGGGTCTACAGGATCAATAAAGAAGAAAACGAACATGTGAGAAGATACAAGGAAATATTGGTTGCAAAAATATTTTGACATGTCCATGGGATTGATTATGATGAGACATTTTATTCAATAGAAAATATGGACTCCATCTGGTTGGCCCTCGCCATTGCAGCAACCAGGGGGTGGGAATTTCACCAGATGGACGTGAAGAATTCCTCTCTTGATGATGATATCTCATAAGAGATCTACATGGAGAAACCTCATGGGTACGTACATAACTTATCTCTATTTTTTCGACTCGAAAAGTCATTCTATGGCCTCAAGCAGGCTCCTAGAGTATGGTATGATAAAATGGACTCATACTTATTGTCTCACTCTTTCATTAGATGTAAATTAGATCCCAATGTTTATATGATAAGAAATTATGAATCTTTGTTGATCTTAGTGCTATATGTAGATGATATATTGATCACAGGTAGTTCATCCTCAACAATTGTTGTGGTCAAAGAAATTTTGCAGGACAAGTTTTCTATGACCGACATGTGTTCACTTCACTTTTTCCTTGGTATTGATGTTAGCCATGATTCTTCCAACATCAATTTGTCTTGGAAAAAGTATGCAAATGATCTCTTGGTCAGATTCAACATGATTGACTGTAAGCCTATATACACACCCTTATTATCTGAGGTCAAGCTCAAGGATGAAAAGGATACACCATTGGTAGATTCCACCAAGTACAAACATCTAGTGGGGAGCCTTCTTTACCTCACTCACTCTCGTCCAGATCTCTCGTATGCAGTGGGCGCAGTTTCTAGGTACATGCAGGAGCTACATGAGATTCACTGGAAATATGCTAAGCACATCCTCAAATATGTTCAGGGTACCACCAATCATGGGATTCACTATGAATTTTTTTTTTCATTGGATCTCACAAGATGTACAAATTCATATTGGGTTGGTGATAACATAGATCACAATTCCACCTATGGGTACATTCTTAGTTTGGGATCTAGCCCCATCTATTAGTCGAGTAAAAAGAAATCAACAATTGTTTTATCATCAACAGAGGCCAAGTATAGAGGAGTAGTCAAAATTACCATTTACACACTTTGGCTACAAAACTTCCCCACTGAGCTTGGTATCCATTTCCACCGTCCGACTGTCATCTAGTGTGATAATCAGAAAAAAATGAAATTTTGTAGAGATCTAGTGCAGCGAAAGAGAACAAAACACGTTCCACATGCATTGCATTAGAGAGTTGGTTCATGATGGGATCATCGACTTGCAGTACTATCCTTCCTCTAAACAGATTGTCGACATATTCACCAAGACTTTCGTTGAGGATAAATTCTGCTTTCTATGTGATCTTCTTGGAGTGAAGGACACAACTACCTAGTAGTTGTCTTTATTTTTCAACATTGTACTTTAAGGGGGGGTTTTCCCATGAGGTTTTCCCTCTTTCCACTTTTTCAATGTTCATTCATTAGATGCATTGTAAAATGGGTACCTACCATGACTTCTTGTCGGAACCCATTCTTCATTTCATAGTAGTGTTTCCAGAAGTGTTGGAGATGTTACACACACCTGGTATTTATTACCTAGGTTGATTAATTATGTTGAGAACTTGTGGTTAGATATTACACACACACCTAGTATTTATTTTCCTAGGTTGATTAGTCTATGTTGAGGGCACCCTTGGTTAGAGATATTCTCCCCTATTTTAGGCCGCCACATCCTCTTTAGTCATTACTCGGTTGCACTTCAGTTAGACTAGTGGAGTAGTGTCTTGCATGGAAACCTTGGTATTATCACCAAGTGTTGCATGCTCACCTTTGAATCATCACCAAGAGGGAATACTTACCTTGGGATCATCACCAGAAAGGTGCCACACATGTGCATCCATGAGATTATCCTCACTCCACTTGTGATTAGCCTGTTAACTGATGACTGCATGGCCAGTTAACTAGGACTAGGTGGTAGTTCACTTCACATCTCTCTAGATCACTACTATGGAACATTAATTTGACCATGTAGATTATATCATGTGTATTTTTCCATTCTCTCATTTGGTTAATAAAATTATTTATTCTCTCTCTGTATCTCTCTCTCTCAACTTTGCAAGCTTTGTATGAATTGTTACTAGCTAGATTCTTTGTTTAGGTTTTACTCCATTTCTACAAAAAGTATAAATGGAGGGTGGGAAGGTTATTATGGGATTGAAAATAATTGTAAATTAGTGGACCTTTGGCTATGGGATAATAAAAATCTCTTTGGAACTCTTGTCACTCCTGTTATCTTATATGGATGTGAATTTTGGGGATGCAATATCTCTTGAGAATCTTGGAGAAAGACAGAGCATATCCAAAATAATTTTATAACATATAATGTCAAAATTAAAGGAACTGCACCCTATACTATCCTCCTCATAGAAGTGATCCTTTCCCCATTGAGATAAAAGTTATGATTAGGTACTTAATATACAAGAACACGATAAACAACATGGATGACACGAGGCTCCCCAAAATTGCTTCAGACTCTAGCCAAAATCACCAACGACTCAAGCAAGGATGGCTTAATAATGCCAGTGTTGGCTAAATCATTGGGAAATAAAAGAAGAAGTTATTCTGCAAAATATCGATGATATTAAAAATATTGTACAAGCTAAATTTAAGGAGAATCTATGGTACGATAAAGAATTAATGGATAAAAGAAAATTAAGATATTATAAGGAGGTGGTGGACTAATTCTCATGAGCTGCATAGTGAAATTGGGCATTAGGAAACCCAAAACTCCATGGAAGAAAACAATATGTCACCTTTCTGACACCAAGAGGGTTGAAGATGAAAAAGAATTTCTCCTAGAGTGCCTTGCGTATACCCAAATTAGATCTCAATTTCAAAATATTTGTCACAATATCGACCTTCCTAACCTTCTAAATAATAAAATCTCTAGTAATCTTGGAATGCTTCTCTTAATGCTTTTCAATCATCGAAATAACATTTTAAAGAAATCCAAGTAATCTCTTACTTTTCTTAAGGTCCAATAAACCAATTTTGATCGCAATAAACGTTGACCATCACCACTACTATCATCATCATTAACTAATCTCATATTTTTAATATTTCAAATATACAATAAAACATTTCATATTTTTAATATTTCAAATATACAATAAGAATGATTTGACATATTATACTATCCTAAAAAGAAATAAATCATTATTATTTCTTATAGAAGTATGATTGTAACCATCAACTTACATTTATAAATATAAATATAATAATCAACAACACCATTTTATAACTATAAATATAATAATCAACAACAACTGGTACGAGAATTTTATCAACCATAGCAAAAAATAAATAAATATCAACCATAGATTATGAAAATCATTAACGTTAAAATATGTCAACATAGATTATGAAATCATTGCCCTCAAATATATGAAAAAAATTAAATAGCAACATTATGATGACTTACAACAGGGAGCCATAGCGTAATTGTGTTCACCCATGAAGATAGAATCTGGAGATGATTCCTAGATAACATAATATAACCATCGTCATGTATGCAATATGTATATTGGAGATGATTCCTAGATAACATAATATAACCATCGTCATGTATGCAATATGTATATTGTTTCCATGGTATTTTCATATATTGAAGGATAAATCATATTTTTAGGTTAAGTCATATTTTAAGTTGTATAATATCAAACATCATCATCATCATCATGCTTGTAGGTGGGTGTAAGTGATCAACGCTATTGTTACACGTAGACTCTTGTCATCTTTCTCAAAGGTGTCTAGATTCAGGAAGAGTCACATCCTCATTAATCATGGAGGAAAGGTGAGTTTATGGTATCGAGAAATCAAATCAAATGATCAATATCGTCATGGCTAGGATAAAATGTGAATATAAAAGGTTCATCATATTGGTTGTCATTCCACACTTATTAGTACTTTCACAAACATTCCACATAGTTTAGGTATGTTTTTTCAATTATTAGTACTTTTCCTTTTTGTTAGAAAAAGAAATCCCACACACTAATTTGAGTTTCCATGTCAGAGATGTTGTTGACAAGCCTTCTCCTTTGTCCTATATAAACATAAGTGTCTTATCTCTATCCAAAAACATTACATAAGTTAATCTTATATCTTGAAATGAGAGATCCATGAGAATTTAGGATAAGACCAATCATGTCACTCCTTGCTAAATACATATTTGGGTCTACATAGTCAAAGTAGTGTTCCATTATTCAATTTCTATATGTACAAAAAAAAAATAGATTTTTTTATTATTAAAATGTTAAAATGGATTTCATTAAAGTTATGAGATCAATGATGATACTGCGTGAAAGTAATCTTCCTTATTCCATTTCTAATTACGCAAAAGTTTTGTAATGCATTTTTTAAAACTATAAAATGATTCTCAAATGTGTATAAACCATAGGGTCAAGTTAGGCCATGATTAGGAACTCGATAAAAATGGTAGAACTAACATATCTCTACCATACTAGGTTGTAGAAATAGCTTGAGCAATAAGAGGGTGATGTCATGTAAGCTTAGAGATTAATAAGTGAATGGGAAGAAATATTTAAAATAATTGACTTATTTGCAAAGCGTTCAAGTTGTCCTTAAATCTTACAAAGACTAATATGTTGTTTGAAGGCCTTTTGGAGACTAAATTGGATCCTTTTAAACATGTTCTTCCCTTTACCTTTAGTTCTCTCTCGGGAGGCTTCAAGTATTTGGGTTACCATCTAAAGACAGAGGTGCAACATGCAAGTGACTGGGATTGGATAGTTACCAAAATAACAAAGAAGATGGGGACATGGTGTAACCGGTGGTTGTCGTTGGGAGGCAGGCTCATCTTGGTCAAATTCGTTCTAGAAGCCCAACCAGTCTTTTGGATGTCATTGGAAGCTTTACCACATTCGGTTATAAGCCGGATTAGAAGAGTGATGTTTCATTTTCTCTGGAATGGTCTCTCGGCAAACAAACATTATCATTTATGCAGGTGGGAAGTCTTAGCCAGACCAAAGAAGCTCGGGGGCTGGGGTTTGAGTAACCTCTTTTTATTTAATAAAGCATTGAATACTTCCTCTCTGTGGTGGGTACTAAATGAAGACAACCTTTGGCACCGTGTTATCATGGATAAATATTTACAAAATTCATCTCTCATCAATTGGCTCAGGAAACCGAGGCATTCAACTAACTCCGCTTCTCGAGTCTAGTCTAGTCTTGTGTGCACGATCCATATTATTCTCCACTAGATCAGCGTGCATCCAAGAGTAGGTCACTATATCTTGATAGGTAAAGACAAAATCCTCAACTTGGGAGAAAGATCCCTCCTTCCTTTAGATTTAATTAAACATATTAATAACAAAGGTGTTTTCTACCTAGCACAAGCATTGATAGCAAAGAACTCAGTCACGACAACGCCAATATGGATGACCAACGTTGATATGGAGTTGACAGGACTGCGAGCGAGTGCCTGGTCAAATTTTACAGTTGATTTAAATGGTGATGGAATAGTTATCAAGCCAAACCTAGAAGACGCTTTGATGTGGTCAAGTGATGGAAAAAGCACAGACTTATTAGTAAAAAATGTTTACGACGCTCTCCTGGCTACGCACTTTCTCCCTGTGAAGCACGACTGGTAAAAAAGTTCTGGAAGTGGTGACTTCCTTGAAGGTAAGTCTGTTCTTTTGGTTGGCTATTCATAGTAAAATTCTAACTTGGGACATATTACAACTAAAAGGGAAAGCTAGACTGAGCAGATGTTGTCTATGTGGGAATATGGCAGAAAATATTAAGCATTTATTCATTGAGTGTGTTTTCACCAGATTGGTTTGGGAAAATAGTGCTATCTTGCTAAATTGTAATCTCTAGTGGGACGACCTGTCTCTCATGGATTGTATGGACGCTTGGGTTCTGAATAAACAATTTCCTAAAAGACTTTTGATCCTAACCTGTTGGTTTATTTGGAAAGAGAGAAACATGACATTGTTTGATGATTTGCGCCCCAATAATTGGGTTGTGGTCTATAAGATTCTAGATACTCTGAATATTTATTCTCTAGTTAGAATTGCTAAGGGACTAAGACTGAGTTCAATTATAAGGATGAATGGTTATGCAATAGCCTTCTTTGATGGTGATGCGTTAGCTGGAGGTTCCATATGTGGAGCGGGGGGAGCTATAAAATGCCCAAAATCTCAAGCTTACCGATGGTTTTTTAACTGTGGTGTTAGAACAAACACAAAAGTCGAGTTATTAGGGGCATGGGATATGCTTACTATTTCAAAGTTGTTGGATCTACAATATATTCAGGGTTTGGGGGACTCCAAAGTTGCCATTCAGTGGCTTGAACAGAAAGGAAACCTCCAAACAATCAGTACTGAAGGTTGGAAAAGCAGAATAAATGAATTGATTCCCACCTTCAAAGGAATACATTTTCAACACATTTTTCGTGAAGCGAATAGGGAGGCCGACCAACTATCAAAGCAAACCCTCATGGCTCCAAAGGGAAGGATTTCCTATTACACTTGGGATGGCAAAAAGGTTGTTCCTACTCTCCAAGTGGATGTCTTTTAATCTCCCTTTTCGCTTCTAATCGATTGATATTTTTAGCTGTCGATCCTTCTATTTAGATCCAGAAATCCTCTTGCGGATATTTCCTCAGAATCAGAATGTTTTTTTATGTAATCAGAGGTTTTTTTCGCCTCTTGATAGTGTATGCTTGGGTAGCGAGGTATTTACTATGCCAAAGTCCATGCTAGAATTTGGTGCTAGTATTAGTGAACTTCTCAAGTTCAGCTTGCTCTATTCTGAAGATGTTTTTAAAAATTATTATTAATATATTTTTTTTTGGAAAAAAAAAGTTAGGCCATAATTACATTATCTTTGAATAGTGATTGCAATCTCATAAATTGTTTCATTTGATTGTTTATGACTCCAAAGTACTATCACCTTACTAAAACCAAATGATTTATTTTAGAAACAATTTATTTAAAATATTAGTAAAATATGGCGAGAAGGTTGATATGTCAAAGCAATGTGTAGGTTTTAAATATATGAGTTTTGTATGGGTGTGAATTTTAAAATGTTTATTTATTATTTGATGGTATCAAAACTTTCAAGAAAGGGAAGTTGAATCGATCAAATAACTTAAGATAATGTTGTTTTTTAAATTTTAATTTGTTTACATTGAAAATGAGTATTTTTGAAAGGGAATAAAAGGTTAAAGATGAACTAAAGCATTCACAAAATTAGTCAAGGATACTTATCACATTACCTTGTAGTGCACTCAAATTAAATGTCATAATTTCACTTAAAAGGAGTGAGATATAATTAATCAATTTCAAATTTTAATTAAAAGTGGATTGCAAATTTTAAATATTAATTAAAAGTGGATGATTGTGATTTTTTAGAATTCTTTTTTATTTTTAAATTGAATTCATATTTAATAGGAATCTAATTAAAATTTGACAATTTAAAATTTTAGATTTTAAGATAGATAAAGTTTGAACTTAGATTATTAATTGGATTATTAATATGACAATTTCATGTAACAAACACTATATCATAATCATAATTGAATAAATAAACTATTAAATTTATTTAAAAATAAAAAATAAATATTATAAAAACCATAATGTATATGAAATTTGAATAAATAAACTATTAAATTTATTTAAAAATAAGAAATAAATATTATGAAAATCATAATGTATATGAGCTTTTAAATTATAAATGTGTCAAAAATATATAATAAATTTACTTGACAAGAGACATCGGAAAGAAAATTAAACAATTAAAAGAAAAGAAAATGAGAACTTGCGCTTCACTAAAAATTAAATAATTGACTTTGTGCAAAAAAATATAAACTTCTATTAGGCAAGAACATAAATAGTTGTTGTACCTTTCAATCCTAAAGTTGTGGTTTAACTCATGGAAGAAATGAAAACATAAAATAAATAAATTTAAAACCAATTAATATAAAGAAGATTGACTTTGGATCTATGTTTATTAGTCAAACTTTTGATGAAGATCAACTTATTGGATCCATGTCTATTAGTTAATGTTTATAATTAGTACTAATAAATATGAACTAAGGTTAAGAGGCCAAAGTCATTCTTAAACATGTTATATGTAAGTAGAACCCTAGTAATTGTTAAAACACATGATCATGAGTATATGAATTATTTCTCATGCTATGTTAAGGGTGTATGCATTATTTTTATCATTGTCTTATTTAGATTTAAAACATTTATTTTCTTTATTCATTATGTAATGTTCCTTAATCTTTATACTTGAAATACAAATAAGGTATATAGAGATTATAAATGAAGAAAACCAGATAGAAGAGATAAGCAAGATGAAATAAGCAAAATATACTTTGTATTATGATAATTAGAAGAAACAAAGTGGCGTTCACTTGTCTCTTAAGGTGGGATGACCTTTCACTGAACGAAGCTCCAAATATAACAATACTTGAAAAAACATTGCATAGCCTCCTAGCTCTTTAAATATATTCTCAATAGCAAAACCCTAGCTACTTGTGAGCACCAACTACCTACTAGGCCTTATTTAATAAAGATGACCCTTTTACCTTAAATAAATATCCACTACTATCTAAAGGGTCTTATTCAATGAGGACAACTGCATACATCAATTAACTAACTCCTAGGTAGCCTAAATGTAATGTCCTCTAGTCCAACCGAGGGATATTATAGTGAAAAATACTCATAAAAATGAAATTTCTGCTAACTAATTTAATTCTTTTACATTTAACTAATTTTCGGTAGCTTTCAACTATGAATTAAAAACATATTTAACTATTGTTTGCTGCCATTACATTGATGCATCTACAAAATACTAAAATAGACATGAATGCAACTAATAAACTTCATTACAACAACATATAAAATATGTTCTCATACTCAAAGTTCATGCACAATAATTAAAATTTATAATACAACAAAAATATGATAAAACACTTATCTTTTCACAATAGTTGTTCAACCAACTACTTGGGACAGACGTTCCACCAAACCATAGATTGACTGCTCCAAATGTCAACAACCAGTCACCCCCGAGATGAGGCTAGTAATCCAGAAAAGAGGGTGGCCTCTCACAGTCCACTCACAACTCATAAAACTTACAACCCATTGATATCTTCCTACATCTATCCCGATTTTCCACCAGCTCTCTTCTTCTTGACTTGCCCAACCCAAGGAATGTACTCCTTCTCCAATATTAGTCCCTAGGGTGTCCCATTCGTTCATCAGGGTCTCTTTGGCACAAGTATCCAGGATTCTCTCAGTTGAGAACTCAAAGGAACCTGCTGCTAGGAAAACTATCAGCAAACCAAAAACAAACACTTGTTGTTATAGTGCAACTCACCCAGGAGTTCACTCTTCATGCTTGAGAACCTGGCTCTTCAATTATCCATCTCCAATTCACTCCCAAACAATCCAACTTTTTCTAAAATTCGCCCTCCATGGTTGAACTAGCTCCAAGCTCTCTTCCTTGTTCTCCCCTTCCTCCTCATGCACAAAAACGCAATGTGTAAAAATTGTTGTCCCAACCCATACAAATTTCTCTCCTTTGGATTGCTTGCTCGAATCACACACTTCCCCAAGATGATTGTACTCAACCCCCATGTTCCCAATAACTATGGGATGTGACTACTCATACCCACCCTCTTACATGTATTCAATGATTGGCTTTGGGAACACTCAATCATAAATTAAAAGGTTCATGTACAAATAACAATTTTAGGAGAATGGGTTGGATCAATATTCATGGGTAATTTCCCCTTGGACCCCTCTTGGCCATTATCCTAGACCCTTCCCTCTCTTGTGTATTAACTCTTCTCCTGTGTCTTGTCCATGTCCCCTTAGAAGTTGGCATCACATTTTATTATTAAAACATATAAATACAATTTACATATTACATCTCTTTGGTCATAGCTACACATTATATCTACATTAAGCATACTCAAACTAGGGATTATAGTGGGGATGTTAGATTACCTGTCCCTTATAATTGTGTGTTGTCCTTGGAGCACACCATGCCAATATACATATATGCAAATTTACATCACAATACTTAGAAAATAAAATTCTGCAATTTAACAACTCCAGTAACAATTCCAACCATAATTTCATGTTCCTTTAAACTTGCCAACCCAAGGAATGCACCATTCATTTATTAGATTTAACCCAAGGGATATACCATTCGTTGATCATATCTAACCCAATGAATGAGCCATTATTTTATTAGGTTCATCGACGTAGTTTTCTAGGACTCTAAGATCTAGTTTCGAGACTCTAGCTGCTCAAAATGGAGTCTTGCATTTTGTTTTCTTCAAAATTGTCAAAAATTTGCTTGGCATTCCTCCCACAAGTTTTCTTCATGCTCCCATGTAGCATCTTCAAGACTGTAACAAGTCCATTGATTTTTTACCAGCCCTATGGCTTTCTTCTTTAGCACTTTGAATTTCCAATCCAAGATGCATAATGGTTCCACCTGGAAATCCCCTTCACGCTCCACCTAGATAAAATTACAATCAATTATGCAGTTAGGTTCATATACATATTTCTTTAATAATGATACATGAAATACATTATGCACTCTCATGGATGCATGCAATTCAAGGATGTATTCAAATGACCCTATCTTTTATAATATCTCAAAAGGCCCACAATATCTCACTACCAACTTTGTGAAACTTCCTAATCTTAGCGAACTTCCTAATCTTAGCGAACTTCTCTTTTCGTTCACTTTAAAAACACATGTTTTCCCACTTTAAAATATCTAAACACTCCATTCTTCTCTGCATAGATTTTCTACCTATCCTGGGAAACCTTTAAATTCTGATTTACCTTTTCCATCTATTCTTCCATTTCCTTTAACAAATATGGCCCAACAACTACTATGTCTGTTGGATTATCCCAACTCACTCGTGTGTTACATTTTCTGCCATACAATGCTTCAAACTGAATCATTTTCAATGAGGCATGATCCCCATTATTGTATGCAAATTCCACTAAATGAATATAATCTTCCCACTCTTATGGTTGATCCATCACATACATTCTAAGCATGTCCTCAATTGTCCTGTTTGTCCTCTCTGTTTTCCCATCTGACTCTGGGTGATATGCTTTACTAAGATTTAGATTTTTTCCCAAATCCATTGAACAAACCTTTCCAAAAATTTGAAGTAAAATTTGGATCCCTATTTGAAACAATTTCCTTAGGCACCCCATGTAGCCTAACAACTTCCTTCATATAAATTTATGCAATGTTTTTTGCCTTGTGTGTAGTCTTCATAGGAATAAAATGTGCTCCTTTAGTTAATTTATCCACCACCACCATGATGGATTCATGTTGCTTCACTGCTATGGGAAGATTAGTAATAAAATCCACTGTAAAAACTTCCCATTTCCATTTCAAAATGGGTAATGATTGTAGAAAACATGTTGGATGTCTATGTTATGTCTTTACCTTTTGGAATTCTAGACATGTGACTATGTAATTAGCCACTTCCTTTTTCTTTCCTAGCTAAAAGTATTGGATTCTCACAACTGCAATTATCTTTTGATATCTTGGGTGCCCGACATACGACACATTATGCATTTCCTTCAAAACTGTATTTTTCAGCTCACTGGAATTCGACACATATACTTTTCCCTTGTACATGAGAACTCCATCTTCTTTCAGCACATAAGAATTAAATTTCTGTTGAAAATTACCTTGTTGTAATATCTCTTTTACTTTTAGATAATGTTGATCTAAATTTTTTGTTGCAATAATTTGATCTTTCATATCAATCATGTACATGCTAATGGATGCAACATGCACTTCATGAGCTCTCTTGTTGAGTGCATCAACCACTTGATTTTACTTGCCTTTTATATGCCTAATTTCAAAGTCATATTCACTCAGAAATTCCTTCCATTTAGTTTGTTTGGAATTTAGTGTTGGTTGTCCAAACAAATGATTAAGACCACAATGGTCTATCATTAGCTTGAATTTCTTACCCATAGTGTAATGCCTCCACATTTTTAATGCATGTACAATTGTTGTTAACTCTAGATCATGGGTAGCATAATTCCTTTCATTCTTTTTTAATTTTTTGGACTCATAGTATACCACATGATCCTTTTGACTAAGAACTCCACCGAGCCCTTCCTTGCATGCATCGATGAACACAACAAAATCTACATCTGTATTTTCAATATTCAATATTGGTGCACTTGCCAATATTTCCTTCAACTACTGAAAGCTTTCTTCACACTTGGAAGTCCATTCAAACTACACTCCCTTCTTTTGCAAAGAAGTGATTGGAATTGCAATATTTAAGAATCGTTTTATGAATCTACAGTAATAACCGACAATACCCATGAATGATCTAACCTTTTTGGCATTCTTTGGTGTTGGTCATGTTCTAATGGCCTATATCTTTTCAGGATCCACTGCTATCCCATCTGCTGAAATTATATGCCCCAAGTAGTGAATCTTCTTTTGGTAAAAGATGCACTTACTTAGCTTAGCATACAATTTACGCTCTTTTAAAACTTGCAACACCATTCTTAAATATTTCTCATGTTCCTCTTATGACTTAGAGTATATGAGTATATCATCTAGGAACACAATCATAAACTTGTCTAGGTACTCCTTGGACAATCCATTCATCAGACACATAAAAATTGTTGGGGAATTTGATAGTCCAAATGGAACTACGTGAATTCATAATTCCCATATCTTGTCCTAAATGTAGTCTTGCTGATGTCTTATTCTTTTATCATTACTTGATGATAACCTGATCTCAAGTCAATCTTGGAAAATATTCTTGCACCTTTTAGCTGATAAAAAAAATCATCAATTCTTGACAAAGAATATTTGTTCTTTATGGTGACCTTATTAAGTTGTGTAAAATCAATACACAACCTTAAGGTTCAATCTTTCTTCTTCACAAAAATAATCGAGGCTCACCAAGGTGACACACTTGGGTGTATATACCACTTCTTTAAAATATATTGAAGTTGCATATGCAACTCTTCAATTTTGGTGTTCCCATTATGTATGGTGTCTTAGACACTAGGGTAGATCCTAACATCAAATCAATAGAGAAATCAATGTCTTTCTTTGGCAGAAGTTCTGGTATTTCTCTAAAAACATCTTCAAAATCCCTCAAGACCGAATGGTCTTCAATGCTTTCCACTTTGTCTTTGGATACCTCTTCCATATGAGATGCAAAAATATGACATCCCTTCCTAAAACTCTTCTTCAACTGCATAGCTAAAATCTCTCTAATAGCTACAACTCTTGGAATGCCTTGAATCTTTCCTTGTTTCCCTTATTCATCAAGACATGTGATTGTGTTGTTGTAACAGTCTAGGACAACATGGTGTTTTTCCAACCAATCCATGCCAATTAGACAATCATATGAACCCAATGGTATGATGTTTACATCCACCTTTGTGTTGAGTCCATTCATGTCTATTTGAAAATATTTAACCAACTCATTGATATTTCTCTTAGCTCATGTGGCTAATTGAACTAACCAAGATTTCTTTGTCAATTTTCACATGCAACTCTATGTGACTAATTTCATATCTGAAAATTGCTTTCTAGTGCTCTAACTATCACTGAACAACTTTAAAGTGAAATTATTGATTGGAAACATATGCAGTGGAAATAACAAGATCATAGATGAATCATCAATAAAAAATAGACGTAATATTTCTATTCTGTAACTTTATCCAATCCTCCAAATATGAAGACAAAAAAACCAGTCCTCTCAACCAATACAATATCACCAAATATGAGGACAACCTTGTCCTTCCAATAAAAAATAGAAAAACTAAACCTCAACTATATTATGGAAATATCCTCTGCCCACACATCTATTGTAGACTACCTATACGACCTGCTAAGGTCACATGATGTCAGCCCGTACAGACCTGCCCCTGCCTAGAAGAGATTCTACGATTGTATGTGATTGCTCCTTTAACAACTTGCGTACGTATGCGATTGTTCCCATTGCAACCTATGTACATGCAAAAAATGTACAGACACTTCGTATGGCTTGCTCCACTTCATACAATATCTTCCTTCTGTGATTTCCTCTCTCTCCCACACATACGATATTCTTTTCCCTTCCAAGAACAAAAGATAGAGAGTCCTCAACCCTAGGCTAGATTTTCCACCCTTGTATAATTTCTCTGTGCTGAAATCACCAAGCTTCATAGCACAAGTGAAAACTCACTTATGCTAGGTCCATCACGTCTCCACACACTCTACATGTTCTCCATAATATGATACAATGAGATGTCACAATGATCTCTCTTCTTTATATACAATCCTTGGGGGTCACCATAGAAGCCACTCCACAACTCAACATCAAATTAGGATTTCCTTGTGGGTGTGAATCCCCAACACAAACCCACAAATCCCATCACCAAACCCATGAAACCCCCAACCAAATCCAAGGGAGTTTTCACCAAACCAAAAGTTTATTCTGGTGCCAATGAATATTCTCACATGCATGACACCTTGGCCTCTCGTGGGAATACCTCTCGAACATAAAAAAAAAAAATCAACATTCTGATGCTTACTTCTTTGCAAGTGAAATCTTTCGACAATGTTAGCATTTATGTAACTATGGATAGCTCCATAATCAATCAAAATTTCTATGGGATAGTTATCAATCTTACCTTTTGCTTTGATCATGGGGGATTGATATTCTGTTTGTTTTTTGTGCAAGGTTGCATAAAGCTTTGGCATGTTTCCTCCAATGTCTTCCACTATTTCAACTTCTTGAATGTTGTGCACAGTCCTCATTCTTTCCCCTTTGTGAGGAAAATCCCTATATAATTGATTTCCCTCACATCCCCAACATTGAACATGCTGCTACCTTAGCCTCTTTCCAAATGAATCTGCAGTATTGTGCTCATTTTGGGATGACTGACCTTGTTGATTTGCTTGGGTATTGTTCTTGAAAAAGGGTGGCTTAAAACATTTCTTCCTTTGATCATTTTTCCCTTTCATCTTGTCATTCCAAGACTTTTGGAGAACTGGCCTTCCTTTTCTATGCTCATAAATATGCCTTGCTCTCCTTGTGGTCTCCTCCAATTTTTTTGGGTTATCATATTGTATCTTGTCACTATAGAAGGAGGGTAAACCACTTAGAAACCTTTGTATTTTTACCTTCTTGTCCTCATTGAAGTCAACATACTTCAACAATTCAAAGAACTACTTCTCATATTCTTCCATAGTCATGGTTTCCAACTTGAGTTCAAAGAACTCCTTCATCTTTCTTTTGTAGTAAGCCAAATATTTCTCTTGGAAATATCCTTTGAACTCCCTCCATGAGATCCTCTTCTCATCAAGTTTCTTGGCTTGCTTAAGTTTATCCCACCACATGGTTTCCTTCCCTTGCAAGTGGTAGATGGAAATTATAGCTTCTACCCATGAGAGGTAATCATGCAACTTAGAATATTTCTTCATTTACAACAATAAGGCCTCGACCTCTTATCCTTTCTCGTTCTCACCATTGAAAGTTGGTGGCTTAATATTTCTGAGCTCTTTGCAAGATGTCTTCCTTAGGCCTTATCCTTTACCTCCTAACATGAGAAACGCCTGGGTTTCTCCCTAGCGCTGAAATTGCATGAGTTCTTATATTGGATTTCCTTGGAGAATGATGGCACCTGCTCATGCTTCTTGATTTCCTATCATTTCCATGATCATCCATTTTGCTATGGGATATTGATTTTGACACTTGTCTAGAAGTAGTTGTTTTCTTGGTGCGAGAGTCCTTGTTGACTTGATTATGCAACATGTTTAAGCCTTGAAGTATCTCTTCCTGAACCTTCATAATCCTTTCGTTATCAACTCTATAGCTTTGCACTTCTCTATGCAAGCTTCTCATAGTGACAAGCTCTTGCGCCCTATCTCTTATTCCATTTGACTTTGTCTCAGCATTCCCCATGATGGCATGCATGCATATAGCCTCTTCCTCACGGCTGTAATATCCTTGAGAATCTTCCATAAATCCATTCGTCATATAAGAACCAAATTTTCTTTTCTATACCTCTAGTTCTGCAAGAAATGTGCATGTGATAATTACTGTTAGAAACATGCATAACATAAAACATTCCAACCATTAGAATACATGTTGTTTATTCATCAATTTATGGAGGAAATAATGCACCAAACAAAAATTCATATTCCTCATATGAATTCCTCTCTGAAACAACTTTCCAATGGTTGTACTCATGCCTCAATCTGAGTTATGAGCAAAACATTACAACATTTACATGATGCAATTTCCACTCTTTTACTGCTACATAAATCTATTTATTAATTTATGAGAAAATGTATTGCGCAATTCAAAATTTTGGGATGAAATATGTATTCTACTCAATACCTTTCCATCGACTATTTGTTTGCTCAAATATAAGCTCCAAGCTGAAAGTTATGGTCTAAAGAAGTTTAAGTTGTTTTACCCAATTTATCCATGCATGGTACATGTATCTTATTTATCTTTCTCTGCAATTTCAAGTACCTATAACCAAAATATAACTTCACCACTGACTTCTATGTGTCATAAGAATTCCATATACTATTCCTATGCCCAAAATGAACTTCTGAGCATGGAGTTATGCCCTCTAGAAGTAAATTTGGTGCCAAAATTTTACCCTTACTATTTTGGCTGTAAGTTTCTCATACGAACTTCGTTTTGTGAACCATTTAGCTCAGTGGATAACTATCTACAAGTTATTTTATTTGTGCTAGAGAGACAAACACTACACTATATTTTCATGGGTTTTATTGACTAAAAGTATCGTTTATTGCGTAAAAAATTCCCACAAGTTAATGACCTTCAAAAACCAGAAAAAATTGCATAAAACTGATTGTTTTACAAATGTAACAACCCTTTAAATCTAAACTGTTGATTTGAAATCACATGGAATCTGAGACATTGATCCACGCTACATCGACCATCAACAATCAATATTCTTCCTTGGGTGCACACCACACTTTCCTTGATCTGTTGACGTGACCGTCGACCATCGACCCATTCCCTCGACAACCGATTTGTACACAAATCTATATCGGTTGATTCGACTGTTGGCCACCGATGATATTATTTGATGAATGGAACTCCCCACTAATTTGGCCAATGCTCAACCATTGGAACTTTGACAGATGATGATCCTCGACGACTGTCGAAAACACTTCTCCAAATCGATCGAACTGACCATCGACCATTAGCCACTTCTGTTGGATGACATGGAAACTACTGATGTGGCATGACACATATGTGTTGATGTGGCATGAAACATCATCTTAAGGTGTCAACTTGGTTGATGTAGCATGACACATGGATGATGACTTGGCATGGCACACCATCACCCTTCTTCCCCCCATCGACCATCAACAGATTCTCTTGGACGATCTGAACACCTCGCCAAATCGACCAATGCCCATACATTGGCTCATCGGCCATTGAAGAATTTTGTTGCTTGATTTGAAACACTTCGCTGAGTTGAGGCTAGTAATATACAAAAGAGGGTGGTATCTCATAGTCCACTCACAAATCATAAAAATCAGAACTCATTGATATTTTCCTACAAATATCCTGATTTTCCACCAGCTCTCTTCCTCTTGGCCTACCCAACACAAGGAATGCACCCCTTCACTAATCTCATTCCCTCGGGCATCCCATTCATTTATCATGGTCTCTCCAGAACAAGTAGCCAATAATCTCTCAGCTGGGAACTCAAGGGAACCTTCTACTAGGAAAACTACCAGCAAACGAACAACAAACACATACTATTACAATGCAACTCACCCAAGAGTTCATTCTTCAGGCCTAACAACTTGACTTTTCAGTTATTAGAAGGTTCATATACAAATAAAATTTTTAGGAAAATGGGCTGGATTAATATTCATGGGTAATTCCCCCTCGGACCCATCTTGTCCATTATCCTATACCCTCCCCTCTCTTTTGGATTAATTCATCCCCCATATTTTGTCCATGTCCCCTTAGAAGCTGGTGTAACATCCCCATTATAATCCCCAGTTTGATTAATGATTATGTAGATATAATATGTGGCTACGACCAAGCGATGTAATATGCCAATTGTATTTCAATGTTTTAATAATAAAATGTGATGCCAACTTCTAATGGGACATGGATAAGAGATGGGGACTGAATTAATCCACAAGAGAGGGGATTTTCTAGGATAATGGCCAAGAGGGGTCCAAGGGGGAAATTACCCATGTTTATGGATTTAAGTTGTTTTTCTAAATCTGCTATTGTATATGAACATTCCCATTTCTGATTGAGTGTTTCCAAATCAATTCATTGAAGACATGTAAGAGGGTGGGTGTGAGTGGTCACATCCCAAAGATATTGGGCACATGGGGGTTGAGTACAATCATCTTGTGGAAGAGTGTGAGTCAAGAAAGGTAAGCAAAAGAGAGGAATTCCATATGGGTTGGGACAATGATAACAACAGTTTGAATAGTTTTATAGTTAGTCAAGTTTATGCATGGAAAGGGGAAAGAAAGTAATAAAATAGAGATGGAAGTAGATGGATCTGTGAAGGGTGAATTCTAGAAGAATATGGAGTGCAATTGGAGTTGGAAAAATGAAGATCCAGGTTGTCAGGACCGAAGAGTGAACTTTGGGGTGATTTTCACTGAAACAACAAGTGTTGTTGTTGGTTTGCGGATATTTTTCCTTGCAACAATTTCCCTTGAATTCCCAGCTGAGAGATTCCTAGCTACCTGTGCTAGAGAGACCATGATAAATGAATGAAACATTCCTTCAGTTATCCCTGATAAATGGATGGTACATCCCTTGGGTTAACCCTGATAAAAGAATGGTTCATCCCTTGGGTTATCCTTGATAAACGAATGGTACATACCTTGGGTTATCCATGATAAATTAACAGTGCTTTCCTTGTGTTGGGAAGGTCAAGAGAAAGAGAGATGGTGGAAAATTTGGGATAGTTGTAGGAGAATATTAGTTAGGTTGAGAGATTTATGAGCTATGAGTGGATTGTGAGAGACCACCCTCTTTTGTGGATTTCTAGCCTCAACTCGGGGGTGAATGGATTTGAGATTTGGAACAATCAATCTACGGTTAGGTGGAACGTTCGTCCCAAGAAGTTGGTTGCACAATTATTTTTTAACCTAATTGTTTTATCTTGTACTGAGTTATTTACATGTGTTATTGTAGTGCATGAAATCTACGTGAATGAGAATGAATTATATGTTGTTGTAATGAAAGATTTAGTTTTATCTCATGTTTACTATTATCACGCTTAAAATGCCTATGTTTTATCGTTGTTGACGTAGCTAAATCTATTATAAATTGTAGTTATAGGCTATGGGAAAATGGATAACAACAAAAGAATGGATTTAATTAGAATTTTTTTCATGTTATGTGTATTCCACATGTATTTTTTCCTACTTGGAGGCTAGGTATGTTACTAAATTTGTATCAGAGTTGATAAAGATAAATTTTTAGCTGACGTGTCCCAAACATGGTGGTTAGGTACATTACAAAGTGGTATCAGAGACTAGTGTTTCGACATTGAGCCTGCATGGGCCATTTAGCAAAGCACATAAGTGAAATTACAGATTTGGCAAGTGAACTATCTGATAGAGGGAGAGTTCATTTGCAAATCGTTTGACAAAATGTTTACATTGTTCCATGGTGAAATTGGATGAATTTGAGCAAAAGCCCCAAGTTTGGTATTTTTCTGTACGCTGATGTCAACATGACGTGGGGGGGGGGCATGTGTCAGCTGACGTGGTGGAAGGTGATGTGTACTTCCATGGTGACAGGTACACAGAGGTAGGGAGTTAAAAATGACTAAATGTTGGACTTATTATGAGTCTATGATTCTACGAGTCCGCAAAGTTAGAAAATGACTAAGTGTTGGGACTTATTATGAGTCCATGAGTCCGCGAGTCCACGATTCCGCAAAGGTAAAAAAATGGCTAAGTGTTGGGACTTATTATGAGTCTGCGAGTCTGTAAAGATATGAAAATATATAAGTGTTGGACTTATTATGAGTCCGTAAGACTGTGAGTCCAAAAAGTTAGAAAAATGGCTAAGTGTTGGGACTTATTGTGAGTCTGCGAGTTCACAAAGATAGAAAAGTGGCTAAGTGTCGGAATTATTATGAGTCTCTACGTCCACGAGTATGAAAAGTTATAAAAATGACTAAGTGTTGGGACTTATTGTGATTCCATGAGTCTTTAAGTCCATAAATCCATGAGTCAGCGAGTCCACGAAGACGTGGAAGAATGGTTAAGTGTTGAGACTTTTCAAATAGACTTATGAAAGGAATAATTATGATTTTGTGAGTCTGCAAATCTGTGAGTCCGTGAGTCTGAATAGATGGAAAAATAATCTAAGTGTTGAGACTTTTTGGATGGACTTATGAAAGGAAGAATTATGCTTTCGTGAGCCCACAAGTCCATGAGTCTGTGATCCCAAATAGATGGAAAAATAATGTAAGTGTTGAGACTTTTTGGACGAATTTATGACAAGGATAATTATGCTTTCGTGAGTCTGCAACTCCGCGAGTTTGTGAGTCTGAATAGATGGAAAAATAATCTAGGTGTTGAAACTTTTCGGGCGAACTCATGAAAGAAATAATTATGATACATTATGGGAACACAATTGTACATAATTTCATGGATCTTATTTAATATTTTTCAGAATTAGAGATACAGAAGTAAACTTTAGTTCTTATATGAGGACTAGATTCATGGAAGATGCTCAAGGGTCTTACAACCATGAGGAAGAGTTCAGAGGTATGTATATCAGCTTAGGGAATGTTGAGACAGATTTAAACAGAAGAAGATATAGGAAAGAGCCTGTCACTATGATAAGTCTTCATAGGGAAGTGGAAAGCTGCAGGGATGATAATGAAAGGATTATGAAGGCTCAAGAAGATATACTTCAGAGATTGAACTTGTTGCATAATCAAGTTAACAAATATTTTGTCACTAAGTAAGAAGATAGTGCTAGAAAAGTATCAACATATAGATCCCACAACAAAAGGGATGATCATATAAATCATAGGCAGTCTGGAAGCATAAGCATGCTCCATCATTCTACAAGGAAGTTGACTAGAAGAAATCATGCAAGTTCAGAACCAAGAAGTAGCCCAAGTGTGTCTCATGTTCGGAGGCAAAGAAGAAGGCCTGAGGCAGACATCTTGCAAGGTGAACTTAGGTAAATAAAGCCACCTACTTTCAATGGTGAGCATAGGAAAGGAGAAGAAGCAGAGGCTTGGTTTTTGTAAATGAAGAAATATTTCCAACTGCATGACTATGCATCCTAGGTAGAAGCTATGATTTCCACATACCACTTGCAAGGAAAGGCAACCATGTGGTGAGATCAACTTAAGCAATCCAAGAACCTTGATGATAAGAGAATATCATGGAGGCAATTCAAAGGATATTTCCAAGAGAAATATTTTTTTGAGCATTACTATGAGAAAAAATATGAAAGAGTTCTTTGAACTCAAGTTGGGAACAATGACAATTGAGGAATATGAGAAGCGGTTCTTTAAATTTTTGAAGTATGTTGACTTCATCAAGGATGGGAGTGTTAAAATCCAATGGTTTCTAAGTGGGTTACCCTCCTTCTATAGTGACAAGATTCAATATGAAAACCCTAAGACCTTGGAGGAAACCATAAGGAGAGAAAGGTACCTTTATGAGAAAAGAAAAGGAAGGTCATTGTTCCAAAAGACTTGGAATGACTGGATGAAAGAGAAAAGGGATCAAAGGAAGAAAGGTTTTAAGCCACCCTTTTTTAGAAATAACTCCTAAGCAAGTCAACAAGGCCAGGTAGCCCAAAATGAGAAAAATAATGCAGATTCATTTGGGAAAAGGCCAAGGAAGCAAAATATTCAATGTTGGGGATGTGAGTGGAATCACTTATATAAGGACTTCCCTCATAAAGGATAAAGAATGAGGATTGTCCACAACATTCAGGAGGTTGAAATAATGGGAGACATGGGAGGAATTATGCCAAGGATTTAAGCAACCTTGGACAACAAGTAGGCAAAATATCAATCCCCCATGATCAAAGTGGAAGGTAAGATTGATAACCAACCCATAACAATTTTAATTTATTTTGGAGCTAGCCATAGTTACATAAATGATAACATTGTTGAAATTTTTCACTTACAAAGGAGTAAGCATAAGAAATCTTGGTTAGTTCAATTAGCCATGGGGGCTAAGAGAAAGATCAATGGGTTGGTTAAATATTGTCAAATAGACATGAATGGACTCAATATGATGGTAGATGTAAAAATCATACCATTGGTTTCATATGACTTTCTAATTGGCATGGATTGGTTGGAAAAGAATCATGTTGTCCTAGACTATTACAATAACATAATCACATGTCTCAATGAGGAAGGGAAGCAAGGAAATATTCAAAGAATTCCAAGAGTTGTAATTTTTAGAGACATTTTAGCTATGCAGTTGAAGAACAACTTCAGGAAGGGATGGCAGGTGTTTTCATCCCATATGGAGGAGGTGGCCAACGATAAAGGGATATAGATTTCATGAGAAAAAAAAAATGAACACATATTATTATTATTATTAACACATATACACAAGGATAAATAACATAGATACAATAAAACTGGCTTCTATTCAATAAAGAAATATGTTGAACTATAAAATGCAGTAACAAGCTTGCTAGAATGGTGGCGGCTTATCTCTGAGAAGAGATGTGAGGACTATGCTCATTCACAAGAAGATAAGTACAATGAGGCTTTGAAATCATTTTTACAATAAACATGAATTTCAAAACCCTAGAAATCCAAAAAACCTAACCCTAGGAGATGAAGTGCCAAAAGTCATGTGGGCCCCGTTGGGGTAAGTTAGTACATCAACTTCCCAGGGTTGTAACTTTTGCATATGATCTCCGTTTGGGGCACACAATAACTCATTGTAAATTTATTGACGAGGAACTTCATTTCATAGACTCAATCATGCAATTGACGATAATTGGGGTGCGTGATAGAGAAAAAACATCGTTTAGGCCCTCAAAATGGCCCTTGAAGTTTAGGACCCGAAAAATGCTAAAAATAGTAAATTGCCAAAAACATGTTTTGAGCCAGTTGGAATAGGTGGGTGGTCACCGATATCCTCCTTGATCAATCCTCCCCCCTTAGGAAGCAATGGTCTCCATTTAGTTGAGTTCCCCCATCAGATGAGGAAATTTCTGTTGAATTTGGCCTCGGGTGAGCCACTTGCCTTGGTGAAGGAATTGCCCTGCTTTGATAACCCAATAAAGTTGGATCCTATGCTAGAGAGTTCCCTTGACCTGTGTGTCCAAAATATTATCAGTGGTTTATTTTTCCATGCAGTTAGGGTTGAGCTTTGTTGGTGTCAATTTTTCTGCTATCTCCAAGGTGTCCAATAATGGTGGAAAATATGGCCGAAGGAGGTCCACATTGAACATTGGGTGCAAGCCAAGGAAGGGGGGAATGTTGAGCTCAAAATAATTGTCACCCATGTCTTTGGTGATGGTGTAAGGTCCATAATAGAGTGGATGAAGCTTTAAATGAGGCTTTGTAAGGCATTCTTTCTACAAGTGCAACCAAACTTCATCTCCCACCAAAAACTAGTGTGGAGCCTGGTGTTGATCATGGTGTTGCCTGTACTTGGAATTGGACTTCTATAAAATATCTTGAATATGTTGGAAGATGTGTTGGATATTCTCAATGAACCGGGTGGATTTTTCATCTTCAGTTGGAGCATGTGAGGATTCTTCCTTGGTGGTCATAAGGGGTAATGCAACATCCATTGGACCCAACTGTTGAAATCCAAACCCCACCTGAAAGGGGCTATGGTCAGTGGAGATATGTAGGGATATGTTTTAGTTGTGATGAAAATAGGTAAGACTCTCATCCCATGTGTGGGGGTGATTGGAATTGTACATGTGTAGGATGTGCAAGATCATCTGATTGACGACCTCGATTTGGCCATTCGTCTGGGGGTGGAAGGAAATGGATTTGGTGAGTTTGGTGTCCAACAGTGACCAGAGGCTTGACCATAATTTGATGAGGAACTCGCTATCCTGATCTGAGATAATGTTTTGTGGGATCCCAAAATGTACACACACTCATTCAAACAAGATCTTGGTAGTGGCCTCCACTGTGATCCTCTTCTTGTTGGCAACCAAAATCGTCATCTTGGAAAAGCGATCAACAACCACAAAAACAAAGTCATTTCCCCGCTTGGTGGATGGAAGGACCGAAATGTAGTCCATTGAGATGGATTCCCAAGGCCTGTCAGGAGTAGGAAGAGGGGTGTATAGGCCTTGTTTCGTAGTGTTCGATTTGGAAATAACGTAGGAGTGTAGGACCTGATATACTTGTTGACATCCTCTCAAAATTTCGAGCAGTAAAAATGTTTCTGTAGCACTGCCACTGTCTTTTCGATGCTGAAATGTCTTGTAACCTGACTCTAGTGGGCTTCTCAAATAAAATTCACCTGCTCACTTGATGGAACGCAGAGATAGCCCAGATAACACAACAACCCATCTCGAAGATGGAAATTAGTGACAGTTGTGTTGGTGCCCAACATATGGTAGGTGGTGGCAAAGTCAGGATCTATCTCATAGAGGTGGGGCCAGTTGGAGGTCTCATGGTCACAAGAGTCTAGAACCATGGTGAGTGCCATGACTGGAGGTCAGCTAAGGAAATCATTGACCCAGTTGGTACTACCTGCCTTATACTTGATGTTGAGGTGGAACTGCTGCAAGTATGTGTACCACTTCTTATGGCAACCATTCATAAATTTTCCTTGTATCTTCATAAACTGAAACAACTTATGATCACTGTGCATGACCATATCCTTCTCGAGAATGTAATTCCTCCACTGGTGGTAGGCTTGCAAAATGGAGTACATTTCTTTGTCATAAGTAGGGTAAATACATGCATCCTTTGATAATGTCTCTCTATGATAGGCCACAGGGTGGTCGTGCTGAGTGAGAAATGCACCCACAACATATCCATAAGCATCTGTCTCGATCTCAAAGGGTTGTTGCGGGTCAAGTAATGAAATCACTGGGGTTGAGCACAAGCGCTGCTTCAAATAATCAAACACTCGTTGTTGGGACAATCCTCACACAAACTTCACCTTACCACCACCCTTGGTTACTTGGATGATGGCCCATGCATATGGGAGAATCCCAACATAAAACTGCGATAGAAATTGGAAAGGCCTAAGAATATCTGAATCTCAGTGAGCCTAGTTGGGGCTGGCCACTCACGAATGACCTTGTTATCACATAAATTTGTCAAGGGCCACAGGACGCAACCATGAGTGCAAAGAACGACACTCGAAGCGACTCATTCCAGGCCTGAAATCAATGGTCGAAGGCCAAAATAGATCTAGACCATTCAATTATCCAGAATTCCATGCATCATCAGATCCTCAACTTCAATTTTTTTTCTTAGAGGGAAATGTGGTTTGATAATTGAAATTCCTGAAGGTTGATTCGTGAAGAAAATCTCAGTCGTTGATTCGAAGAGGGAAGATCCGATCTGTTGATCTAAAGCACCAGAGCTGAGCCGTTGATTAGGAAGCCTCATCTCAGATCACAAGATCAACGGTCACACTCCATTGCGGGGTCAGAAGGTGCGCACATTTTAAAATTTTAAGGGCAACCCACAGTCAAAACCGTGGTTTTTGGAAAGTGACACGTGGCGGTTCATGGTGAATTACGGGGACAAAAGCGATTTTCTTTTAGACCACCCTTGGTAGTGCTCGCAATCGCACAATTGTGTAGGTTCATGGCCCTAGGTCACATTCAGGATGGAGTGATGGAGAGGAATTATGCCAAAGGACGAAAGCATCTCGTTCCACATCACCCCTGTACATACGCTATTAGACTGCCACATGTAAAGCTTGCATTGGTCACAGAAAAATACCATTCATGGCCTCGAGGCATCAGGATGGACTTGCATGAGTCATTGGCATTGTCTGAGAACAGTTATGGGTGTCAGACCCAATCCTAATCCCAATGAAGACAGTTATTGAAGATTGTGGGAAGCAGTTGAGACCTCGCCTCATCCCATAAATGGAAAACATGCAGAGGGCGGCCGTAAAGGTAGAATGTCAATCTGAAGCTTCCTTATGGACAAATTTTCTTGTAAAGAACATAACTGCGGCTGGATCGCATCTGACATGAGGAGGCCTGCACAATCTGACAGAGCAGGCACTGACTGAAAGCATTAGTGCAGTGGTCCGATCACACTCCTGGTGGTTGCAACATTTCTGAGTATATATAGGCAGTTTTAGTATTTTGTTAGTGTGGATGGTTGAGAAGTGCTCCCGTATTTTAAAATTTTGATGAAGAACACTGGTTCTCTGGTTATGCGTTTGTTTTTGAGATATCTTGTTTAATGAAAGTCATCTTCTTCTCCATCTTATTTGCCTCTGATACCGAGAGAGTTAATTTTTGATTGATTCACATGGATTTTTGTAGCTGTATTATGATAAATGTTTGATTATAGTATTTCTATGATTTCTTTCAGCTTCCTTTAAATTTGAATCCAAGAGGACCTTGTGTTTAAGTTTTCCCTCCTTAGGCTGTTGGAAAATCTGATGTTCATAGCGGACCTCTACACCTTTCTCACTAAATATTCCTCCTCTTCACCCTTACTCCAACTTACTGACTGAAGTTAATAAAGACCTCACCTATAGGTGCATACCAGTCCAGTTTTCTGAGTTAAAATGATATCATCTTGAGTCTGCACCCATTTGACCTCTTTAAAACCAACCTGTGACATAAAACTCATTTACATTTACTGTATAAACTGATGGGTATTGGGCTTATCCTCATTACAGTATGAGGGTTATTCCTAGTTATAACAGACCTGGATCTTGGATGGATCCACATGCACACCATGCTCATAAACAATGTATCCTAGGTACTATACCATGTCCATGTCGAAGGATAATTTTTCCAAGTTGGCATATAGTTGGTGTTGTCGCAGAGCGTGCATAACCTGTTGGATATGCTACAAGTGTTCCACCCAAATATTGTTGTAGATGAGGATGTCATCCAGATACACCACTACAAAATAATTGGTGAAATTCTACAAGATATCATCCATCATCCTCATGAAATTTCTCGGGGAATTTGTCAAGCCAGAGGGCAGGACTATCCATTCAAAAAAACCTTCTTTTGACTTGAAGGCAGTCTTCCATACATTTGTCTACTCTATTGGGACCTCATGGTAGCCATAGTTTAGAACAATCTTATTGAATTATTTTCCCCCCTTGATCTCATAAAGGAGATCGTCGATTCGAGAAATCGGGTACTGGTTCCTGGCTGTGATTTTATGTATGGCTTGGTAATCAATGCAGAGTCACCATGTCCTGTCTTTCTTCTGTAATAGCACGATCAGGCTTCCACAAGATGATGATTTGGGACGGATGTGCCCCTTGTGGAGAATTTCTTATATCTGATTCTTGATATCCTTATTTTCTAATAGAGAGCAGTGATAGACTAGCCCATTTGGTAGTGGTGCACCAGGGGTTAGATCGATGGAATGCTTAACCTCACAGTGCAGAGGTACCCGAGTAGGCGAGGAGAAGATGTCTTTGTATTATTCCATGACCTTATCCACTTGCTTCTGTTGCATGGGGAGGTTAGCCGTGAAGGCCCTGGATGTGGCTACGATCTTTCACTCACTCTGAGAGTGAATCATGAAGAAGAAAAACTTCCCGTTCTAAGAGATGACCTTCCTACATTGCTTGGAAGAGATAAATAAAATGACACTAGGTGGGATTACCTCGGGTATCTTATATAATTTTCCATTCAAAGTAATAATAACACTACAAGGCATAGACTCATATACAACATGACTTTTCCATAAATAGGGTTTTCCCAAAAGAACATCACAAACTTCAAGGGGAGAAACATCTCACAATACCCCATCTTTGAAGGGCTTGGTGTCGTACGACATGTGTCTTTGTTGGCTAATGAGAAGATCGCTTCCTTGGCGGAACCATTTGATAGTGTATGGCTCCAGGTGGGGTTTTTTCAGCAGGGTCAATCACTTGATGAACTCTACTGAGATGATGTTCTTCTGGATACCACTATCAATGATGAAGTGCAATGGGGTGCCTTTCACCCACATTTGTGAATGAAGGAGACGCTCGCCTTCCTCTGGATCATCAAGTTCATCGGGATGGATATTGGTGGTAGCAACGGTGGCACTGGATTCTGCATGAATGATATGTCTCCCCTTTTCTGGTTCTAAATCAGAGTTGAAACTCGAATCTGATTCAAAGGCTTTCACCTCATCCACCAATTACTACTTTGAGCGTAAATCAACAGTTTTATGCCAGGGGATCTTATAGAAGTCACACCACTTCTCGATATCTTTCTTCGTCTTTCCAATGTCCTTCCTTGCTTGTGTCTTAGATTGGTTTTCTTGAGGCTATCCATTTTTACTCTACCCGTTTTTATATGGGTTGGGGCTGCCCTTTCCCCTCTTCTACTGTGAGGGGTTCCAAGACCCAAACTATCACGTCTTTTGTTTAAGCTTTTGCTCAATTTTTATGACATACCAATAGGTCGTGCCCAAGGAAGAGATGTCCAGAAAATCCATTTCTTCTTGGATGTATCTATGCATACCATTGTGGTACTTGAGCACCATATTTCTCTTAGAATCTTTGATACCCATCTTGGTGCGCAAAGTATGGAAGATATTTGTGAACTCTGACACTGCTTGGTTCCTTTCCTGCCGCAGTGTGGTCCATTTTGTATACAGGTACTCATAACTTCCAACAGGGTAGTATTTTTCTTTAATAGCATCCCTTAAGGACTCCCAGGTGAGTGTGAATGTAAATAAGGAGGGTTCCTCTATTTTCTTTTTCTCACATAAATTTTCCCACCAATCTTTGACATGGGGGATGACTTTGAGGAGCGCGAAAGTAATATGTTTTCTACTCGAAAAGTTATGGACATAAAAATATCCTTCTAGCAGATTCAACCATTTTTCTACAACATTTGCGTCGATATGACCTTCAAATATAGGAATATCAAAGTTGATCTATACCTTGAACAGGGCGACACCTCCACTCAAGGAATATGTGTCGCTTGTTGGTAGCCACCGATGGACTTGCGCACAATTATCCATCATCTCGTTCCGTTATTGCGCGAGGGATTCCTCAAGCAACAGTTTGAAAGGATCTCTTGTCCCATAATTTTTGTTTTTTCCCTCCATGGAAGGTCTCTTGGGCATGCGAGAGATTTTTTCCTCAAGAGAAACAATCTCGAGACCCAACTCTTTGTACCCTGACCTCGTCAGGGACATGCATTAAGAACGACCAAGAGGAGACTGCTCTGATACCAATGCTCTGATACCAATGATCTGGATTTTATGAGAAAAAAAAAATGAACACAGATTATTATTATTATTATTAAAATAGATACACAAGGAGAAATAACAAAGATACAGTAAAACTGACTTCTATTCAATAAATAAATATGTTGAACTATAAAATGCAGTCTGAAAACAAGCTTGATTGAATGGTGGCAATTTATCTCTAAGAAGATATGTGATGGTTGCGCTCATTCGAAAGAACATGATTACAATGAGGATTTAAAATCATTTTTACAATAAACATGAATTCCAAAACCCTAGACATGCAAAAAACCTAACCCTAGGAGATGAAGCACCAAAAGTCATGTGGGCCCCGTTCGGGTAAGTTAGTACATCAACTTCTCGTGGTCGTAACTTTTGCATACGATCTATGTTTGGGGCGCACGATAGATCGTTGGAAAGGTATTGATGATGATATTCGTTCATAGGATCAATCATGCCTTCAGTAATTATTGAGGTTCACAATCGTGAAAAACTGTCGTTTTGGCCCTCTAAATGGCCACGGAGTTTAGGACCCGAAAAACTGCTAAAAATAGCAAATTGAAAAAAAATTGTTTTGATCCAATTAGAATAGGTGGGTGGCCACCGATATCCTCCTTGATAAATCCTCCCCCCTTAGGAAGCAATGGTCTCCATTGCATTGATTTCGCCCCGAGTAAGCCACTTTCCTTGGTGCAAGAGCTGCCCTACTTTGACAAATCGATAAAGCTGGATCCTCTGCTGGCGAGTGAACTTGACCTGTGTTTCCATGATATGATCAATGGATGCATGTTCCATGTAGTCAGGGTTGAGCTTTGTTGGTGCCAATTGTTCTGTTATTTCCGAGGTGTCCAATAATGATGGAAAATATGGCCGAAGGAGGTCCACATTGAACATTGGGTGCAATCTAAGGAAGGGGGGAATGTTGAGCTCAAAATCATTGTCACCCACATACTTGGTGATGGTGTAAGTTCCATAATGGAGTGGAAAAATATTTATGAGGCCCTGTATGGTGTTCTTTCTGCAAGTGCAACTAAACTTTGTCTCCCACCCGAAACTGGTGTGGCACCCGGTGTTGATCATGGCACTGCTTGTACTTGGCATTGGACTTATGCAAAATATCTTGAACCTATTGGAACATGTGATGGATGATATAAATGAACTGGGTGGCATTGTCATCTTTAGTTGGAGCATGCGATGACTCTTCCTAGGTGGCCGCAAGGGGTGCAACATCGATGGGACCCAATGGTTGAAATCCCATCCCCACCTGAAAGGGGTTGTGGTTGGTAGAGATATGTAGGCCTTTGTTGTAGTTGTGTTGAACATAGGGAAGAATATCATCCCATCTGAAGAGGTTCTTTGAATTGTACATGCGCAGGATGTGCATGCTAATCTGGTTGACTACCTTGGTTTGGAAATCCGTCTGGGGGTGGAAGGCAGTGGATTTGGTGATATTGGTGTCCAACAATGACCAGAGGATAGACCAAAATGTGCTGAGGAACTGGTTGTCCTGATATGAGATAATGTTTTGTGGGATCCCAAAATGTACCCACACTCATTCAAAGAATATTTTGGCAGTGACCTCCATTGTGATTCTCTTCTTGCAGGCAGACATAATCGCCATCTTGGAAAATCAATCAACAACCAAAAAAAAACATCATTTCCCCTCTTGGTGGACAAAAGGCCCAACATGTAGTCCATTGAGGTGGATTCCAAGGTCCTGTGAGGTGTAGGTAGAGGGGTTTACATGCCTTGTTTCTTAGTGGTCAGTTTGGAAATAGTGTAGGCAGTGCAAGACCTGATATACTTGATGACATCCTGTCGAAGTTTCATCCATTAAAAATGTTTTTGTAGCACTTCCACTGTATTTTTTATGCTGAAATGTCATGCCACCTGAATATAGTGAGCTTCCCAAATCATCTTCACCTGCTCGCTTGATGGAACACAGAGATGGCCCAGATGGCACAACAACCCGTCTTGAAGATGTAAATTAGTGACAGTTGTGTTGGCTCCCAATATTTGGTGAGTTTTGGAGAAGTCAGGATCTATCTCATAGAGGTGAGGCTAGTCGAAGATCTCATGGATGCAAGAGTCTAGCACCATGGTGAGTGCCATGACTAGAGGTCGACTGAGGCAATCAACGAGTCAGTTGGTACTACCTATCTTATACTTGATGTTGAGGTGGAACTGTTGCAAGTACGTGGACAATTTCTGATGGTGATCATTCTACAATTTTCCTTGCGTCTGCATAAACTGCAACTTCTTATTATCAATGTGGATGAATGTCTCCTTCCTAAGAATGTGATGCCTCCATTGGAGGCATACTTGCACAATGGAGTACATTTGTTTGTCGTAAGTAGGGTAATTATAGACAACATCTGATAGTATCTCACTATGATAGGCCACATGGTGGCCATGCTGAGTGAGAACTGTGCCCACAACATATTCAGAAGCATCTGTCTCAGTCTCAAAGGGCTATTGTAGGTTAGGTAATGAAAGCAATGGGGTTGAGTACAAGCACTACTTCAAATCATTGAACACTTGTTTTTGGGAAAGACCCCACACAAACTTCACCTTACCACCACCCATGGTTACTTGGATGAGGGCCCATGCAATATGGGAGAATCCCAACATGAACCTACGATAGAAATTTGCAAGGACGAAGAATATCCAAAGCTCAGTGAGCATGGTTGGGGTTGGCCAATAATGGACGACCTAGATATTGGATGAATCCACATGCACAACATGTTCATCAACAATGTAGCCTAGGTATTGGACCCTGTCCATGCCGAAGGAGCATCCAAGTTGGAATATAGTTGGTGTTTTCGCAGAGTGTGCAAAACCTGTTGGATATGATGCAAGTGCTCCGCCCAAGTCTTGTTGTATATGAGGATGTCATCTAGATACACCACTACAAAATAATTGGTGAAAGGATACAAGATATCGTCCATCATCCTCATTAGATTTGCTAGGGAATTTGTTAAGCCAAAGGGCATGATCATCCATTCAAAAAGACCTTCTATTGACTTGAAAGTAGTCTTCCATACATCTGTCTACTCTATTGGGACCTCATGGTAGCCAGACTTTAGATCAATCTTACTAAAGTATTTTCCCCCCTTGATATGATTAAGGAGATCGTCGATTCGGGGAATCAGGTACCGGTTCTAGATTGTGATTTTATTTAGAGGCTGATAATCAATGCAAAGTTGTCAGGTCTCGTCTTTCTTCTGTAACAACACGATCATGCTTCCACAAGGTGATGAGATGGGACATATGTGCCCCTTGTGGAGAATTCCTTAGATATGATGCATTATCTCCTCATTTTCTAATAGAGAGTTGTGATAGAATGACCCATTGGGTAGCGATGCACTGAGGGTCATATCGATAGAATTATTGACCTCACAGTGAAGAGGTACCCCAATAGGTGAGGAGAAGATGTCTTTGTATTCTTCCATGACCTTATCCACTTGATTCTACTGTGCAGAGAGGTCAAACACAGAGGCTCTGGATGTAGCTGTGATATTTCACTCACTCTGAGAGAGAATCATGAAGAAGACAAACTTCCTGGTTCGAGAGATGACCTTCATGCATTTCTTGGCAGAGATAAAGGAAATCACACTATGTGGGACTACCTCGGATATCCTTTAGAATTTCCCATTAAAAGTATTAATAACACTGCAAGGCCTAGAATCATATACAACATCACGCTTCCATAAATAAGGTTGGCCCAAGAGAACATCACAAACTTCAAAGGGAGAAACATCACACAATACCTCATCTTTGAAGGGATTTATGCCATGCGACATGCGACATTGTTGGTTGACGTGAAGATCACTTCCTTGGTGGAGCCATTCATGGTGTAGGGCTTTGGGTGGGGTGTTTTCGACATGGATAACCGCTTGAAGATCTCCATTGAGATGAGGTTCTTCTGGATACCACTATCGATGATGAAGTGCAACGGGGTGAATTTCACCCACATTTGTGAATGAAAGAGGCGCTCGCCATCCTCTAGCTCATTAGGTTCATCGGGTTGGATCTTGGTGGTATAAATGGTGGCATTGTGTTCCATATCAATGACCAATCTCCCCTTTTCTGGTTCTAACTTAGATTCAGAACCCGCATCTGATTTAGAGGCTTTCACCTCAGCCACCAATGAATTCTTTGAGCGACAATCAACAATGTTATGCCAGGGGATCTTATGGAAGTCACACCACTTCTTAGTATCTTTCTTTGTCTTTCCGATGTCCTTCCTTGTTGGGGCTTCGATTGGTTTTCCTAAGGATTTCCATATTTTATCTGCCCCTTTTTCTATGGGTTAGGGTTGCCCTTTCCCTGCTTCTATTGTGAGGGGTTCCCAAACCCAAGCTGTCATCTCTTTTGTTTAAGCTTTTGCTCGATTTTGATGGTATATCGATAGGTCATTCCCAAGGAAGAGATGTCCATAAAATCCATTTCTACCTGGATGTATCTATGCATACCACCGTGGTACTTGAGCACCACATGCCACTCATAATATTTAATACCTAGCTTGGTGCGCAAGGTATGGAAAATATTTGTGAACTCTGACACTTCTTGGTCCCTTTCTTGTCGCAATGTGGTTCGTTTTGTATATAGGTACTCATAAATTCCAACAGGGTGGTATTGTTCCTTAATATAATCCCTGAAGGAATCTCAGGTGAGTGCGACTCTAAATAAGGAGGTTTCTTCTGTTTCCTTTTCCTCACATAAAGTTTCGCACCAATATTTGACATGGGGGACGAATTTGAGGAGGGAAAAAGTAATTGCTTTTCTATTCAAAAAGTTATGGATAGAAAAATACCCTTCTATAATATTCTACCATTTGTCTACATCATATGCATCTATCTGACCTTCAAATATGGGAATATAAAAGTTGATATGTACCTTGAAGGGGGAGACACCTCCGCTTGAGGAAGATGTGTCGTCTGTTGGTAGTCACTGAAGGATTTGCGCAAAATTATCCATCATCTCATTCAATTGTTGTGCAAGGTATTCCTCGAGAAACAGTTTGAAAGGATATCCTATGCCATCGTCTTTCTTTCCTCCTTCCATGGAAGGTCGCTTGGGTGTGCAAGGGCTTTTGTCTTCAAGAGAAACAAGCTCGAGACCCAACTCTTTGTACCCTGACCTCGCCAAGGACATGCATTAAGAACGACCACGAGAAGACCACTCTGATACCATTGATCCATATTTTATGAGAAAAATGAGATGAATACATATTATTATTATTATTAACATATAGACACAAGGATAAATAACAGAGATATAGTAAAATTGGCTTCTATTCAATAAAGAAATATGTTGAATTGTAAAATGCAGACTGGAAACAAGCTTTCTAGAATGGTGGTGACTTCTCTCTCAGAAGAGATGTGAGGGTTGTTCTCATTTGCAAGAACATGAGTACAATGAGGCTCTGAAATCCGTTTTACAATAAACATGAATTCCAAAACCCTATACATCAAAAAAACCTAACCCTAGGAGATAAAGCGCCGAAAGTCATGTGGGTCTCGTTGGGGTAAGTTAATACATCAAATTTCTGGGGTCGTTACTTTTTCATATGATCTCAATTTGGGGCACATGATAGCTTGTGGGAAAGGTCTTGACAAGGAGCTTCATTTCATAGGATCAATCATGAATTTAATAGTTATTGAGGTGCCCAATCACGAAAAAATGTTGTTTAGGCCCTCAAAATGGCCCCGAAAGTTTAGGACCCAAAAAATTGCTCAAAATAGTAAATTGCCAAAAACCTGTTTTGAGCCAGTTGGAATAGGTGGGTGGCCACTGATATCCTCCTAGATAATATCATGGAAAGCATTGAAAACCATCCATTCTTGAGGGATTTTGAAGATGTTTTTAGAAAAATCCTAGGATTGCCACCAAAGAGAGACATTGATTTTTCTATCAATTTGGTGCCAAGAGCTGCCCCAGTGTCTAATATACCATACATAATGGGTACACCAGAATTGAAGGAGCTGCATATGAAACTTGAAGAGTTGTTAAAAAAGGGGTATATACGCCCAAGTGTGTTTCCTTGGGGAGCCCCGATTTTGTTTGTGAAGAAGAAGGATGGAACCTTAAGGTCGTGTATTGATTTCAAGCAACTTAATAAGGTTACCATAAAGCATAAATAATAAGTATCGTTTACCTAGAATTGATGATTTGTTTGATCAGATGAAAGGTGAAAGAATATTTTCAAAGATTGACTTGAGATTAGGCTATCATCAAGTAAGGATAAGGGAAGAATACATCAACAAGACAAAATTCAGAACAAGATACAGGCATTATGAATTCACGATAGTTCCATTTTATTTGTTTGATGAATGGAGTGTTTAGGGAGTACCTGGACAAGTTTTTGATTGTATTCTTATATGATATACTCATCTATTCCAAATCACAATAGGAACATGATAAACATTTAAGAATGGTGTTACAAGTTTTGAGAGAGCATAGATTATATGCTAAGCTAAGTGAGTGCATCTTTTATCAAAAAAAGATTCACTACTTGGGGCATATAATATCAACAGTAGGGAGAGAAGTGGATATTGATAAGATAGAGGCCATTAGAGGATGGCCAATGCCAAAGAATCTGACAAAGGTTAGATCATTCATGGTTCTTGTCGGTTATTACCAAAGATTAATAAAAGGTTTTTCAAAGATTGCAAGTCCAATCACTTATTTGCAAAAGAAGGGTGTGAAGTTTGAATGGACTTCCAAGTGTGAAGAGAGTTTTCAACAATTAAAAAGAATATTGACAAGTGCTTCAATATCGAAGATTGCATATCCAAACAATGATTTTGTTGTGTGCACCGATGCATACAAGGAAGGGTTTGGTGGAGTCCTTAGTCAAAAGGATCATGTGGTATGCTATGAGTCTAGAAAATTAAAAGAGAATGATAGGAATTATGCTACCCATGACTTGGATTTAGCAACGATTGTACATGCATTTAAAATATGGATGCATTACCTTGTGGGTAAGAAATTCTAGCTAAGGACATACCATTGTGGTCTGAAGCATTTGTTTGGACAACCAACATTAAATGCTAGGAAAACTAGATGGCTGGAATTTCTGAGTGAATATGACTTGGAAATTAAGCACATAAAGGGAAAATAAAATCAAGTGGTCGATGCACTCAACATGAGAGCTCATGAAGTGCATATTGCAGCCATTAGCATGTATGGGACAGATCTGAAAAACAAAATTGTTGCAAAAGAAAATTCATATCAGAATTATTTAAAAATAAAAGAGACATTAGAATAAGGAAAGTTTCAGTAGAAATTTAATTATTATGATCTAAAAGAAGATGGAATTCTCATGTACAAAGGTATGGTCTATGTGTCGAATTCGAATGCACTGAAAAATACAGAGTTGAAGGAGATGTACAATGTGCCATATGTCGGGCACCCAGGTTATGAGAAGACAATTGTAGAAGTAAGAAGCCAATATTTTTGGCCAGGAATGAAGAAAGAAGTGGCTAATTACATAGTCAGGTGTCTAGAATGTCAAAAAGTAAAGACAAAACATAGACACCCAATGGGTTTGCTACAACCATTACCCATTCCAGAATGGAAGTGGGAAGTTGTCTCAATTGATTTTATTACTAAGCTACCCATAATAGTGAAGCAACATGATTCCATCATGGTGGTGGTGGATAATTTGAATAAAGCAACACATTTCATTCCAGTAAAGACTACACACAAGGCATCAAATATTACATATATTTATATGAGAGAAGTTTCTAGGCTACATGGAGTGCATAAGGAAATAGTTTCAGACATGGATCCAAACTTTACTTCCAATTTTTGGAAGGATTTGTTCAAAGGCTTTGGGACAAATTTAAATCTTACTACAACATATCATCCAGAGTCCGATGGGAAAATAGAAAGGACTAACATGGTAATTGAGGACATGCTTAGAATGTATGTGATGGATCAACCACCAAAGTGGGAATATTATATTCATTTAGTTGAATTTTCCTACAACAATGTTTATCAGGCCTCATTGAAAATGAGTCCATTTGAGGCATTGTATGGTAGGAAATGTAACACCCCAGTGAGTTGGAATAATCTGGCAAACAAAGCAGTTGTTGGGCCATAATTTCTAAAATAAATGGAAGATCATATGACAAGGAATAAGCAGAATTTAAAGGCTTTCCAAGATATGAAGAAAAGTTATGCAGACAACAACAAAATTTTCAAATATTTTAAGGTGGGAGAACATGTGTTTTTGAAAGTGAAGGCAAAGAGAAGTTCACTAAGATTAGGAAGTTGCCCGAAGTTGGAAGCAAGACATTGTGGTCCTTTTGAAATATTAGAAAAGATAGGGTCAGTTGCATACATGTTATCTTTTCCTGCATCCATGAGAGTGCATAATATATTTCATGTGTCATTCTTAAAGAAATGTGTGCCTGATCCTAACCACATAATTGATTGAAATGTGATCCAGGTGGAGCTCGAAGGAGATTTTTGGGTGGAACCAATACGCATCCTGGACTGAAATATAAAATTTCTCATGAATAAATCCATAGGGCTGGTAAAGGTTCAATGGACCTGTTACGGTCCTGAAGATGCTACATGGGAGCATGAAGAAAACATGTGGGAAGAATACCTGAAAATATTTGACAGTTCTGAAGAGGACATAATGCAAGACTCCATTTTGAGAAACTAGAGTTTCAGAACCACATCCCAGAGTCCTAGCCAACTATGTTGGGGACCTTGATAAATGAATGGAACATTCCTTGGGTTATCCCTGATAAACAGATGGTAGATCCATTGGGTATCCATGATAAATGAATGGTGCATTCCTTGGGTTGGCGATTTCAAAGGAACATGAGATTTTGGTTAGAGTTGTTAAATTGGAGAAATTGTATTTCTAAGTATTATGATGTAAACTTCCATATATGTATATAGACATAGAGTGCACTGAGGACTAGACACAATTGTAGGGGAGGGGGAATGTAACATCCCCATTATAATCCCCAGTTTTATTAATTCTTATGTAGATATAATATGTGGCTATGGCCAAGCAATGTAATATGTGAATTGTATTTCAATGTTTTAATAATAAAATGTGATTCCAACTGCTAATGGGGCATGGACAAGAGATGGGGGATGAATTAATCCACAAGAGAGGGGAGTGTCTAGGATAATGTCCAAGAGGGGTCCAAGGGGGAAATTACCCATGTGGATGGATTTAACTCATTTTCCTAAATCTACTATTGTATATGAACCTTCCCATTTCTGATTGAGTGTTTCCAAATCCAATCATTGAATACATGTAAGAGGGTGGGTGTTAGTGGTCACATCTCAAAGTTATTGGGCACATGGGGATTGAGTACAATCATCTTGGGGAAGAGTGTGAGTCAAGAAAGGTAAGCAAAAGAGAGGAATTTCGTATGGGTTGGGATAGCGGTAACAACAGTTCAAACAATTTTACAGTTAGTCAAGTTTATGCATGGAAAGGGGAAAGAAAGAAAGAAAACAGAGATGGAAGTCGACACAGCTATGAAGGGAGAATTATGGAAGAAGCTCTAGCACAATTGGAGCGAATTGGAGTTGGAAAACTAAAGAGGCAGTTTGGTAGGCCTGAAGAGTGAACTCTGGAATGAGTTGCACTAAAACAACAAGTGTTTCTATTGGTTTGCTAGTAGTTTTCCTAAAAAAAATTCCCTTGAATTCCCAGCTAAGAGATTCCTAGCTACCTATGCCAGAGAAACCCTAATAAACAAATGACACATTCCTTAGGTTATCCCTGATAAATGAATGGTACATCCCTTGGGTTAACTATGATAAATATATGGTTCATCCCTTGGGATATCCCTAATAAACAGATGGTACATCCCTTGGTTATCCTTGATACATGAATGGTGCATTACTTAGGTTGGGTAGGTCAAGAGGAAGAGAGTTGGGGAAAAAGTCGAGATGGTTGTAGGAGAATATCAGTTGGGTTGAGAGATTTATGAGGTGTGAGTGGACTGTGAGAGACCACCCTCTTTTGTGGATTGCTAGCCTTAGCTCGGGGGTGACTGGATGTTGAGATTTGGAACAATCAATATGCGGTTGGGTGGAATGTCCATCCCAAGGAGCTGGTTGCATGAGTATTTTTTAAGACAAGTTTTTTTATCTTGTACTGAGTTATTTACATGTGTTATTGTTGTGCATGAACTTTGTATGAATGACAATGACTTATATGTTGTTGTAATGAACGGTTTAGTTGTATCTCATGTTGATTATTAGCATTCTTTATATGCATATGTTTTATGGTTATTGTCATAGCTAAATATGTTATAAATTGTAGTTGTAAGCTATGGGAAAATAGATAACAACGAAAGAATGGATTTGATTAGAAAACGTTTTGTGTTACGTGTCACACATATTGTTTCCTATTTGGAGGCTACGTACATTACTAAAATGGTATCAGAGATGATAAAGAGAATGTTTTAGTTGGCGTGGCCCAACCATGGTGATTGGGTACGTTACAGCCGACATCACATTTTATTATTAAAACATAGACATACAATTCACATATTACATGTCTTTGGTCGTAGATACATATTGTATCTACATTAAGCATACTCAAACTAGGGATTATAGTGGGGATTATAATCTAAAGTAGGGAGGTTAGGGTAGGACCCTAACATGCCCTTCTCATTCAAAAGAAGTGTTATCTTCAAGGTTGGAGGTGAGAAAATTGTTGTAGAATTACTGCTAGTTTCCATGTGGTATCTTCTGGTTGCATATCTTTCCTTTGGTCCATTAGTACTTATTGGATTATGCATTGGTGCATTGATTCTCTCTGGTATCCAATGTTTCTTCCGGCGGGAGCCAAATGGATGATTCTTCACCAAGTTCCAATAATATGGTTTTCACCTTACAATTTGATCCCATTACCTTTTTAAACAAGAGACATAAAAGATTGGATGAATCTTGGAAAGGGTTGGAAAATAACTTGTAGGCCACTTGTACAATGTGATGGATGGTCATATAGGGTCCATATAAACTTGGCTCTAATTTTTGATGGATTTTATCTTTGACTAATGTTTGTTTATAGGGATGAAGGATAAGAATAATCCAATCCCCTTCCACAAAATAACATTCCAAGTGATGTTATTTATTTTGTTATTTCATTATATTTTGAGACATAAACAAATTGTGAAGTTAAGTGTGTAGAGAATGGATTCTCTAGTGTGAAGTGTGTTGTCAACTGCATGAACCTTGGAGGTGCCTGGTAAATAGGAAGTCACTGGTAATGTTTTGTTTCTATAGATAAATTCATATGGTGTCATTTTGGTAGCTCCATTATAAGTGGTGTTGTACCACAATTTTGTAATGGGAATCCATTTTTCCCATTGGTATCGATTTTTATAAGTGAAGCATTATAAATAGGTTTTTAATAACTTTTGACCACTTCCGTTTGACCATCTATTTGGGGATGCTAGGAAATTCTCATTTTCAACTAGGTAACTTTAAGTTTTAATAACTCTTGCAAAAATATCCCAATACAAGACAATGGAAGTAGGCATGTCATGTAACATAAAAATTTGATCCATTAAGACTTGAAAAACTAAAACGAGGGTAAATGGGTGTAATAAGGCACAAAATAAAACATATTTGGAAAGAAGGTCCACAACCACCTTGATCACTATTTTTTTACTAGATTTTTTAGTCCCACTACAAAATCCATAGATATGTCAGTCCATATATGTTTTGGGATTGGAAGTGGTTGCAATGCCCCTAGTGACTTCACTATCTCACCCTTGTTTTATTGGCAAGTGTCATAGGTCGCTACAAAATTCTAGATATCACTTTTAATGCCTTCCAAAAAGAATGAGCGCTTATCTCTTTCATAGGTTTTATGAAAAATAGACTGACCCATTGTAAGTAATGAATCCAATTCCTCTAAGACCCTTGGTTTTAAGAAAAAAAACTTTACTAGAAAAATGCACCTTTTATGCCTCAATGTATCTTGCTGCCATGCATACCATTTATGGGATCTTCTTGAAACCTTTGGATGAGTTGAATTATATTGTCATTTTCTATCCATTCTCGATGTTATTCCTTGATCCAACCTAGAATCGGTCAAGACATGGAGATGAGGAATCCTCCTCCTCAAATTGCTTAGATAAAGCATCAACCACCACATTTTATTTACCATTATTATATATAATCTCATAATCATACCCCACCATCTTAGTAACCCACTTATGCTTCTTTGGTAAGGATAACCCTTATTCTAGAAAATAATTTAGAATACGATTGTTGGTCTTGATCTTGAAATGGCTACCTATTTTTTTTGTAATTTCAGTGTCTATTCTATTAAAATATAGTAAAATTCAGTCAAGAAATACATAAACTGTCCTTGAGAGTGGAAAAAAAAGGGTCTCCCCTTAGTGGGAAACCAGGCTGGAATTTTTCCTTCCCTTAATGGGAAACCAGGAATGCCTAAAAAAAAAACCAGAGTTTTAGTGGTTCGTGTGTCTTTTACCAGAAACCAGCGAAGCTTACAAAAAACTAAAAAACCTAAGAAAAACCTGAAAAGTGGTGCAGAGGCCTAAACATCAAGAATGGGGGCCATCCATAGGCGTTTCTTCAATGACTGGATAATCGCCAAATTCATTGTCACTATCGCTAGCTAAGTTGGAGTTGTTCGAGGACAGGTGCTTGACGGGTAGGCCTATTGTTTTGATGTCGTGAACCTTCAGCGAGTTGTGCATGCTTGGGGAAGTCAACGTGCTTTTCGTTCCTGGAACCATCACTTTCACCAAGCTATGTGTGTCTAGAGCCGTCAACGTGCCACTCATTCCTATAGGAGTCACCTTAGCACTAATTCTAGGTGTCTCTAGAGGTGTTGAGGAGGTGGGATGGGCCGTAGAGGGAGGAGGACAAGTGTTGGGGGAGGCTGAAGCAGAGGGGGTAGGGCGAGTTGTGGGGGAATGGGGTGAGTGAGGTGAGCTAGAAGGGATAGGAACAAAGACACCATAGAGGTTGAGGAGGGCATGGTCGAGGCTATTTTTGACCACCCAGTATCTTTTTCAATGCCTGGAGGTGCGCTGAGATGCTGAGAGGGAGCTAGATATATCTTCTTCCCAGTCGTCAAGAAATTTTCGTAAGGAGCCCATAATAGAGAGATCAAAGACATCCTAGTTACCTAGAAAGGGCAGGTGAGGAGATATGGAGGTGTTCCTACCATGACCACTTCTCCCTAGGGTGGGGGTGGCACGTCAGCGAGGAGGCATGGGCAAGCAATTGGGAAAATTGAGTGTAGAGGAAAGCCACCACCTTACGCTGAGAGCAGAGGGATGTTTTCTAAGGAGCATTGAGAGCTAGTTTGCAATGGAAACAAGGTGAGAATGAGGGGAGTGAAAATAGGTGGTCGAGGGAAGAGCACGAGGAAGGAGGGGGGTCACGTCCGGTGCCATTATGGTCACCGAACTGTTGGAGCATGGGAGCTACAGGAGAGTACAAAGAGTGTGCGGTTGAGGTGCAGGGGCCATGGGCAGAGTGAATGAGCCTTGTATTGGGGAGAGGGTAGTTAAGGCGCATGAGGGGGCAGTGAGGTGGCACATGTCCAATCATCACGGCACGTGCCAGAGGAGTAGGTGGAGGCACGGTGTGGTCACCCACATCTGGGATGGAAATGGCTACCTATTAGATATAGGAACCAAGTATCAATTGCATGAAGGATGAAAATCATATCTTTATAATATGTGGATTTACCCAAATTATGGTCACACAACTACTTATTGGTGAAATGCTAAGGCACACCCTTCTTCCATAAAAAATGATCCAAGACCTATACCTAAGGCATTACATTCTAGGACAAAAGTTTTAGTAAAATTTGGCATTGCCAATATTGGAGTAGTGCACATGGCATTATTTAAGTATTATAAGGTTTACTTGGATGCCTTCCTCCATAGAAAGGATTTTTTTTTAAGTAATGAAGTTAAGGGAGTAGAAAATTTTCCATAATATTTGAAATTCTTTTTGCATTAGCCTGTTATTACTAAGAACCCATCCAATCAGTTCAACGTCTTGGGATGGGGCCAATATTTCATAGCAACAAATTTACTGGGATCTAGTCATGTGCCATCCCAACTTACAATGTGACCAACGTATTCAACCTCTAAAAAACCAAAAGAAAATTTGGAAGGTTCCAAGAATAGCTAATGGACCCTTAGGGGTTGCAAGGATCTATCTACATGCTTTATGTCAAAATCCTAGGTTTTGATGTATATCAAGATATCATCAAAGAATACTAGCACAAAATTATGTAGGAAGTGTTAACACATATTATTGTAAGGGGGGTTGTTTTCCCTAAGGAAGTGGCACCTTGGTCAAAATGTATGAAAGGGGTTGCTTGCACAACCCACTTTATCTTTTTATCCTAAGTTTTTGGCTCGGGCATATTGTGTTAAGAGGCATGCAGATCTCAGTGGCTAAGATCTACGGTCCTTATTGCATATCATACCCCCCCGACCTTCTGCCTTTAACAAGGGGGGGGGTCCGAGTTGGTGGTTTTGCAAGCGCAGGCCCCCCAATATGTGTCGCCCTCATAGTAACTCGGACCCCCCTGGCACATTACCACTTACCACCTACCCACCACTCCGAGTTAGCCTGCTTACCGCCTCCCATTACCACCATTGCTCATGTTGCCACACATCCTCCACTCACATCACTCGTGTTCCCTTCCTGTTGTCACGTCTCCCCTTTTACCTCCTAACATGTGTCTTCCACTCCCGCTCCATGTCACCTCCAACATGGTTGTTGTTTACCTCTTGACCTCACATGCACCTTCCTCCATGTCCTCTCTCATCGCCACATCATTCCCCTAGGCCTTTACATCTCAATTCCTGAGTACTGGTGCCCACGTTTCCCAGTCACCGCTCCACCAACTGCATCATTCTACTTGTCCTGTGATCACCCGCCATTCCATACCGGTTTTCACCAATCATCTCGTAGGCTCCTCATCGTTAGCGTCCATGTCCGCCTACCAGTATTCCTTGCAAATGTCTAGTGAAGATCCAAGTGGCAGAGTTTCAAAGTGTGACCAACACGCTTTTCCAGATGTCATGTTGACTTAGGCTCATCCTGATCCCGATACGGGTAGTTAATGAAAGTGAGAGAGGTGGTTGAAACCTCGTCTCACCACATAAATGGAAAGATAGATAAGGACCAACTGTGGAAGCATACTGTCAGCCCAGACTAACATGAGATCACGTCTGATAGGAGGCCGCATGGGCGGTCTGACAGACGACTGCACGCACAGTCTGTAGATGAGTTTCAAATGCAAAGCTTTGAAAAGCTTTGACTTGATCACACATCTGGCGGTGGTAGTTTCTCTGAGTATATGTAGGATTTTTTTGTATTTTGTTAAGGTCGATGGTTGAGCTGAGCTCTTGCATTGTAAAGTTTTTATAAAGAACTCTGGTTATCTGGTTATGTAATTCGATCTGAGATTTCTTATTTGATGAAATTTAGCTTCATGTTTCCATGATTTATTGCGTCTGATACTAAATTTTCATGATTGAATGATTCACATGTATGTTTATGACTATGTGGTAATGAATGTTGGATTATAACACGGTTATAGCGTTTCCAGTCTCCTGAACTTTGAATCCAAGAGGATCTTGTTTTCTGAGTTTTTCCTCTTTAAGTTGCTGGAAGACATGTTGTCCATAGAAAACATTTTCATTTTCTCCTCAATTTCTTCCTCCTGCTCACCCTTACTACAACTTACTAACTAAAGTTGAATCAAGACCTCATTTGCATATGCACGCTGGTCCAGCTTTCTGAGTTTAAGCGATATTATCCTGAGTCTGTGCCTATTCAACCCCCTTTAAATTATTCATTGTGACATACAAACTGATGGGTATCGGGCTTACTTATGACACAATCCAGATGTGACTTCTGGTGCTAACATTCCTGACGTCATTGTCGGGGAACAAATTGAAGAACTTTACCTAGGTAGAACGACAACGAGGTTCTGATTCTGAGGGTGCATCAGATATCAGAACCATTGAAGATTGAGATTGCACCTGGCAACTCCACTTACGCGACTCCATTATCTTGACTCCACTGTTTCAGTGCGGCCGCTTCTGGCTACACCTGAAGTTCCCTAGGAGAACACAACAATCAGATCTGGTCTTTGACAGTGAACAAATACTAGACACACTCATTCTGCATATCATTCACCTGGTGACTCCATGATTAAATAATAGATTGGCGACTCCACTGGTTCGAAATGGAAAAAATCTTGGCTCGAAGGTTTTCTCCCTTCAATTTTTCTGATGTTCCTTATTTTCCTAATGTTGTTCCTACCCCAGACGAGTGGGTTGATTATTTTCCCATATTTAAAGAGCATAAAGAGGACAACCCTGCTCAACATCTCTGTGAGTTTCATGAACTCATGCATCAGTGGGAGATACATCATGAGGATGTATTTTTGAATATGTTGATGTTCTCATTATCAGGATATGCTCGTGAATGGTATCACTTTTTACCCCCTACTAGCATCTCCTCCCTCGGAGAATTTCATGCATCTTTCAATAGGAATTGTCAAAAGTTTTATTCCTTTGAGTTAATCTGTCATAATTGTTGTGAGGAATATAAAGACTCTATTCAAGATATGGTTGTGTCTGATGGAAGCTGTGAAGATGAAGGATATGCTTTGGGTGAGTTGGTGGAGCGGGTAAAAGCACTTTCTGCAGAATTAGAAAAACTGAAGGTAGAACGTGCTTGCTATTCGTTTGAAGGGGACGTAGAGAGGTTTCTAGTCCTAGGAGAAAATGTTCTCGGCCTCCTTGCTCACGATGGTGAGGTTGAGGATTTCATAGCCATAGAGGTATCATATTCTTCCCCTGATGCACCCGTTGTCTCGGATTTAAATGAAGAAATAGTTGTATATTTAGATGAAGAGCAGCAGATCCCTGCATCAATTTTTGATGACTTGGGGAGAAACCAGCCTGTGTATGACATCTATGAATCAAATTATGATCTATATATGAAGGAGTTCCAACAGCATGTAACAGAGCCATTTCCTTTATACATTGAGGAAAAACATTGTATGGAAATCATCCATCCTGGGCCTACAGAAGACCAAGAGCAGATATTTCCCATGGGTCATGTTTATGATAATTATGACTATGATCCTTGGGAGAGCCATGAAGAAGGATAGGAAGAGCCAAATGAGTTGTTTATATCTTTCCCATAACCTATAAGTCAACATCCATCACCTGGGATCCATCGGCCTGCATAAACCTTTCACTCACCTGTGCTTACCAAAGACATCCAACCATGAGTGAGTAACTATAAAGAAGAGCAAGCCTTATGTTGTCAACTTCATGGATTTTTTCACTCGTTCTATGAGTTGGTAAGGGAGTACATGGAGTTTCATTTCCTTCATATTTTGGAGCCACCCAACTTTATCCCGATTTCAACACTAGGAGGGAGGCTAAAAGATGAAATCGTTTTGCTGTCACGATTGCATTATCTGTTATCAATCACTGACACGGTAAGTGAGTTTCCAGTTAGGAAGCCACTTGAATGGCTATGGTGGAAGTTTTCTTTCACCCAACACTTTGTAAAAATCAGTTAGCTTAGGTTTGTACATAAATAATCTCCTTCTGGAGCCCATGTGTTTTGCTTTCATTTTTAGAATAGTGTGCTTGTCGGCCTGTATTTCCTCAACAAGATTTTTTGAGCTCGACTACATAGCCCAATATATAAGGAAACTGGAACTACTGAAGATCTTAGAGCCTTGCACAGAGGAATCTGTCCCGCATGGAGCCTAATGTTAACACATATTATTGTAAGGTGGATTTTTTTCCCTAAGTAAGTGGCACCTTGGTCAAAATGTATGAAACGGGTTTCTTGCGCAACCCACTTTATATTTTTATCCTAAGTTTTTGGTTCAGGCGCGTTGTGTTTAGAGGCATGCAGATCTCAGTAGATAAGATCTGCGCGATGAATGAATCCTAACGCTCATATCATTGTCCTGTGCATATTGGATCCCCAACCTTCTTTGCTAATGAGGGGGTGGGGGAATAAATTAGTCTGCAAGCGTGCCCCATCACGATGTCTCCTCTGCGTAGCTGGGACTTTTGTAATAGCATACCCACCTACCACCTACCCCCCCTCGAGGTTAGCCTTCTTATACCAGCACCCCCCCTCCGAGTTAGCCTTCTTATCGCCTCCCATTATCGCCATTTCTCCTGCCGCCACCCATCCTCCACTCACATCACTCACGCGCCTGTTCCCTTCCTGCTATCACGTCTCCCCTCTTACATCCCGACATGTGTCTTCCACTCTCGCTCCATGTCGCCTCCACCATGGTTGTCGTGTACCTCCTGACCCCACACACACCTTCCTCCACATCCTCTCTCCTCGCCACATCATTCCCCTGCACCTTTACACCTCATCTCCCGAGTACTGGCGCCCACATTTCCCAGTCACCGCTCCGCCAACTGCATCATTCCACTTGGCCTCCGATCACTCGCCATTCCATACCAGTTTGCGCTAATCATCTCGTCGACTCCCCATCGTTAGCATCCATGTCCTCCTACCAGTATTCCTTGCAAACGTCTAGTGAATATCCAAGTGGCATAGTTTCAAAGTGTGACCAACGCACTTTTCCAGATGTCGTGTTGACTCAGGCTCATCCCGATCTCGATACGGGTAGTTAATGAAAGTGAGAGAGGTGGTTGAAACCTCGTCTCACCACATAAATGGAAATCCAGAGAAGGACTAGCCGTGGAAGCAGACTGCCAGCCCATACTGACATGAGATCGTGTCTGACAGGGAGCCACATGGGTGGTCTAACAGACGACTGCACGCACAGTCTGTAGAGGATTTTTAGATGCAAAGATTTGAAAAGATTTGACTTGATCACACATCTGGCGATGGTAGTTTCTCTGAGTATATGTAGGCATTTTTGATATTTTTTTAAGGTCGATGGTTGAGCTGAGCTCCTGCATTGTAAATTTTTTATAAAGCACTCTGGTTATCTAGTTATGTAATTCGATCTAAGATTTCTTGTTTGATGAAATTTAGCTTCCTGTTTCCATGCTTTATTACGTCTGATACTGAATGTTCATGATTGAATGATTCACATACATGTTTATGACTATGTGGTAGTGAATGTTGGATTATAACATGGTTATAGCGTTTTCAGTCTCCTGAACTCTGAATCCAAGAGAATCTTGTTTTCTGAGTTTTTCCTCTTTAGGCTGCCAGAAGACCTATTGTCCAAAGAAGACCTTTTCATTTTATCCTCAATTTCTTCCTCCTGCTCACACTTACTACAACTTACTAACTAAATTCAAATCAAGACCTCATTTGTGTGTGCATGTTGGTCCAACTTTCTGATTTTAAGCGATATTATCCTGAGTCTGTGCCCATTCGACCCCCTTTAAATTATTCATTGTGACATACAAACTGATGGGTATCGGGCTTACCTCTGCCACAATCCAGAGGTGACTTCTGGTGCTAACAAGAAGGGTGATTTTTTTTTTCATGAGGCTCTAGAAGGTGGATGAAGTGTTGATAAGGTCAAAGGGAATCACTAAAAACTCATAATGGCCTTCATGTTGTGGAAATTTATATTAGGGATATTTTCCTCTTTCATTTGTATTTGGTGGTATCTATAACAAATGTCTAGTTTATTGAAAAATTGGGAGCCATGAATTTCATCAAAGAGATCATCAATGATTGGGATGGGAAATTTGTCCTTGATGGTCAACTTATTGAGATCCCAAAAATTTGGACACATGAGCCAATTTCATTCTGTTTTTAATACCGTGACCACTAGTGATGAGTAAGGGATCGTATTAGGATGTATGACTCTAGTTTCCTACCATTCATGAATATTTTTTTCTATTTCATTATTCTATGCAAAAGTGTGCCTATAAGGGCACACCTTGGGTGGTTGACTACCTGGTATCAAGGGAACACCATGATCATGCTCCCCATATGAAGGTGGTACACCTTGGGTGTTTCAAATACCTATTGATGTTTAGTAAGGAACAACTACAAATTAGGGTGAGTCTCCTATGGGAGGTGTCCACTAGTTGTATGGCATTGAACTACCACCACATTTCATCATATCTCCATTAGCTATCATAATTTTATTTAGGTATGGCATAGACATAAAAATGGATTTCTTCAACCACTTTCCTATGAATAAAGTTGTGGGTACTGCCAGTGTCAACCAAAATACTCACTTTGTGGTTCTTGATGTAACCAATCCACTTCAAAGTTTGGGGTTCTAAAAAACTTGATAAGGCATGGAGAGAGATTTGGGGTTCCTTACAAGGAGCTTGCAAGTTGGTTTATTCTTCCATGGGAGGGGTTGTGTTGTCCAATGATGGTTCGGGTGTGAATTCAAATAGAATATATTCTAAGTGGTCTTGTGGGGATTTATTCATTTGAAATTATTTCTATTCTTTATATTTGTTCCCTTTGAAATACCTCCCATCAAAATTATAGATAAGTACAAGGCATTGACATTATGCCATCTCTTCATGGGACAAATTTTGGACTCTCACTGGATAAGAATTGGAGTGTTTGGGGGTAGTTTCCATTAGAGGGATAGAGTGAGTAATGAATGGAGGTGTTTTTTTGGTTAATTTTTGATAGTTTGGTCCATTGAAGTGTGTTGTGAAGTAGTGATTTTCTTCCAATTTTAGCATCTTCAGACTTCTCTTATTTCTAGATTTGTATTTTCTATATATCCCCATTATGACTTAGGGGTCCTTGGGGAAGGATAGTAGCTATAGGAGTTGGTAAGGTAGTCAACCGACGGATTAAAAATGATCGACAAGTTGACACAAGGAGGAGTTGGGCTCGCAAGTCTAGAAATCAACTTATCAAGAATTCTTTACCATAACCCTTGTGAAATTCTAGTTTAGAAGTATTGTTGTTATGCTTGTAATTTGTGAATCAATTTATTTTAATATGAATAGTTTTCATGATCTTGAAAAATATGGATTATGTTAATATGTTTAATTTTAATTATATATATATATATATAATGTTTGTGATATCAATCAATGTGATTAATGGTTGGTTTTTGAAATATATACATGTTGTAATACAAAATTATCAATAGTTGTGAATCAACTATACTAGTAAACAATGAAATTATCAACGAAATAGAAGGAATTGTAAACAATATTCAATAGAATAGTTCTTGTTTTAATATATTGAGAAAATTGTGGTAAATTCATTTGGTGAAGAATAAGATTGCAAGGGAAATTATGGCAAATCCATTCCATGGATTGGTTACTCGTAGCGATTTATTTAAAATTTTGTTTATGTTAAGATAAGAACACTATCATTGTTTTTCCAAGAGAAAATTAACTCAAATTTATATAGAGTATAAATTCGTTTACAAAGCCAGCAACAAGCTGTGACCAAATCAGTGCAACTCCAACATCCATGCACAAAGGCATACAAGACACCAGAACCCAGTACAAACAAAACACCCCAGCACGCAGGCTGTGAACAAGTGACCCAAAAAACCAAGGCAAAAAACCCCAGAGAAAACGACGCCGACAAACAATGAGGCCCCAAGCGCCCAAAATGGCACTCCACGCGGGAGCCGTCACCGCAGCCCAACGAAACTCCACCATCGGCGAACAAAACACCTCCGAGGATGGCTTAGGGAAAGATGGCACCGATATGTGAACAGCCACTCGGACCCACTCGGCCCCCAACTGCAGCAAAAGGGAAAAAGGGGACGCCGACAGCTAAACAGGACCCAAGCGCCCAACAATGGCACACCACACGGGAGCACACGCAGCTGCCAAACGTCTCCACCGCCTCCGCGACAAGACCCACCGGAATAGACCCTCCGAAGAGCCGCCATACAGGCCTCCAGTCGAAAAACCAGCACAGAGCCGGCCGCATCACACCGACAGGTCCGCGCGCCCAAAGGAAGGAACACCATCCCGGTGCCTGCAGCGCCGCCGCCCAGAACCAAACCCGACGCCAACCGAAGCCGCTAAGCAAGGAGCTCCACCCCGGCCTGCAGCGCTGCCTCCCCGAACCACCCCCGACGCCAACCAAAAACCAGGGATGCGGCTAGCAAGATCTAGCTACAGAGCCCCCATACGAAAACCTAAATCGACTCTCAAACCCTAAAATCGCCGCTCTCCGCCGCTCCCAAATCAGACAGCCAGAACACTATCATTGTTAATGTAGAATATACCCTAGTTGTAATAATAATTCTCTACCATATTAACGTCATTAAATGATTTTGATAAATGTGAAATGGTTATAATTCTCCACCATATTAACGTCGTTAAATGATTTTGATAAACGTGAAATGGTTTTTATTACTCGTTATAAATTATTATTGTTATTATTTTTTTATTAATAAATGTGAAATAGTTTTTATTATTTGTTGTAAATTATTATTATTATTTTATTATGATTCATTTTTAAAATTATATCTACAGACATCCTATTATTCACAAAAAAAATCAAGGTATAAACAACTTACAATCATACCAGTTCACAAGGATTTGAATCGGGGCGTGGCAAATACAAACAATTACTTCTAACCATCACGTCTACACTTCCTTGACGCAATTATTTACAAACCAAAGTGTATACTTGAATTCATTTATTGAATGAACATTATTTATAACGAATAAGATTGTGTGTTTACCTTTTGCATATTCACTAATGTTCTATAGTGAACAATAGTATAGAGGGATTAAATAATTAAGAAATTAAAATGAAATTCTTAAAGTAATAAATGAAATGGTATAAAAGTTATTGGAAATATAATTTGAATTTGTATTTTAATTATTGGAATTATGATTAGAGATAATATTATCATTACGATGGTGAATACTAAAATTAATACAATTGAATACATGATAAGTAGGTGCAACAATTGTATACAAATAATATTATCTAGTTGTGACATAAATTAAGGCATATTAATATTATTAAAAAAAGAAAAGCGATTACCCTATTAATATTAATATACAATATTAATGTACAAAAAAAGATGTTTGTATTACTAACTCAGATTACACATTATGCATAAATTGTTTTAGGTATTAACATCTAGTGGGATGTTACACTATTACTCTAAGTGGAAAAACTATTTTGATTGATGCAAAATTTGTGGATTCTGCTTTGGATTACAACATACTACTTGGGAGGAAATATATGTATGACCTGAAGGTAATATAATATTTAGCTTCCATATTATGCAATTTCTCCATGATATAAATGTAATCATCATTAAACAACTTACATATAGTCACCTTCCTATTAAAAATATAGAAAATGGTTTACCTTTGGTAGGTTCTAAGAGTATGTTTCCTATGACTTTGAATGTTGGTCTTGTCATTTTTAAGGACTCATAACTAATAGGGGGATTTTTGGGTGTTCCTTTACAAGTATCTTTCATGGATTCATACCTCTATTCTCAAGTTTCTATTCATGATGAGAAGAACCCTTCATATTTTATCTAAGAGACTTGTTATATTTTATTTAAGAGACTTGTTATATGATTGAGGTCTTAGAATCATGTTTGATGGCATATTCAAATCCTCATGCCTCTTTGAACTTAGTATTCTAGACTGATGAGGAGTTCTTTGAGGCCTTGACTTTGGATGAATGTGTTGTTAAAAATTAGACCATTCCCCCTTGGTAATGTGAATAGATTCCATACCTCTTTACTTGATTCATATAATTTTGAAGAGGATCCCTTGGCCCAATCCATATTGGAAATTGTTAATTTTTCCATCAATGAGATGTTCTTGACTACTCTAAATTTAAGAACACTTATATTGATTTATTAGCTCATAAAGTATTTGCTAAGTCTTTCCAACTATTGTGTTGTGGGTGTAGGAGTTTGGACTATATTTCATGGTACTTTTGGATTATTCTCCTAGTCATCGCTGGATTGGTAAGGTATATTCTTAAATTTTCATATAGGTTTAGATGTTTCCTCTACAATATTGTAGTTGAACCTTTTTCCACTTGAATTTTATCGAGGATCCCCCCCCCCAATTGGACATTGGTACATTAACCTAAATTTCTTATTCACCTTTCCATGTGTCCAATGGTAGATCCTGCCTATCATGGGTTCTCTTAGAGTAACATATCTTTTCTATTTGGAACCCATCTTAATTTTCCATAGGATTGGGAGCTCTTCTATATAGAGTTCACATTGTGAGCTTCGTTACTCTCATTCTTCTCTTCGAGGCCATTTCCATAAGATCTTGCAACCTCCTTATTAAATATTTATTGTCACAAATTTATTTTTGTTTCTTGTTTCCATTTTTTTCTTGTTACCTTTTTTCCTTTGTCGCTCCCACTACATGCAAATAATCACCATTAGAGAGGGGACATGCACTTGGGTATCTACTGATTTTTGTGTATCTACTACTTTGATTTGTTTTCATCATATGGAATTGCATTCTTGAGACCCTAAGATGCTTTCAACATGGACACACCACCTCTTTTATTGATTGTTTCATTCATTTAACATCGGAAAATCCAAAAATAAATAAATCATAAGTACGATTTTTTTTTTATACCTATTCACACATTACACATGAGGCCCCTTTACTATTAGATTGACCCTATTACATATATATTTACACATTGCGTGTACATGTATCTTCATATATGCCCCTCATTGGCATCATATCATATACATTTAACCCCATATATGCCATGTTAAGAACCAAATATAAAAATAGCATAAAAAGAACCTCAGAATAAGTACTCAACACCTTGAAAAAGGTAGAATTTCATATAACAAGCCTCTTCGAGGGGAAAAACTTCTTATACACCACATAAATTTCCCAATACAAGATGATTCAAAATGAAAAGGTCTCCTTGGTATATATAGGAGACTAGGAGGTACAATTACAACTAATGGACCCAAGCCGACATAAATAAAATAACATTACTAATGTAATATGCCCCAATTAAGGGGTAATGTGCCACTATTTAGGGATTAACATGCCCCTCCCCTTAAGACAAGTGTTGTCCAAAATGCTTGAGTAATTTTGGATGCTTCTGTATAAAAGACTCATCTTCCCAAGTGGAATCTCCAACCGGTAGTTTCCTCCACTTAATGAGATACTCTGAAATGGATCTATTCCTCAATTGGTGAATTATTGTGTCAGTGATAGATTTAGGCTCCAACATGATTTTTCCTTCCTTGTCAAGTTCTAGAAATATATTTTGAACTGAAATATTTTCACCTATATCCTTCTTTAAGCATGAAACATGGAAACCTAGGTGTACTCATGAAGATGTAGGCAACTCCAATTTGTATGCCATAGTACCAATATTTTGCAACACCTTATAAGGGCCATAGTACTTTGGTGATAATTTATTATCCTTCTTAGCTTGCTTGAGGGACATTTGTTTGTATGGTTGTAGTCTTAAAANTCCTTGGTATATATAGGAGACTAGGAGGTACAATTACAACTAATGGACCCAAGCCGACATAAATAAAATAACATTACTAATGTAATATGCCCCAATTAAGGGGTAATGTGCCACTATTTAGGGATTAACATGCCCCTCCCCTTAAGACAAGTGTTGTCCAAAATGCTTGAGTAATTTTGGATGCTTCTGTATAAAAGACTCATCTTCCCAAGTGGAATCTCCAACCGGTAGTTTCCTCCACTTAATGAGATACTCTGAAATGGATCTATTCCTCAATTGGTGAATTATTGTGTCAGTGATAGATTTAGGCTCCAACATGATTTTTCCTTCCTTGTCAAGTTCTAGAAATATATTTTGAACTGAAATATTTTCACCTATATCCTTCTTTAAGCATGAAACATGGAAACCTAGGTGTACTCATGAAGATGTAGGCAACTCCAATTTGTATGCCATAGTACCAATATTTTGCAACACCTTATAAGGGCCATAGTACTTTGGTGATAATTTATTATCCTTCTTAGCTTGCTTGAGGGACATTTGTTTGTATGGTTGTAGTCTTAAAAATACTCAATCCCCTACTTCAAAACTTCTTTCACTATGATGTTGATCTGCTTGTTGTTTCATGCGATTTTGTGCCATGGTTAGGTTGTCCTTTAAGAGTTGGATAACTTGTTGTTGATGCTCTATGTGATCTTCCACTGCTTGAACCTTAGATTTTTATTTTAGAGAAGACATGATGGACGGTGGGTGGTATACATAGAGTGCCATAAATGGTATCATTTTTGTTGCAGTATGAAAGGAAGTGTTATACCACCATTCTGCCAAGGGTAACCATTTGAACCATTGTGTTTGTTTATCAACGACAAAGAAACAAAGGTAGCCTTCCAGACATTTTTTCACTATCTCGGTTTTTCCATCAGATGGAGGATGATAGGATGAGCTATGAGCCAATTGAGTACCCAAATAGCAAAATAATTCTGTCTAAAAATGTCCAGTGAAGATGGGATCTCTATCACTTACAATAATATTTGGGCTTCCATGTATCTTTTGAACTGTCTCCATGAATGCGGTGGAAACTGCACTGGCTTTGAAAGGATGAGAGAGTGAACAAAAGTGTGCGTACTTGGTCAGTCTATCAACATTCACCATGATGACACTCTTTGCTTAAGACTTTAGCAACCCTGTGATGAAATCCATGGAAACCTCCTCCCATCGCTGGCTTGGGATGGCTAATGGTTGTAAAAGACCTGGTGTCTTAATTGTTTCCACCTTGTTTTGTTGGCAAACCAAACATTCTACCACAAACCTTTGAACATTAGTTTTAAGGCCATCCCAAAAAAATTCCTTCTTGACCCTATGTTAGGTTTTCAAAAATCCTGAGTGCCCTCCTACTAGAGAGGTGTGCAATTCCAATAGTCCATTTTGTTTGAGTTGGGATTTCTTACATAAATATAAGCGATATGTGTACCATAGTGAATCCTTTTTCCATGTAAATGTATCTCATGCATTGGAATCTTGTTGCAACCTTTGAATGAGAGTCCACACATTTTCGTCATTCTTACATTCATCCCTTGCTTCTATTATCCAATCGTGATCGAGATATCACATAGAAAGGCCTCAACATATTCATCCTTTCTTGAGAGTGCATCTGCCACAACATTTTTCTTCCCTTTTTTATAGATGATTTCAAAATCATAACCCAACATCTTGGTCACCCATTTTTGTTGTTCTTATGAATATAGTCTTTGTTACAAGAAGTATTTAAGACTATCATGATCTGTTTTGACCTTGAAGTGCCTACATATTAGGTAAGGGCACCATTTCTTCAATGCATGTAGTATTGCCATCATTTCCTTCTCATAAATGGGTTTGTGTAAGTCCTTTCCCTTGAGTGGTCGACTTTCAAAAGAAAGGGACCTTCCTTCTTGCATTAGAACAACACCAATGCCATTTCCCAAGTCATCACTTTCCACAATAAAGGTTTTTGTGAAGTCTGGTGTGTTTAAGACATGAGCTTTGCACATCGCCTCTTTAAGTTGTTCAAAATCTTGAGTTTATTCTGGAGTCCATGAAAATGCATCCTTCTTATTTAATGTCGTTTAAGTTGTTTCTATTATTCCATAGTTTCGAACAAACTTGCGGTAGTAACCTGTGAAACCCAAAAATCCTCTAAGATTCTTCAATGTTTTGGGAATTGGCCAGTCCTTAATGGCCTTAATATTTTTAGGGTCTACCTTGACACCTTCATGAGATACAATATGACCCAAATACTCTACCTCCTTCACCCCAAAGAAACATTTGGATGGTTTGGCATATATTTTTTTCTCCTTTAGTTGTTGTAGAACCTTTTCAACATGTCACACATGATCCTCCCAAGACTTTCTATAGATTAGTATATCATCAAAAAATACTAATACAAATTTTCGAAGGAAGGGCTTGAAAATGGAATTCATCAACCCTTGGAATGTGGAAGGTGCATTCATAAGGCCAAAAGGCATGACCAAAAATCCATTATGGCCTTCATGAGTTCAGAATGTCATTTTTTGGATATCTGCTTCCTTCATTCTAATATGATGATACCCTGAACGAAGATCCAACTTTGTGAAATAGATTGCTCCATGTAGTTCATCTAAGAATTCATCAATGATAGGAATGTGAAACTTATCTTTAATAGTGATCTTGTTGAGCTCTCTATAATCTTGACACATATGCCATGAGCCCTCTTTCTTGAGTACCATTACCAATGGTGTAGAGTAAGAACTTTGTCTAGGTCTAATAATACCGGCCTCTAACATTTCTTCAACCATACGCTCAATTCCACTCTTATGGGCATAAGGGTATCGATAAGGCCTGATGTTAGGAGGAACACTCCTAAGAATTAGGTGAATATCATGTTCATGATTTTGAGTGGGTGGAATACCTTTGGGAATATCTTTAAATACTTTGGAATGATTATCAATGATCCCTTGGAGATCTAGGGGAATAAACGGCTTAATTGTTTGAACATCTAGTGAGCATAGTTGTACAATTACACCCTGATTCTCTTTTTTCAATCATTTTTTCATGCCATTAGAGCTTATCACCTTGTTGGGTTTCCATGTGATAGCCCTTAACTCAATTTCTTTTCCTTCCAATGAAAATTTCATGAAAAGTTCTTGAAAATTAAAGGCCACTATTCCTAATGATTGTAACCATTGGACTCCTAGTACAACATTAGCACCACCCATGGGTATAGAAATCATTGGACTATTCATTACATATTCCCCCATAGTAAGATTGATCTTATTGCATTTTCCTGAGCAATTGATAGTTCCTCCATCTGCAATCATTACTTGGAACTCTGGCACTGGATATATAAAGCAATTGAGAGCTTTGGATAATTTATAGTGAATGAAATTATGAGTACTACCCGAATCAATCAGAACTATTACCTTTTTCTTTTTGATATATCCTTCAATCTTGAGGGTTTAAGGAGTGCTAATTCCATCCAATGCATGACATGATATCGTGGGAGTCAACTCTTCAGAATAAATCTCTTCTACATTTTCATCTTGAGATGGTTCTTGTTCTTGTTATTGTTATTGTTCTTATTCCTCTTCACAATATATGTATAATAATTTATTTTCACCATACTTATGTCCCTTACTGTACTTGTTGTCACAATTAAAGCATATACCTTTTGATTTTCTTTCTTCTAATTGTTTAGGTGTCAACCTTGTAGGTTGAGGTGTTTTAGAATAAGGAACATTATTCTCTCGATAGATGTTAGGAGTGGTCCTTCTAGTAGCCATAGACATATTTTTACTTTCAACATTTATCGCCACCCTAAATGCATTCTCTAATGATTTGGGTTCTCAAAGGAGATCCTCATGTTGAATGCTATCCTTTAAATTTCCTATGAATACATTAATCAGGTGCTCATCTGGAATATATGTTACCTTTATATTGAATATTTGGAAGTTCTCAATGTGCTCTGCAATTGAACCCTTTTGCTTGAGATTTATCAATTTGCTAAAGAAGGTATTTCTCCTTGTATCCTCATAGTGTGCTATCATTTCTTCCGTGAAAATTTTCCAAGTGACGAGTGATTTGAGAGAACAAATCCATCGAAACCACACAAATTGATTGGGTTCTAAATATAAAGAAGTAATTCATACCTTTTGTGTATGTGGCACATCATGTATATCAAAGAATTTCTCCATCTGAAGTATCCATGTGATTGGAACCTTGCCATCAAACTTCCTCATATCGATATTAGGAAAGTGGTTGGTCTTCAACCCAAAGTTGGAGTTTTTCCATTCTTGATTCATCTTCCTTGTGTACTCATTATGAATTTCATGAGATACATTTTCACTTTCAGGCGTCCTCTCTATTAGGAAATTTTTCAATGCTTCCATGATATCCTTTTTTAAACCATCCATCTTAGTATTTATTGCCTCCAACTTAGCTTCAGTTGAATCCATCATCCCTTGTAGTTCATCTTTTGTTACTGTCTTGTTTTGTAAATCATTTATGTCCCTACGCATTTCTTCACCTTCATAAAGATTCAAAGTAGGACTGTCTAGAGGCTCAATTGGTGTAAAATTTCCCTTTTTTGGTGGCATGTTGACCAAGTATCACTTTTAAACCTTGATTTCGAGGTGATTATGCTAGACGATATTTATTCTGTTGTACCTCCAAAATTTCAACCCTTCTGGGTCTAAAAATTTGTTTTTGTAGTTCTCTAATACATCTTCTCTACAATTCCACAGGTCTGATCAAAATTGGATGTGCCAAGTGGAAGTTATGGTAACTTCCCCATACCTTGCTGATTTTTGTCCCTTCCAGAAGAGCGTACTATTAAAGAATTCTAAGATCACAATATCTAAATTTTGATTATGAAATTTGTATAGGAAATACTATAAAATGTGCACAATACAATGCAACTGGTCTCACTTGATTTGGATACTCACTGAAGAAGATATCATTGTTTTACCTGGAAGACCTGTTTGAGACTAGTTAATATGACTATTCAAATACCCTATCTTGCATAGGGTGTATCTACAAAACTAGGATGCCCAGAAGCTGAAATTTTTATCATAGATACCTTGATAATTTCTATGAATATTCTCTGGATTTTAGGTTCTGAAATGTTACAGAAAAAAAAAAAAAAATTATATCGAAAATTTTGTGATGACTAAATTCAGGGAGATTCAAGAACCCTATATTACACAGGCTATATCTCTAAAAGTATTAGACCTCAGGAGATGAAATTTTAACCCCACATACCTTGATCTGTTTAACAAATATCCTCCAAGGGGTTCCTTCTAAAAATCCATAGAAAAACATTTATAGAGAAAATTCCAAGGTGTCTCAAATGTAGCAGTGAAACCCCAAGACCTTGAGGTCTGATACCAAATGTTAAGAACCAAATATCAAAATAGCATAAAAAGAACCTCAGAATAAGTACTCAACTCCTTGAAAAAGATATAATTTTAGATAATAAACCTCTTCGAGGGGGCAACCCCTTATACACCCTGTTAAAACAGAACTTGATTTTTTTACCTTAAGAGAAAATTTTTTGGTATCCTTGAGTCTTTTCATTATATAAAATCTTTATAAAACAAAAATTTTCATCTCCGATGAATTCGAAATGCCTTTGTGATTCATTTTTGGAAAAAGAATGGTTAAAATTTTAATTAACGTATGTTCCAAACACTTTTTCGAATAATATTCTAAATGAACATTAATGATAAAACTTAAAGAAATATTAAATTCATATCAGGATATCGGGATTCACAGTTTTGAAATAATAAATTTCAATACAAACCAAATAGCGAAACCCCGATCCCCGATTTCCCGATACGTTAATCCTTGATTAATTCATCATTTACTTAAGTCTCATTTAAAAAGGGGTTTTAACTTTAAACTAATCATATCGGGAAATCGTGATTCGCGGTTTTGAGAGAACAAAGAAAATTGTTATCGCATTCCCCGATTTCCCGATCCCCGATTTCATTTAATTCATAAAAGAGGTTTAAAATTAATCTAATTACTGTTAAACATAATTAAGAGCAACTAATCATATCGGGAAATCGCAATTCGCGATTTTGCGAACAACAAATTTCATATCATTGAATTTTCCCGATTCCCCGATCCCCGATTTCCCAATTTCCGATTCCTTGATTAACGAAATCCCGAAAATCTAATCTGCATTAATTAAGATAATAACAGGATTTCAGCTAAATAATACATCGCCATTTCAGCGATCGAGGTTTTTCGGTGACTTATTTCCTTGACATCGAAAGTTCCGAAACCCCGATGAAAGAGTTTTCTTTTCAAATCAAAATTAACGTTAATTAATCACTCTTTGAAACACGTTTAAGGTTTTAAACTTTTAATAAAAGATCATTAATGCGAAATTATTCAATTTGGCAAGTTTCTGTCATATTTGAAAACACCAGAAGAACTCAGGTACAAACATTTAACGCATATTATCGGGAATATCTTTTGCATTTATGTCATAGCAGATGAACAAATCTCAAGGATTTTACGATATATTCGAAATGATTTTTAAAACGTTTACATTATTTCGAAGATGAATTCTGCCCTGCTACAGGTGTTCCAGTAAATACCGATTTTCTCCTCTCCTTTCGGGATACTCCGCCATTTGCAGTTCATTTCGCCTTGGAATCTTGCTGCTGAGGTACTGAATACAGAGTTGGTGAATATACAGTCATGGCGCCCAAAAAGGATTCAAAGAAAACTGAAGAACAGCCGGAAGGCGATATCATTTCAGACACTACTGCAGCTAGAGTAGTACACAATGTTAAATCATGGGATGCAATTGCAAAGAAAATGGAAGATGAGCTTTCATTTTCGGATGACGGTGGGGAAAATCATCTCCGAGATATCGCCGAGACTGGT
>SNQJ01S0002299.1:153747-166559 GCA_010110895.2 Picea sitchensis
AACAATAATTCAGTATGATACAAGTGATAAAGGCAAAATGAAAGATTCTGAGATTCCTCCTCAGAATACAGAAATTTCCCAGAGCAAGGAAAAACAAACAGAAAAAGGGAAAGGAGCAGAAACAAATCCAATAAACCTTGATGGCATTCCATAAACAGTTGGAGGAACAGCCTCACAGGAACTTGGGAGTCCCATTACAACATTAACCCCACTGCAGGCTACTTTTGGGAATCCTCATGAAGGAGTTTTGTACATGAGTGACTTAGAACCAATTAGCAGAGATGAAATACCTTCATCGGATTATTTTTTCTGCAAAAAGAGGAGAGTTGTGCTGAAACATGAATTACACCCTGTAGGAGAAAGAACAGTTAAAAAACACAAAATCATTATTGATGGGAAAAAGCTAAAAGAAAGTGAATTTGCTACAGAGTTAGCAGGGACTATGGGGGCCATAGCATCGGCTAATATGTACTCCGTAGGAAATTTAATCACTATGACTGAGCAGAAAGATCAGGAAATTACACAGCTACAGGACAGGTTGAAAGAAAATGAAAAAATAATCGGTTGGGGAATACAAAAAGGCCTTGAGCAAGCCAGACTAAAAGATATCCAGGAAATTCAAAAGCTAAATGAAAATCTGGATGAAGCAAAGAATATGATACAGGTAACTCAGGACCAAGTACAGCAGCTGGGAAATGAAAATAAATCTCTGCAAAATAAAATCATTTCCATTGCCAATCAAGTGATTGAGATAGATCAATTCAAGAATAAAGCATCAGAGATATGTGTAAGAATTGAGGAAGAACAACAGAAGGTTTTCTGTAATCTGGAAATGATCCAGAATTACTATCGAGAATCCAAGAGATCTATAGACAAAGCAATGCAAAAAGAAAGGGAGGTTAAAGCGGTAAGAAATTCTTTCCAAAAGATAATTACTGCCTTACAGAAGGAAGAAATTCGAAAACCATAGAAGTTGTCCATTTCAGAGCAGTTGAAAGGAGATGCAATGATAAAGGTTTGGGAAACGAACTTGGAAGGTTATAAAAAGGTTACAAAAAATGTCAATGAAGATTGCCAAAGGATTTTTGATTTCATTGAAAAAAAGTCAACACATATCGGGACAGATGGCTTATCTAATTCATTAGGAGAAATTGATATTAACAGGTATCAACTGAAAGCAATAGAATAACTTGAAGAGAAGAAAGATGAAATCTCTAATATCACAATGGTTAATATGGCAGAAATCGAGAAGCTAATGATAGCTTCCAGCTCAAAATTGGAAAAAGTTAAGTCTAAAGAGAGAACAATTACAAACCAATTGCCAGAACTACAAAGAAATTTCTTCTCGTTTGAAGCAAACGAGATACCTGAGGCTCCTAAGGCCTTAATGAACTTTTTAGAGAAACATGTTCAAGCGGTTGAAGCAGATAAAGAAGGTTCTTCGATTCAGAATTAAAACCTTGTACATATTTCTATTTTTAGTATTTTGTAATAAATTGTTAATGGTTGACAATAGCTTATGCCACCGAAAGAGTAGGAAGTTGGTTAGTTACCAATGAAAGTTTTGGGACAGAAATGTATAAATATAATTTCGAAAGGCTGAAACGGGGCTTCAGAAATTTTGGAAAAAAGACAAATTTGTACGATCAGCTTTAAAGTTTATCAGAATATCATTCACAACAAGATTCTGGATCTTGTCATTCAGTGACTATGTTTCTTCCCTTGTCTACTTTCATTTGTTAAATCTTCTTCTTAATGTGCATTTCTAGCAAGTGAATCAATTTGGAATTATATGCAATTGTTGTTTATAGTATCATATTGGTTTGGATGTTCAATGTGTTACAGTTTTTCCTCTGGAATTATTTTAATAATTTTAAGACCTGTAACCTTCTGTTCCTTAATATTTTCTTTTATTAGAAAACCTGCGTTTCTTTCATTATTGTTAATAGGAATATAGGATTCTTTTCAGATTAAAGCCTTATATTTCTCTGTGTTATGTTTCATTGTTTACAATTTCTTAATTGTCACTGAACCAGGAAACATCCTTGATTGTATCTTTATTTTTCTGTTTTAAGTTTTAAAGTTGTTTTACCCATATCTTCTCTGAATGTCTGAAGTAACAAATTCACAAAAAAACCCTTTCACAAACACATAAAACTCAATTACCCGTGACAGTTCCTAACGGTAGACAACCCAACGTAGAACCTGGTCTACAGGATCAAACCAGCATTGCATTGAACCTATTTAACATCATCTTACAAACAACAACAAATAGAACCGAGTTAGAACGATCGTGGGCAGCAATAGAACGTGACATAACCATCCAGGAACAACGGGAAGCAAGACAGAGACAGTTGAGAAACTGAATCTGATCTAGTTTTCTTTGTTTCCTTGTTTTAAAGTATTATCATATTTGGATGCTGAGACGGTGTGTTTTATAGCCTTAAAACACAAACTCTGGGACAACACACCCCATAAATTTCCCAATACAAGATGATTCCAACTGAAAAGGTCTTCTTGGTATATATAGGAGACTAGGAGGTACAATTACAACTAATGGACCCAAGATGACATAAATAAAATAACATTAATAATTTAATATGCCCCAATTTAGGGGTAATGTGCCACTATTTAGGGCTTAACATGCCCCCCTTGGGTCATAACAAAAAACCAAGGGGAAAGAAATGAATTGTTCTAATGTTGGCTATTTTATCAAAATTTTAAGCTCCCATGAGCCTGGTTTGGGTAGTTGTTAGTGATTCCCCTGATCGATGTAACTACATTGAGTCACCCTTTTGTTTCCTTCCACTCGGTCATCATGATTTTTGAATTTTATTTTCCATTTCAAGTTGTTGAAGTTGAGTCTTGGTCCAAATTCCATGTTTATCAATACTCACTCTCCCTTGTGTATCCTACTTGAGCTCGGTTGACTATTTCATTCATGGTTTCTTTTATGAATAGGTTTCTTCCATGTTCAATCTTTGTCATTCTACTCCATTTCAAGGGAAGTCTTGTGTTAGTCTTTCTATGTTTGGTGTGTCCCTTTGACTCGAGTCCATGTCTTAATAATTCATCATCTATCCATTATCTTGTGTTGATTGAAAGGATTCATCATTTCCTTTCTTCCAATGGATATTATCCTATGGACATTGACACTTTTTCTCTAAGATATTTATTTATAGTTTTATACCTTCTTAAGTTTTGTGCCACATAGCTTTGGAGACATTATAACATTGATCTTAGAGGATGTATTGAGATATTAATGTACTTTTGGCACAAGATTTATTATTATTGAGCCATGAAGCCCTTTGATGTGTTATGTAATGGTCTATCCCTTTATTTATCCATGGATCCATTTATATGACTCTATATAGGTACAAGCATGGGAACACCCAACTCATTAAAAATATGATGATTATCTTACATCTTCTTATGATTGTAGGTGGTTTCCTTATTCTCTACCCAACCAAAAAACTTCATTCAAAGGCTCTTGAATGTCTAATGTATTGAATAAAATTGATGTATTTCAACCATGTGATGCTCTATTGACCTCATACATCATTGCACATCTATTGATATTCCATTTTTTCCACAAGGAGACATCTAGTGTTTACTTTCAAAAACATGGCCACATGGACTTTGAAAGAGGAATTTAATGTTGTATAAATCTTGAGAAGCCATCAGTTGACCTTGATGTTCATGTTGTGCACCACTTATGTGCACACAAGGGGCTATATAAAATCAAAATTAATGAGAACACTCTCCTTGAGTAGTGCACACCCCTTGGAAAGTCAAAGCTGATGTGTGTATTTTCCTAGGTTAATTAAATCAATGTTGATCACGTGTGTGCATTCTCATAGGATGATTAATTAAGGTCGACCACTTGTGTTCAATCTCCTATGTTTATTGGGTCAATCCTAATCATTTGTGAAAATCCCAATGTACTTGGTTTATTAGAAGCAAACATTTCTATTTTGATTGGGTTAAGCTTAATCACTCATGCAAATTCCAATGTGATTGATTCATGAAAACTTTCCTATGTTCATTTTGTTAATATTGATCACTATGTTGCATCTACTATGCCATAAATATTCCTTGATTAAAGGACCACATTAATGATATGAAACCCTAAGAGGCCTCATACTCTATTTAAGAGTCTCGTTTATATGGGTTATCCATATTTTATTTATGTGTGTACTAAACTTATGAAAATGCGACATTTGGATCTTTGGTTGGTAGTCGCTATTGTGATTCTCTTTTATATAGTAAGAAGGTTTCCAATTTGCATATTTCCTTGTGTTGTCCCAATTTTGTTTTATGGAGGTTTGAATAGAAGAAGATTCATGAAGATATGACTATTTGACATAAGAGATACTTGAATAAGGTCACATCACAAGGCGAAGGGACTTGGAGCCATCACATCACTTCATAGGTATATATCTTGTTGACATAATTTATTCTCATTGATATAATATCCTCTCTTCTTGCCCCATTTTCTTATGTTTGTGATTTTTTTTGAATGCGCATGCTTTGATGTCATTTAATATTGCAAATATAATAGAAGGGATTTTACTTAGTTTAACAAGTTAGATATAGGGTTTTGCAACTTGTAGAGTAGGAGGTTTTCTTTATTGGTCTTGTGTGCATGATATTGGAGCTAGGAATTCCTCTGGTTTCTCATCCTTCCAACTTTTCAAGATCCAACCAAGAGTGTAAGATTTTAAATTATCTTATTTTTTTTTCTCTTTAAACCGTAGTTTGATTTCTTACTTGTTTGATAGAGTAGAGTAAAACATGTTGTCTATCATTATCCCTCCAATTATCCAATGGAGATTAAGTAGTACAATCATACTATTAATCTAATACACATATGGTGTCATTTGCACAATGTTTTGAAGCCTTATGTTTCCCAGTCACAAGGGACTTAGGAGGGTTATTTTTTACACAATATTTTGAAAGATATACATATTCATGAGAACAATTTCATTTGAATGAAACATGTTCATAATATGGTTTTTTAGTGTATATTCAATTATTAATCTTACGTTGTCTCTCTAAAATATATTTTTTTAAATCAACCTCCACACATATCCTAACACACATGAGTATTTGATTGTTCATTCTAATATATATAGGGTGCTTCTTATTTAAAAAACATTTTAATAAATGACTTTTTTTTCAAAATTTATTTATCCCAAAAAATCATTAAAAAAAAAATAGGAGATATACCTAAACTAAACTAAGATAATGGTAAAATCTATTTGATCCATTTGTTACCATAAATAAACAATGGCATACTTATGAATACTTTGTTTCTTGAGTCAGAAATTCTAAAGAGAAAAAATTAAAATCATTTTCCATAATAAAAGACCTATGTTACTTTGAGGGTTTAATTTTTAAAATCTCGATAATATAACACCACTTCTTTATTATATAATCTATTTTTAAGGTCACTGCTAAATCAAACATCAAATTGGTATAAGAGACCTTCTTGTTTGTTGAGGAACTCTTTCCACATAACAATTTAATTGCGAAAGTCTACGAAGATATACATAATTTGAATCAAACCCACTTTTCAGATTATATATATATATATATATATATATATATATATATATATATATATATATATATATATATATATATATATATATATATATATATATATATATATATATATATATATCACTATTTTTTTTTTTTTTTTTTTTTTTTTTTTTAATTATTTAAATTAATTTTATCATATTTTTTATTTTATATATGTGGTTGTATTTATATTATATGATTGTATCCTATTGCATTCATCTTTCTTAATTCCATGTTTATTAATTGTACATTGAAATTTATATTTTTAAAAATTTAACTTTAATAAAATAAAATTTAATTTTTGAAAATTGTGGTGTATAAAAATTTAAATAATAGAAACATAAAATTAATTTATTATAAGGAGGTGATTAATTCTAATTTATAATTAGTTAAGGAACTCTCACCAGTTTCATACTAAAACAAGGTATTAGAAAATTTCTAAAACACTATGGGTGAAATAATTTGTCATCTTTGTAACACACTAGGAAGGTTGAAAATGAAAACAATTTTTTTGTTTGTAAATTAATTTTATCATATTTTTATTTTTATATGTGGTTGTATTTATATTATATGATTGTATCCTATTGCATTCATCTTTCTTAATTCCATGTTTATTAATTATTGATAGAAATTATATTTTTAAAATTTAACTTTAATAAATAAATTTAATTTTTTGAAAATTGTGGTGTAATAAAAATTTAAATAATAAACATAAATTAGAATATTATAAGGAGGTGATTAATTCTAATTTATAATTAGTTAAGGAACTCTCACCAGTTTCATACTAAAACAAGGTATTAGAAAATTTCTAAAACACTATGGGTCGAAATAATTTGTCATCTTTGTAACACTAGGAAGGTTGAAAATGAAAAACAATTTTTTTGTTTGTTAAAATGTCCTATATACACCCACAATAAATTTTAATTTAAAAATATTTATTTCAATATCGACCTTCTTAACTTTTAACTCATTAAAATTATGATGATTTAGGAATGTTAAAAAAAAAATGAATAGAAAAATAAAAATTAGAACAAACGAGATAATCCATTATCTTTTAAAAAAATATTTTTAAACAAAATCACACATATATACAAACTTGTTTATGTCAAACCATTATTATACCTACCACCTACGGTGGTATATAACATTCAATATGTTGTTGACTAATTATTAGTTGAGGTTGGACCAAACATTTATGTGCTTTTTTGAATATGTGACATTACAAGTTGATTTATTTATTTATTTTTAATTATTTGAAAGAGTTTTTCTGGGATTTGATTGACTATTCAAATCAACTCGTTATTGTTGAGATGATGGTGGGAAATAAATGAAAACGTAAGGAAGGTCTTGTTGATTGATCACTTATTCCACACAGGTCTTGTTGATTGATCACTCATTCCACACAGTTGGATAAAAACCTTATGAACCCACACAATATTATTATTGTTGCAGTTATAGCACTGCCTTCCATACTCACTTTACATTTCAATCATAGGTATGGGCTTGAACCAATAGATACAACATCAACACATGTACCTGTAGTTGATCCAGATCCATAACTAGTACCAACTTTATATATAGTAGCAAGAACATACCTTCCAACAATAGAGACAATTGTTTAATCCATTGCTTAGATTAATAACATGTGTTAGATTTTCAGAATGGTTGAAGATGGTAAAGAGCACTGAGAAAAAACGCTTCATTGCTCATATTAACCTCCAAATCTCTCATCCTATGTAATGCCAACTCGATCAACCTTCGAGAGTTTCAAAAATTGAAACCACAAACACACACAAAAGCCCAAAATAATATTTAGATGCATCTCATACACGATTTTGAAGGTATACAGGTGACTGACTGGAAAGTCCACAACTACATCACACATGTTTTTAGTTTTAGAGGTAGATAATTGACCAACAATAAAACAAATTTATTGAGACAATATGTCAATAGACAAATCTTATTTATATCGATAAATGCAAATTCTTTTAATATATGAAAAAATATTGATTTTTTCATCATAAATTTTTATTATGGATTTTTTGATATGTTGTAGCTTCAGATGGAATTACCGTATGCTACCAATGTTAAAGGCTAATACATTGGAGTGAGTAAAAAAGAATAGGTTTTTAGGGAATAAAGAATTAATATTATTGGAAGACTAAGTCAAAAGTATATGATGATGAAGTGGAAACCAACTTGGCATAAATTAAAACGAATTAACATGATCTTTAAAATATAGAAAAGTTAAATATGATAAAAAGGATCTTTAAAAAATTAAAGTATTAGATATATGTAAAAAATCATGATTGTTATATTTGATAAAATTTTAAGCAACATGATTCGGATTATATGGAATGAAATTTCAAAATGGAAAGAAAAAGTACATAATGATTAATGAAGATGTTTCACCATGAAAGATAGTTAGATTAAATATTTTTAATTAATAAATTTAATTATTTTAATTTGGTTGGACATTAATCATTATTATTGATAAAGTATAAATTTATTTTTATTATTTTTTAAATAATTTTTAAATACATATGGTGTTATGTTATAGTGTTTATTCGAATTTTGTGATTGTGTACCTCTTGAGGGCATGCAACATTATGATGGTTCTCACTTGGTTGTTTGGAAACACCAAGGATACTTCGTTTGGACTACGCCTCTTCACCTAGAGCATACCCATACTTCGTTCTAGGCTACGGGTGAGTCACACTCCTACTCTAGTGCAACTCACTTGTATACTTAGAAAATTTGCTAACAATATTAACACTTAGTCATTTAAGAATACATCCATGAAACGAAGAGAACACTTGCAAAACAAGCAAGAGACACACAGATATAGTGCGGGAGGCACAAAACGTGCCTAACACCCAACTAAGTCTTACTAATGTGAAACAATTACAATATGAGCACTATCATCTTGGTTTTCAACTTGGGAAGAGTCACATGAATCGTATCACCTCACCAAGACACTCATACACAGATTCTTCACACCAAGACTCGTCTATCACAACAACTTTCACAACTCTTGTGATGCAACTTCATCATAGACTCATTGTCTCTTCTCTATCACAAGACTTCACATAGACCTGCGGTTCTATCTCATTGTTGCCTCACTCAAACCTGTGACAATACTTCCCCAAACTCATCCCAAAAGAAGGTCGCCTCAACTATGTCCACAAAATCACCTCAAGGAAGTACAAGTCCTCACATGTGGAGCAACTTGGATCCTTGAGGGATCTCACCCATCTTCATCCAAGTCTTCCACAGAATCACAAAGTTGATCCTTCTCTCCTTGTTGTGAAAATTTTCCTCCCTTAGTTGTGCACCCTTGTTCTATTATATTGACTCCAAAGGTCACCATTGTGAATCGTCACGTCCTTTGGGTTTGTTGTGTTCCTTTGCGAAACAACATTCCCAAAAAAAGCATCACACTCCTTCACGGACTTGGTGCGCCCAAACGAACCCTTGCGCTCTCAACCATCATGTCCCTTGGGACTAGCATGCCCCAACCTTTGTGCGATCCTCATGTTGACGCACCCCAACCTCTTTGGTGTGCCCCTTCTCTTGGTCACTTCATTCTTGGGCAAGACCCTTGGCATTTTCACGTGCCCAAGGAATCCACTTTCCCAACCGGTGCAACTCTTGGGTGTCGGAGAAACCCCAAATTTTGTCTCTTTGAGGACTTGGGAAAGGGTTTGTGTGCCCTTCTAGTCAAAGACCTTACATCCCCCCCCCCCCCCCCACCTCAAGTCTTTTCGTCCTCATTAACTTGTCAAAAACCGTCTCAGTCTCTACTTGAACTCATTATGCCGTCACAATGAGGTATGTTGGAAACCCCCAAGTTTTGTGCCAATTGGTCAAGTCTTTTCCATCCTCGATAACATCCAAAAACCCTGTGATCTCCAAGTCTCTACTTGAACTCATGCCACCGTCACAACTAAGTATGTTGGAAACCCCAAGTTTTGTGCCAATTGGAAAGCCCAAATTCTACCAAAGTGGAAACCACAAGTTTCCTTGCGAAGTGGAAACCCCAAATTTTCCAGAAACCAACCAAACTGTACTACACCCAACTTCACACGATCTGCTTTCTGAGTCAATATGGTTGCTTCACCCAAGTCCAAGGATGAAATTCACCCAAATCTGCTACACTATCTTATTGCGATGTTGTTTCCTTGCTACCTTGCTATTGTTGTTGCGTACTACAACTGACTGCTTCCCACTTCACCTCAAAATTTAACCAAGTGTGGAAATCCTTGTGAATCACTATTGGGATCATACAACAACTCAAGTCCATGTCTCTATGGACTATCGACCCCCACGTCTCGAACTGGTTGGGTAGCTAATCCAACTGTCACACCCAATTGGTGAGCATGCACATCCTCATGCTCGAACTTAGCCTTTTTCTGTCCACTTCTCTGTCACTCTGTCCAGCTTCAAATACTAAGGAAAGTGTCCACTCTTGTCTCACTACTGCTACTATCATCTTATCTTTGTTAAGGATATCCTCAACAATGTCTAAGTGATGAAATTCGAACCTACTGGTGCATCCATACTTCAACCCCCTTTTTATGTTGTTGTTCTTTCCCAAGTCATAAACTAGTCAAATGGCTAGTCCAATCATCGCATTCCTTGAGTCTACACACCCTCATGCAAAAACTGATCAATTCCTTCTGCAATTCGGTTCATCCACACAACAACCTCACACCAAGGCAAGGCTTCCCCTTACTTTGTTGCATTGTGAAGTCACCCCAAAACAAATTCATCCACATAAACTTGACTCCATTGCCCACCTCATGGAATAGTTATCAAACATTCTATGCACAATCTACATCGCATCCAAGTCTACGAAGAGTCAAGGGAAATTCCTACATCCAACCAGCTCTACCCTTGTGACTCATTGCGATAAAGTCCACAAGTCTGACTTCCTTAGCCAAATTATTCCCATCTTCATTTGCATCTTCAAATATGAAACGTCCAATCTACACCAAGAACTATGCATCTAGACTACCTTTCCCCATTACTTCGGCACCTGGCCATGCTACTGCATCTACCTCTCTATGCTTTGGAATGGTTAGGATTCACCCTCAACCATGCTACCCTAAAGAAAGAGAAACACCCATGTCCATGTAATATCTTCATGTTCGTACGATCCTACAAAACTAAGGAAAGTCCTCAACTCACCTTTTTCCATCAAGTCACCTCTTCACAGCTCAACATATGTGATGAGTGTGGCCAATGCACCCACTCTCCTCAAACTTCCATACTAATTGTCCAAAGTGTTCCAAGTAAAATGAGTCACCTCAAAGAAATTCCATGCCTTAGGCATGTTCGAACCAATACTCTGCCAACCTCAACAAATGACCCTGGCATGTTCAAACCAATACTCTGCCAACCTCAACTAATGACTCTCCTAGATCTCTGATTCATTGCACTATCATGCACAAGTCACCAAGGTGTGCTTTGAATCATCCAATGTCCCATACCAAAGGTGAAAAAACACCACTCAAGTCACTATATCTACGTTCTCCCCATTCAGGTTGACTACCAACAATTCTTGGTCAACTTCTTTGTTGACTCCATCCATCTCCTAGAATTTTTAACTGCCTTGCACCTCCTGCAAGCGTCCAAACTTTGGTACTGTTGTTGTGACTGTCAATTCATTTCATGACCTAAAAAATATGTGTAAGGCACCAAGCACCAATGTGCCTCATTCATCCTCTCAAACTCGACACATACAAACCTCACTACTTACTTCACCACAATGACCTATCTAATGCACCTCATTAAAGAGTTAGACAACTTATTCAAGCCACCTCCACAACTGCATATAAATCTTCCTAAGTCCACCACAAGACTCATCCAAGTAGGTTTCCCCAAGCTCTCTTCACACTCACCCACTATTACATATAGGCTAAAAAATCAACGAACTATTATGACGATTGTGATAAAATCAATTTTTTTGTCGAATTTTTAAAAAAAAATGAAATTTTACTTTTTTTTTTTTAAATTAGTCCCGATAACATCGGATTTCCGACGTGTTCTAAGGTCGTCGGAAGTACGAAGCCCAATTCTGACACTTTAATATAGTCATTTGTAGGTCAACATAACGGTCATTGACTTCGAAATGGTCAACCTTAATTTAGGGTTATAGTTGTCAAAATTCCGATGATGATGAATCTATAAATTAGTTAATTTGAACCGAATTTCGACTAATTTGTTATAGTTGCAACATCTTTTATGTGTTATAGCTCTGCTAATCTTCGTTTTTATGTGAAGGTTTTCTTTTTGATTAAGAGATCGAACTGATCTTTGATCTACAGAGCTTAGTTTTGTGATCATTTTTCAAGGCGTGCAAGAGGATTTTAGACTTTGAAGGTTAGTTAAATATTTTTTTTCTTTTGTCTCCTTTAATATTTTATAACCTTATACGTTTATGTAGATTTTATGTCGTTTGTGAACATGCTAATTTTTCCATGCTTATATGTGACTTGATCTCTTGCTCTAGTTCTATTATGTCATTTGATTATGTTACTTGGTTATGGTGAAGCTTTGAAGATTATGTGGTAAAATATATTGTATGGTTTGGTCTATTGCATTTCAAGAATCGAATAGATCTAGCACATCATCACTGAACTTTATAGCATAATCGTCTCAATATTTTGGTTGTGGTGAAGAATGTGGAGATATTATGGACAAGGTGACGAGAGATGTTATTGCCCTTGTGCTAAATGCGGGAGCACAAAAGTCAGAAGAATTTTAATACAAACACCTGTAAGACATTATAGAACCCATGGGCACGTTGAAGGTGGACCGAAGGAATATCGTCCCTTGGTAAACTATATATTCATTATTATATCTTTATATTGATTGTATTTATAAAATTTTATATTGTTTAAATATTTCTTATGCAGTACACTAATTTTGCATGACTGTTTGTAATTATAAAGTCAGGCTGCCCCNAAAACCCTTACATTTTGTTTGTAACTTTGTTCTATAAATTATTGGCAAGAATCCAAGATGATAAAAAAAAAAAACTAAATCTAAGCAAGCAAAGAAGCAAGAAAACATGCATACATACAAATTGGGAAGGGCATACATACCTTTCTTGATAGTTGTGGATGAAAATTTTAAAGATCCAACCGGTTGAAGTTTGAGCTTGCTCCACCACAAAAATCTTCAAATATTGAGGATGAATCCCTTGCCCTGCCTTTGCACAC
>SNQJ01S0002299.1:175419-197594 GCA_010110895.2 Picea sitchensis
TATCTAACAACTACAATAGAGATATTTTTCTTTGCCCCAATTTATATCTTATCTATACATTCACACTGCTAGAAAATAGGGATCCCACATGTACCTCCCTTGCAACCACAAACCTTTAGGAATAATATGTTGGGTAAGCACCCAAAAAAAACTAGATACACATCCTCTTCCTTCCCACACTAGAATAGTTTTAACCCTTAGCATTAGTAAACCTCTCGATGCACTTCTATCCAATGTGGTTTTGGGTTCATGGTGAGATTTTTGCAGAGAGGAAATCATAAGTTATAAAATCCACCAACACACTGGGACCTAAATATTTATGGAACAAACTTTAATTCCATCTAAGATAGAATATGCATGTTTTTATTGAGAAGGGGATCACCCTCCATCAAGTATTAAATGAGGGAAGGCTACTAGGTACATTTGAGGGAAATCGTATTCAATAACTTGCCCTATAAATTTAATATTTTTTGTCGTTGTAGGCGATGACCCGCATCTGGTGCCTCAACGTCGTGAGTACATGAAAAGGAATGCAATGCGTGCGAGAATGCAAGGACAATCAACAATAGAAGAGCACACAGTAAACGAAGATGTCACAGATATCGATGAAATGCTTAGGAAATTAACAACAAGTCGTGCAAAGAAAAAAAAAACCTAGTACTGATGTATAATATTATAATACCGATCATTTATAATAAAAAAGAATTCACATATGCCTGTCAATATTAAGGTCTTGCATACCTTTTTTTCTTTCTTTTCCTTTCAATGAGTTCTTGATAAATTTACTTTTCCATGACATTTTTTGAATATTTTTAATGCATATTATCCAGTAGACAGTGTTATTTTTCTTTGCCTTTTACCATTTGACCCTTGGATTAGACTAGAAGGTATAAATCCCACATCAAAGTGTGGAAACCCCCTTTATATGAGGATGAAACCCCCACATTATGATTCTACCTTTTGACAGAGATATGACCCTTTATGTTGTTATCTTGTGATTGGTTAAGCCCCTCTTGTTGACTTGTATATTTTGGTCACCCTCATTGTGGTTAGGTTCCCCCTCTTATGTGTTGGTCACATCCTATCATTGGCATTGTCAGCCTGTATCTGCCCCTTGGCAGCCTTTTCGTGGCTTCCTTGACCCTGTCGCAGCCTATCCTTGGCGTTGTTATCTTGTAGCTGCCCCTCGACATCCTTGCCATGGCTGCCTTGACCCTGCCGCAACCTAACCTTGGCGCTGTCAGCCTGTAGTTTCCCCTCGGCAGCCTTTTCGTGGCTACCTTGACCCTGTCGCATCCTATCCTTGGAGTTGTCAGCATGTAGCTACCCCTCGACAACTTTGACCCTGTTGCAACATATCCTTGGTGTTGTCAGCCTGTAGCTCTTCCCCTCGGTAGCCTTGTCGTGGCTGCCTTGACCCTGCCGCAACCTAACCTTGGCACTGTCAACTTGCCTCTACCTCTTGTGACCTTTGTTGTACCTATTTGTTGTGTGGCATGCCTCAAGGAAGGCTATCATGACCCTCCATAGTTTTCCTAATGTGTTAAGAGCAACGTGACCCAAAGTGGATGGTTACAAGGCAATGTTGGTCTCTGAGGGTTCTTTGATTTATTGAGGTCATGTTGTTTTTGGGGTCTACTGTGATTTGTTTTTCCTGCTGGTCATCTCTCTATCACTTGGTAAGGTCTTCCCTCAGGTAAGTGCTTGACACTTCTCCCTTTACTGAGTACATCTATGGGGGTTTCCACACTCAGGTAAGTTTCTAACCCTATCTCTTTTACTACTGTTATTTATTATGTTCACTGTTCAGTTTCATAATGAAGATCATTGAATTATTTTATAGAAGTACCTATATTCATAGTATGTTTAGATTATGAATTGATATTCAATTGCTATCAATGGTTATCTTCTTGATGTGATCTGAAATTTTTTGTTATATTTCTATTATCTTCTTTTTACCCTTATGTTTAGATCTGAACTGTAGTAAGCATATTGTGAGAAAAAATATTAAATTTCTGTCTACTTCAGTTTTTACCCTAAATATATCAGTTAGATTGGGTATTGGGGAATTGAGAGTGATGTGAGGAGGGGGAGGGGCCATAAAATCTTCCAGCTTCACATGGTTGGCCCTGTTTAGTAGAGAATAAATTAGGAATTGGCTAATCTTGGACCAAACCTCTCTCAATCCATCGGAGAAACAACAAAGCCAATGTTGACTTCGTTGTTGCTCCGTCAGATCGAGAGAGGTTTGTTGTAAGATTAGACGGCTCCAATAAATTATTCTTGAAACCAAGAGGAACCCATTCAGGAGTTATTTCTAGTTCTATAACTATCACGTTTGTAGTTTGTTCTCAGTGAGTAAGTCGATGTTTGAATCTAGGATGATGAGGGGCTACTCCAAAAAACGGCTGATAAGGTGCTTGTAAGAATTGTCAAGGTATGTTATGACATTCTCAATTTAGTGCATCTTAACATAAAGTAAATAATTGTAGTTGAATAATTTTTTTAAAATACACATTTTATTTAATATTCTAGATTTTCCAATGTAGCGATATATTATCTTGAGTAGGAATATCCTGGAGGTTAAATATGTTCATTGAATAATCTTGGATTTTGTTATCTTGTCCAGGTTTGTCTTGATGGAAAAACTATTGAGCATGAAGCAACTCATGGCACTGTAACTCAGAGGTGAAACTAGCACAAATAAGGGGTTTGGTCTAGAAGTTTTAATTATATATTTGATGCATCATTGTTTTGAAGGGTGTATTTTTCTTTTATAATCTCCAAAGTAACGTTTCATAAATCGCATAGTTATATAATTTCTTAATTAACTATTGAAGGTTAGACAATATTTAGTGATTAGCTGGTTTTCAATTGTATATGTTGGCCATATGTTGAAATTGCAAAGCTTATTCTATTATATGGTCTAGTAATAGAATTTTCCTTGTTTCTCCTTTCTTCTTTTAAAACCCTATTTTTTTTTTCTTAAATAGTGGCCCTGTCCAATGTGCTCAAAGGCTATCAAGTTGTAGCACGTCAATTTCTATTTTCTACACTGAAGATGAGCTATAAGTGGCGTTTGGATTTTGTAAACGATTTTGTGATTTAATTTTGTGTTGATAAAAATCAATGATTGTTACAATGGTTTATTCTCAAGATTGTTTTGATTCACGTCAGGGTAAATATATACTTCAGAGTTGGTAGCTATCGCAATTTTTTTGTTTGTAGCTAGAGTATGGTTATGGCCCTTATTTTTTATTTATCTTTTAAATCCTCTTATGTTTTTCATTGGCGGTCCTGTCCAAGAGTTTTAATATCGACTCACAAAAAAGTGGATTTGGGATCAAAATGCTATCAAGTTGCAGTGCGTCTATTTCTATTTTATACTAAACATTGTTTTGATTCTCCTGGGGCTAAATATGTAATTCCGACAAAATTTCAACTGGCCTCCATCGCAATTTTTTGTACAATTTCTGGGATGGGATATTGTTCCCCATACCCATAAGGATCGATATGTATTTGTTTAAATACTTATAAGTTGTTTAATTAGCTATTGAAGGTTAGACAATATTTAGCTATTGAAGTTGTTTAGTGACAATTGAAGTAATTTGGTCATTGTTGTATGCAGGTTTTGAAGCACTTTAAGCCTGAGAGTCCATGGTTGAGACCTATACAAGAGAAGTGAATTCTGCCAAAAATCTCCTCTTCTAATTTCTCAGGCGTAAAATCAGAGTGTCCATGGATGAGACCTATACAAGACAAGGGAATTCTCCAACCAAAACCAACTGATTTTTCGCCTGAGAAATTAAAAGAGGATCTTTCTGAAGAATGTTGCTTGGTATAACAGATTTTTCTTGGCAAAAGATGAATGGTAAGGCATTGACAAGAAGGGTAAGGCATTGGCGAGAGTTTGTAGAGTTTAGAGTGATAAAATCTAGTTTTATTTTTATTAGATTTGTAAGGCATTGCCAAGAAGGGTTTTGGCTCTGAAAGCTACACTGTGAAAAGAAGAAGCAGTTCCAATATATTTCTATGATTTGAGAGTTGAATTTTTATAGGATTTGCATTGGAAGGTTGAGAAAATGAGACTGGTCAACAAAAACTTGATTGATGATTACTTGTTCCTAGACATGAAGCCTATATTGATTACATTCCATTTGAGTCTAGTGACATTGCCATAGTTTGGAAGCCTATGTTTGAATCTCTCTGTAAATATAATTTTGTGGTGTTGCATGACTTGTTGGTCTTTGGCATTACATATGGATTGAATGGGAATACCCTATACATGTGCAGGATATACACATTTTAACAAGGTTGTCTATGGAGGGGAAATATGTCTCCCATGCATTTCAAGTTATGAGGAAGCATGGTCGCAATAAGGATGAACCTAGCCTATATCAGAAGTATGGTACATATAGGGGAGGTTGTGGTGCCATCATCTCATTGATTATTAACCTTGAGGTCCATTTTGCTTGCTAGTTGATTGCAATCCATCTCATGTGTAAATACACCAAGGAATAATTCAACCTGGATGCCCAATTTGTCACTAAATTATGTGTGTAGGGAACTAAATTAAAATGGTTTAAGTTATTAATAGATGAAGTCTTTCAGGCATGTGCTAATCCCCACACATAATCCACCTAATTCATCTTTGGCTATCCATTGGTTGCTTTTGGGATGTGGAAATGGAATCCCCTGTAGGGAAGATAACTTCATCCCATGCCCAATCAACAAATTCTTTCATTGCAATTTGATACTTGGAAGAGTTGGAAGGACACTAAGAATTTTGCATTAAATGAGGCCACTTTCAACAAATGGTATGACTAGATGATTAGAGTTACTAAACCCATTTTGTGAATCCCACAGGTGCTACAAGTGAATAAATTTTGGTTTGGTATGAACATGGACAATACATTTATGCGGTCATGAGGGACTAATGTTGATAAATTCCATGCCATTTATTTGCCATATTACTTTATAGAATCATCTTTTGATAAATTCCATGCCATTTCTTTGCCCAATTTCCAATTGCAACAACCAATCCATCTCTGCCTTTGCTGAAGCTTGAGCCAACCGATGATTTTCTTCAAGATCTTGTAGAATTTGGCAACCGGAATGGGCTGGTTAGTGTTGAAGAAACCTTCAGTGCCTTTTATGAAATTGAGAAAAATAATGCCTCGCCTCTTTTCAACATTTTTTTTTTTTAAATATTCAGGTTCGTCGGTCTTCCGACTACTACAGGTCGAACTTCCGATGGGAAACACTCCCAGCAAAGCATTGGAACTACAACACGCTCGTTGGTCACGTCGGCGGGATAGTGTCGAAATATTTGTCGATAGACTGACGGACGTCGTCGGTAGTTTTCCAGTTGTCCTTTGAAATTAAATTTTTAAAGGCCGTCGGTCGTCAGACGTTAGGGGAGTTAGAATACCGACGATAGTCCAACGTCGAAAAAACCACGGGAGATTTTCTGATGCCTGTTGAGCCCTCATAAGCAGTAGTTGAGCGACGTCAAACGTCGAGGGTATGACAATAGGGCATCGAAAATTCTGTCCATTTATAGTAGTGACCCAATCAAGGCATCCAAAACGGTTACATGACTTCTTCGAATCTACACCACTTGTGTCACCCTCAAGTATACCACTTTTTATTGTGGAAACAGATTACACTTGAACCACCAAGTCATACAACTTCCCTTCAAATAAATCACCACAACACCTAGGACATGAAATAAATCAAAACCAACTATACCTTTCCAAATACATTCTTAGTTGCAACCATGGTTCAAGTCTATTGTACTAGACCTCCTCTTCACATGAACTTCGCATGTGACAAGCCAAAATAATCTCCAATGTCTTTCCATCTATGCCCCTTGAATTCTTCCACTTCAAGGCACCATGCACACGCTGCCCGATTTCCAATTAATATTTCTATTGACTGAATTTCATAACTCTGTGAAGAGTTACCTCATCCAAAGGCCGCGGTCAACCCACTCATCTAAAAACCCAGCTCAACTCAATTTTTATTCTTGGCGAACACGAAGATGACATGATGAACATGTTCCAAACTAATAGCCTTGTTGGGAATATTCTCTAGGTCACCTCAAGTTGTCCAACTCACCCAAGTGCTTCCACTTACTGCAACCCAGAACTGCTCCCCTTTGCGATCACTTCTGCGGTCACCCTCTGTGATCACATCCAATGTTATATCCGTGACAAGTCCTATGTTCATCTACCTTGCAAAAGTGCTTAGTTCACCCCACGAACTCTGCACTTGGTCTTCCCAAGGTGTGCACATAGATATGGCACTTAATTCTGTCGCAAATCAAACCAACCAAGTATGTGCTCATACTATATTTGCGATCAACTCTACCACAAGTTCTACGATGAACTTTGTGATGCGTTCTATGATCACCCACCCTATCCAAGTGCTTTGTTTAACCACAAACTCTTCTCTCGGTATATACAAGGTGTGCGCCCAGATCAACCTTCCACTGCATTGGCAACCATAAAATATATCATAAGTCTAATGAAAAGTATTTTCTATGAACCAATTCTTTCCACCAAACTATTCACCAAGTCTGCGAATGTTCCCACTAAATTGTCTTCACACCTACACCCTATCCACTGTCACTGCCACAGTAGTAGAGTTTTCTTCAATTTTGTATACCATCTGTCACATCCCCACATAGTGCCTACCTGAATCTTGTGATCATGCACCTTGTGAGGGCGTGCGACATCATGGTGGTTCTCACTGGGCTACTTAGTAACACCAAGGATACTTCATCTGGACTATGCCTCTTCACCTAGAGTATACCCATAATCTGTTATAAGTTACGGGTGGGTCACACTCCATCTATAGTGCAACTCACTTATATACTTAGAAAATTTGTTAACAATCTAAACACTTAGTCATTTAAGCATACGCCCATGAAACAAAGAGAACACTTGCAAAACAAACAAGAGACACATAGATCTAGTGCAGGTGACACAAAATGTTCCTAACACTCAAATAAATCTTATTATTGCAAAATGATTACAATATGAGCACTACCATCTCAGTTTACCACTTGGGAAAATTCACATTACCTCACCAAGAAACTCATACACAGATTTGTCCCACCAAGACTCATCCATCACAACAACTTTTGCAACTCCTACAATGCACCTCCACAACAATATCACCACCTCTTCTTTGTCAGAAGACTTTCCACATACCTATGGTTTTGTCTCATGTCTTCCTCAATAATACCTATGAAAATACTTCCCCAAACTTAGCCCAAAACAAGGTCCCCCCAACTATGTCCACAGAATCACCTCAAGGAAACATAGGTCCTCCCATGTGGAGAAACTTTCCTCCTTGAGGGAGCTTGCCCCTCTTTGTCCAAGTCTACCTCAGAATTGTAGAGTTGATCTTTCTCTCCTTGTTGTGAAAATATACTTCCCTTGGTTGTGCGCTCTTCTTCTCTTACATGGACTCCAAAGGTCACCATAGAGAATCATCATGTCCTGTTGGTTTGTCACATCCCTTCATGGACCAACATGCCCAAACAAACCATTATGCCCCTTTGTGGACCCGATGCGCACAAACAAACCTATGTTCTTGTCAACCATCGTGTCCCTTGGGGCCAATGCACCCCAACCTTGGTGCACTCGTCATGTCGACACACCCCAACCTGTTTGGTGCACCCCTTCTCTTGGTTGCTTCATGCTTGGGAAAGCCACTTGGTATTGTCATGCGCCCAAGGCATCCACTTGCTCAAATGGTGCAACTCTTGGGTGTCGGAGCAACCCAAAATTCTATCTCCTTGAGGACTTGGGTGATGGTCTTTGCGCCCTTCTAGCCGAAGACCTTACATAGGACATAAAAGAATCAATCAACTTTGTGACACCAAGGGGGTTGAATATGAAAAGAACTTTCTCTTGGAGTGCCCTATGCATGCTCAAATTAGATCTCAATTTCAAAACATATCTCATAATACTGACCTTCCCAATCTTCTAAGTCATCGAAACTATTGTGATCTTGGAACACTTCTACTAATGTTTTTTAAGCATCGAAAGAACATTATAAATAAATCCAAATAATTGCTTACCTTTCTTAAAGTCCAATAGACCAATTTTCGTCTTAGTGGATATTAATGATCATCATCATTATTAATTAGTTTTTATAAATATTTGTAAATTTAAATTATATATTAATACGATATACATTTATTTTAATATATAATAAAGAGTTTAGATTTTACATTTTTTTTTTTAAATATTAAAAAGAGTTTTATTAATGATTATAATGTTATCATCTATTTAAATCAAGATTACTTTATCAAACATTAATAAAGAAAGTTAACTATTTTTTTTGGTTAGGCTTCTTTTAAGATTAAATAGTTTAAAAATAAGATGATCCAATTCACTTTGATTTTTATGAATTAATACATTATAAATATAGTGGTATTATAAATGTATTGAAAATGAAATTTAATCTTTTATAAGTTTTTTAGCTTAAGATATATTTTTTTCATCTTTTACTTTGCTAGAATTTCATATTTTATAAATTATTTTTTTATAAGATGTTTTATGTCTCGTCCATTGTTATAGTTATTTTTGATCCCTCTAAAAAAAATCATTTAGATTTTCCTAATCTAAAGTTCATATGTTTAGGAAGAAAAGTTTGCATTCAAAGTTCATGATATTTACCATAGAAATGTTTTTTTTTTTAATTTATTAAACGCTTCTTTTTATTAGTCCCTGCCGTAGGCATAGAGGGACTATAACGATTGATAAATCGTTGACCTAGCATTAGCTTGTGCGTTGACCGGAAATATTTCCCTATTGTCTATTGTTGGAACATGGGAAGTGAAAATATCGATTTTTATATAATAAAAAGTATCATGTTTGTCAAGATCTGATTGGACAACGGATTGGAGGTCTTATCGTTGCCTTCGCTATTCCCAATGTAAAATATGTTTTCATTTCCAAAGTATTTGGTAGTGTATGGTCTTTTTGAATCATAAATTTTGTTATGCATTCGTGGAACATGGATTAATGCTAGCATTAGTTTGAATGTTTCCCTTAGCATTTTATGTTGGGTGGAATACATTCTCCACGATATTGCTATGTCTGATTTTTTCTTTATTGTTGCGTGCTTCGAGAGAATAGTCCTGCCACGCTGCATCTTTTCTTAAATGCTTGCATAGGCCTACGCCCTTCAATGGCCCTTAATGTTTTAATTGTTTACCTAAGAGCTCTGCCAGTCTTAAATGTTTATTGTATAGATGCCTTGCAATACAGTTTTATTCATGCCTGACATCCATGCTCTTGTTCTCCATCCTTGTTCGTTGTTTCATTCCATGATTCTGGTTCTTGTTTGATTCAACTTTGAAAAGTTGAGGTCCCGCACTTGCAGTTCGAGCTCTTTGTGGTTTTTCACTGGTTTGTTGCTCTTCAACTTTGCAAGCTGTTGGACTTGTTGTTGCAGTTTTTTTTTGGCACTGAGGTCTTCTCATCCTTTATTGATGGGTAAGTTTCCATGTTCTTGCTGATTTTCAATATTCTGTTCCAGACCATTTTTGTCTGTGCTCTTAGTTTATGTTCCTAGAAACAACGTATTCATATGGCGGATGTCATGTCCATAGTTTTTCCGAAAATTTCAATGCAGAGGGCTTTACGAAAATTAGTTGGGATCTATCAGAAGAGGGAACCATCGGGCATGGTGTAGACATAGTGTATGCTTCTACTCTGTGGGCCGGAAAACTGCGTCTGCATGTTTTCTTTCTGCTGAATTAAGTTATGGTTTTATTTTTTGCGGTATTTCTTCTATTTGGTTCAGTTTCTAGTGTCGATCTATTTTATTCTCATCTACTATGGGAACTAGGGGGGATTCAAGTTGAGAAGAAGAAGGTTTAAAGATACATACGGGGATTGGCGTGCTATTTTTATTTTCTTTTTTATTTTGCTAGTTTTTATTTTTTGCTTGTGCTTTTCTCTGTTTTGATAGAAACTGAAAGTATCTAGCAAACAACTTCAAAATTAAAGTTGAAAAGATGAAAGAGGTAATAGATGTTGAGTCATATGAAAAAGATACACAGTCCATTGTACATGACAACATTGACGTGGTTTTGCATAGGAATGGCCTTTTTAGATTGGATGCATTCTCGTATACTATTTGGGATTTCCTTTTCGATACATTCCAGGTTCTATTGCATTTCCGGTATTCATTGACCGAGCTACACAATGGATTCATAGATTATTTCTTGGCCTATTTTTAAAATGGCAATGTTGAGGCTTTGCAGTCATATGAATACGAACTAGAATCTGATTTTCTTTGACAGTTGCATGGAATAAATGATATGGCTACATATTTTTCAAAGATGCGGTTGTCTGCATCTCCAGTTCTGCCTGCACATTAGAGGGGACTTTGGGGAGATACAATTTGTATTCGGTGGCTGTCTAACTAGTTGAATATATCAGTTGGCATATGGTCATTGACAAGAAAAACAAGATATCTACTATTCACCAAAATTGCATCTGACAATCCATATTGCATCTTGTTCTATGATGTTGATGCCCTAAGTGGCCATTATGAACCACTGTTATACAAAACAATGTCCATATTCAATATAGAAGGTCCTCGTATCTACTCGTCTGTTATTTGCAAATACCTTCAATCGCAATGGAAATAGATTTTGGATGGCATAGATTGCTATGGTTTACAACTGGCAACAAATGTTGTGTCTAGCTGTGGAGATAGTCTGTTTAATGAAATTTGTTGTTTGGTAGCAACCGAGTACAATGTTCAGTCGTTGTGTATTTACACTATATAGTCCTTCTGCAATGCGATTATAGGCGACAACGAACAGGCTTTTAGGTGCTTGCATCAACACCTTTGCCCATATCTCGTGGAAAATATGTAAGCAGTTGGAAGTTGGCAGGAATACCTTGTGAACATGACACTTCCATATGAACAAGGGAATATGGAGGGTTGCAGATTCTGTTTGCAATGGTTGTCTATGGTATTCAAGGTGAAGATCCAGGTTTGGTCGGCCTTGCCAACTGGCACTGTCCATTCCTGGGTTACCGATTCAAATTACAATCAAACAATTCACATCTTGTCATTGAAAAAAGATACAACACATATCCATTATGAACCTTTGCTTGGAGATATCAGTATTTCAGAGTTGAGTGTGAATGCCACCCAAAGGACATCGAATCTGCATACGCATGGAATGCTTTTTAGTGAAAACGAGAGTCCTCTCGGTTGTGATATGGGAAGATAAGGCTTGAACAAAAAAAACTTGAGTAGAATTCATTTCAGTTGTGATGAGGCCATAGAGGACTTAAACAAAAAATGTAGAGTAAGTTATCACAATTTGAAAAACATTATTTGTCAAATTCGTCCGACTTATGATAAGCAAATAGAGGCCTTGAATAAAAAACGTAAAATAGTTTCTGAGAAACTGGGTGAGAGTGAAATTCATCCCAATTGCCACCAGGTCATCCTGCCCTTGGGAAAGAAATGTAGAGTAATTTACCACAACTTGAAAAAGGTCATGCGCACGAGAAAAAAATACATTGTTACACTTCCTTTTAGAGAGAAACTCACATATGACAATGTAAAGAAATTTGTTCGTGTAGAACAGAACATAAACATGTGCGATTGCATATCCCAGAATGGTCATGCAAATGTGGAAGTTCATGGTGTACATGAAAAACAGGAAACAGTTTCTACCCATACTTCCTTGCGAACAAAAAATGCAAGACAAACCTACATGAAACAAATGAAAGACACTCCTTCCATTGCATGTGGAATTTGTGAACAATTGAATTTTTTTAAAAACAGTAAGTCTTTCACGTCCGATTTGCAAGCAGAATACCTCCGGCTGACAGCCCATGATAAACCATTTTCCAGTGAGAAAGTTTGTCTTCCATGCAAACGATTGCTTGAAAATGGAAATTGCCATAGTTTGCAACCCCTGACCGAATAAGATGTAATACACCACTAGCAAATGTAAGTGCACTTACGAAACTTGAGGAGAGACTTGTCTCTCTGCGAATTGCATTCTCTCAAATCAGACCTTGGGGCTATAAGAGACCCCAGATGGGCTTAACAAGATCAATTATTAATGTTCCTGTTCAGCTAGATGTTGTGCAAAAAGCGTTGCCACAGTTCATTAACAATACAATTACAATTGTTGTGGCTCTGAAAAGACGCTTGTAATAAAAAAATGTGTATCATACAGGAAAAGTGCGTGTGCATGTTGTTATGAAAGAATTAAAGGAATTATGTTCCAGGGCTCTGTACAAAGTAGAGAACATTTGTATAAATGCCAACTAGAACAGTGTTCTCATAGAAGAACATGGAAATTCTACAGAGACTCTCGAAAATCCTAGTGATTCTGATACAAGTGATGAATCGGAGAATGAAACACCTACTGAAACATTGGTCCATGGATTCACTGATTCACAGTGCATTTGTGACTTCCAAGACAAAATTTTCAAAATTGCACCTAGCAAGGGGCAACGTCCACTTGGAATATTCAAGGACAAATTCGCTGAGGAAATGAACTTTCCAACACTATTCTATGGATATCCACATGGCACTGATATTACAGAACAATTCAGTTATCATAAAATAGTCCGATGGGAACCACTACATTCAAGCGGTTACTTCTCCTGTCACATAACAATTTTTTTTTCAAAACAACGTGCATAATAATAGAGCAAGTTATGTCTTGCATGTAGGTCTGAATAAGAAAAGGCCAGTTACAAGGAAGAAATTTGTTGGCCAAGGATGTGAATTACAAAGTAAACCTAGAAAAAATTATGAAATCTGATATTGGATACATAGATTTCAACAACATCCGCACCTCTCCTGACTATTTGCAACAAAACAAAAAGAAAAATTGCAATGATCCGGCAATTGGGGCCGCCAACATTTTTCATCACATTTACAAGTGCAGAGCATTGCTGGGATCCATTGGTGGTTGTCGTTTTTGACCTTCATAGTAACAGGAAACGTAAAAAAAAACCGATACACTGGAAAATAACGACATTGAATACCTCATAAGAAAAGACCCGGTGACATGTACTCGATACTATAGACATAGAATAAATGCTTTGAGACAATTGATATTCCATGATGAAACATTTTTCGGAAAAATATCGGACTACTTTTTTGTGACTGAATTCCAGAATAGGGGAAATGAGAATGACCACGCACTGTTGTGGATAGAGGGTGCACCGGTCTATGGAGTTGATAACAATTCAAAGATCAAACAATTTGTGGATAAATACATAACATGTAATATAGATCATTTGGAACTAGACCTTGCGAAAGTCCATAGACATTAACATACAAGAAGTTGTAGAAAAAGAAAAAGATCGCATTGTAGATACAACTTTCTCATTATGCCAATGAGAGCTACAAGAATCATAGAGCCAGTTAGTTTAGAGGACAGTGTTGTTGTTGAGAAATATAAATCCTTGTTCGCATTTCTAGAACAAGGAGGACTTGATGAAATGATGAGCTTTGATGCCTTCTTGACAAAGGTAAATCTATTAGAAGATGAGTACATCCAATCCATACAAATAATGCTTAGGCAACCAACACTTTTCCTTAAATGAAAACTCTCCCATATTTGGAACAACAGTTTCTCTAAGGACATGCCAGTTATGTGGAAAGCAAATACATATGCATAGTACGTGTTGAATGCATATGCTGCAACATCCTACTGCACCTCGTATATGACAAAGATTGTCAAATATATGACATCTGCATTTAGAAAAATACGCAAAGAACATGAAAGAAGTTATATTGATGCCATACAAATGATACGCACCCTTGGAAATACATTTCTTAATATTCAACAAATTTCTTCTCAGCAAGCAGTTCAGATTACCCTTTCTTTGCCCCTCACTTGTAGTTCAAGAAAATGTGTCTTCATAAACACATCTCCACTTGAAAAATAAACATTTATGCTTAAACCATCGGTTTTGCAGCAACAAGAACCTAACAATTCAGAGGATGTCATATGTCACTCTATTATTGATTATTACATCTAGAGTCCATCTCCTATTAGGCATATCTGCTTAGCATAATTCGTATCGCATTACAAAAAAAATGGTACACCCATATCAAAAAGAAAAAAACCCTCTGTTATACTGTTTGTCAAATACAATAAACATTGTGACTATGAAAACTATTGTAGAGAAAAAATGTTGTTGTGCATTCTGTTCCATGAAAACAAAGAGACATTAATACATAACTTCTCTACATGGGAGGTTGTGTATGTTGCCTTTGAGACTATAGTGCATATCAATGAAGCTATATTTACCTACAATGTTAATCTAACATGGGGTGATCTAGAAGTTGCGCTTACTGACCTAGAAAACCCTGGCGATCATGATGAGACATTCAGAAACCCAAAAACAACCAGAACTCCTTCCGATTCCTATGACTTACAAGTGGATTTTCCTCGTCCTCCAGCAGCTGAAAGTGAAAAACGTATCAACCTTGGTTTTCAAGTTACAAAACATCCTTTCCTAATTGAAAATAATGAATACCACAGAATAAGATGTCTGTTGAATCGTGAACAACAAACAATTGTAAAGGACATTTCCCTTAAAAAACGGTTGAACATGAACAATCATGTGCACGTGTTTCTTACAGGCGGAGCAGGAATAGGAAAGACATTCATAGCTAATGCATTGTTCCAAATGCTTATACGAATCTATGATTCAAACAATTTCTCTGATCCTATGAAACCAAAGGGCCTAATAGTTGCATACACAGGAAAATTTGCATACAATGTCGGTGGAACAACAATGCACTCTGCATTTTTAATGCCTTTTAACAAGTCACAATTTCTTCCCCTTAGCAAGGAAATGTCTATATAGATGAAGCATATTTGATTGGCAGTCGGTTCTTGTATTCCATTGACAGCCAACTAAGAAGCATAAAACATGTGCAGACCAAATACTTTGGAAACATTGACATGATATTATGTGGCGATCTTTACTAGGAACAACCCATCCAAGATTATTTGATATTTGAACAACCTATCGTTAACATGGAAACAATGACCCATGATTTCTAGAGAGACAATATTAAATGATTTGAGTTGCACACTACAATGCGCTAGACAGATGAAACATTCATTGCAATTATGAATAGAATGCACAGAAACAACCATACATATGATGACTTGACCTATATCAATTTGAGGTGCTTACGGCCTGCACCAACAGATCCAACGTTCCCTTACCTGTTCTACAGAAATAAGGATGTTGCAAAGCATAATAGCCACATGCTATCGCTCATGCCTGGCGATGATATCATCATCAATTTGATTGACTTGGAAGAAGACAACCATGGAAATGTCCCACGTCATGAACATTCAATCACTTTACCTTTGCACCTTGCACTGAAATTAGAAATGCTAGTTGAAATATATGCCTGTAACTATGATTCACAGGATGGCTTGGTGAATGGTGCAGATGGAATACTAAAAGGCTATATGAAGACAGAAAAAGTAGATGTCCTTTGGATTAAGTTCCATGAACCGCATATAGGAAAGCGACAAGCAAGCAAGTTGTCTTATCTATATAATTCAAACACTGCAAGCGATTGGACTCCTATTTGCGAATATCAAAGCCAGTATCGACATCAACAAAGACAGGTCGACTGAATATTCACAAATAGTTTCTGGTTAAACTTGCATGTGCACATACAGTCCACAAATCACAAGGACTAACACTTGATAATGTTGCATTTCAGCCTACTGGAATTTGGATACATGGAATTGTATACACAACACTGTCCCGTATCAGAAGCATAGACTCCTTGTATTTACTAAGTCCTCTGACAAAAGATAACTTCAAAGTGAAACATAAAGTTGATATTGAGATGGAACGACTCAGGACCACCACAAAATGGCAACTGCATTATGATTACCAATCCATACAAATAAATTCATCTCTATCATTTCTCTCGCTTAACACACGTAGCTTAAATGCACACATGGATGATATACTGAATGACTATGATTTAATGCAATCCGATATTCTGTGCTTTCAGGAAACACACATGGCATTGTTCATGCAAAACAAAAAATTCCCAAATCACAATTGCATATCAAGTTACATTACACATGGGGTTATGATACTAGTGAAAAAACATGTACCAATTTTGGACCACATACATATCGAAGAAAATAATGTTGAACTGGTGCTTGCCAATTTTTTTTCCCATGGAACAGAAGTTGCAATACTAAATCTGTACGCTGCTCCCCATGCAACATTCTCCAACATAGTNAAATGTCCCACGTCATGAACATTCAATCACTTTACCTTTGCACCTTGCACTGAAATTAGAAATGCTAGTTGAAATATATGCCTGTAACTATGATTCACAGGATGGCTTGGTGAATGGTGCAGATGGAATACTAAAAGGCTATATGAAGACAGAAAAAGTAGATGTCCTTTGGATTAAGTTCCATGAACCGCATATAGGAAAGCGACAAGCAAGCAAGTTGTCTTATCTATATAATTCAAACACTGCAAGCGATTGGACTCCTATTTGCGAATATCAAAGCCAGTATCGACATCAACAAAGACAGGTCGACTGAATATTCACAAATAGTTTCTGGTTAAACTTGCATGTGCACATACAGTCCACAAATCACAAGGACTAACACTTGATAATGTTGCATTTCAGCCTACTGGAATTTGGATACATGGAATTGTATACACAACACTGTCCCGTATCAGAAGCATAGACTCCTTGTATTTACTAAGTCCTCTGACAAAAGATAACTTCAAAGTGAAACATAAAGTTGATATTGAGATGGAACGACTCAGGACCACCACAAAATGGCAACTGCATTATGATTACCAATCCATACAAATAAATTCATCTCTATCATTTCTCTCGCTTAACACACGTAGCTTAAATGCACACATGGATGATATACTGAATGACTATGATTTAATGCAATCCGATATTCTGTGCTTTCAGGAAACACACATGGCATTGTTCATGCAAAACAAAAAATTCCCAAATCACAATTGCATATCAAGTTACATTACACATGGGGTTATGATACTAGTGAAAAAACATGTACCAATTTTGGACCACATACATATCGAAGAAAATAATGTTGAACTGGTGCTTGCCAATTTTTTTTCCCATGGAACAGAAGTTGCAATACTAAATCTGTACGCTGCTCCCCATGCAACATTCTCCAACATAGTAAATGTTATTTCCAATGCATTGGACCATTTCCATATGAACGGATCCATTGTACTTGTAGAAGACTTCAATACTGACATGCTACAAAATACTGCCAGAACAAAAGAATTGCAAAACTACATGTGCAAATACAGTCTGCGCTTTCTTTTGAACAACACAACCTATCTAAAAAATGCACTTATTGACCATGTCTAGTCCAATGTGCCCATTTCTCAATACAGTATGTTTGTCTTAGACACATATTGGTATGATCACGATACAATTGGTATTGCACTTGAATTATGACAAATACATCAAACTTATTACAAACTCATATTTATATGTTTCAAAGCATATATGTATCCCTGATTTCTACACATAGAATTCTGGTGAGCATACATACGGTCTTCTACTCTAATTATAAAATATAAATTGTGCAAAAAAACTAAAAATAAGGTACATCCTCAAAACAACTATTTGTGACTCTATTCATCTTATTCAATTTTACTTTTTTTATATGTACATAGTAGTTGCCTTTTTCTTAACATCTGAGCTTATGTTCATATCCCTTTTGTTTTTTACTTTTGTTGATAGAAAAAGAAAGGAAAACTAGAAGGCGCAAAGAACTCCTACCCAGATATGTACATGAATCAATGCAAAGGTGCATTTTTTTCTGCCTGTGTTCCATAGTAAACAGTTTTTCCTTTACTTTCTCTGAATTTGTCAAACTTGTTTCCAGGTATGTTTTTTTTCTTTTTTCTTTTTCTTGCACCGAGAAGCCGCTATGCCTGCACATCCACCATTCAACAGAACTACAATGTTGAGACAACCAGCCTGCAAGTCCATTTGTCAATATGTATATCGTCCAACTATAATTTCTATTTGCAGGACATAGAACATTAGAGGCACAGTGTGCAGCTCGCAAGTGCGCGATCCAAATAAGTGGCTAAGTATGGAATAAGGGATATGTGCATCATAAGAAATTTGTAGGGCACCGAAAAATAGAGGCCTGTTTCTAACCCCGCCAACCCGACAACGCGCGATGCACAAACTGTACATGCTCTATAAATTCTCAGCCACCCAGCAAGTCCACTTGTCAATTTGTATATCGCAGAACTGTATGTGCTATTTGTAAAACACAGAACAATAGAAACCTATTTTTTTACCCCTCCCATCCGATAACCCCCAAGTATGGAATGCAATATCGGTACACGATCTATAAAATATCATGTCCATACTTTATAAAGGAACATATTTACTTTTGCCTCGTTTCTACACACACTGATCTGGTAATCACAAACTTGGTGTTGCACATGAATTATAAAATGTGCAGTGGGATTTGGAAAAAACCCTTTGCTTTGCTTAGGCAATTTTGAACCCTCCAACCCGAGAACCGAATTTCTATATGGCGGAAATAAGCCCAATGTACAACTCGCAAATATGTATTGCTTGTTTGTGGGAACCGACCAGCCCTGGAGTAGAATGTTGAGTTGGTCACCTCGCAAATCCGCTTCTCAATTTATTATCATAAGATATTTGCAAGGCATCGAACAATAGAGCGTCGTTTTTTGACCTCGCTAGCCCGAGAACCCACGATCCAGAAACTGTAGATGGTCTATCAAATCTCGGCCAGCCCGCAAGTCCGCTTCTCAATTTCTATATCGCGAAACTTTGTGTGCTACTTGTAGAACACCAAACAATAGAGCCCTTCTTTTGAACACTCCCACCCGAGAACCCGCAATCCTGAACCATGCACTTTCAGACTTGGTCATTCCTTCCTTGCTTGCTCTTCCCCGTGGTCGTTGCCTTCGCAGGTGTGCATAATAAAAAATACTGTTTATATATATATGTGTGTGTGTGTGTGTGTATGTCTTGTTTCTAAATCTTTAATGCTAACAGGTCATCGTGAAACTACTGTCTAAGTTGTCATTGATGTGCACAAGGCTCGAGGATTTTTTCCATTAATGCAATTTTTGCGAAGCATTTTATTCTCCCTTCCCAATTTTAATTTCAAATTCCATGAAATGTCATTCACACACCGCCAGCTTGCTTCCTTCACGAAACCTCCAATCGCTTCCCAGTCTTAATTTCAAATACCATGCAATGTCATTCTCACACTGCCATCTTGGTTCTTTCACAAAACCTCCAATCCTTAAATGTTCTTTGTCATAATCCTCACCTTCACACTTCTAAGTTTTCAATAACTATGCTTTACTTCTAATAGGTCACCATACAACACACATAGATATTGTCATTAATGAGGAGATTTTTCGTTCGCACGCATTGAAGCAATGTTTGCAGGGGGTTATATTGTCCCCTCCATTTCTTCATTTCAAGCAACGTATGGAGCCAACCAACCTTTTGATAAAATACTGCAAGTAGCTCCACAACAGTTTTGTATAGATATAGTGAACATCTTCCTCAAGAGCTTCCCATGCAGAAGAACGGAAAAAGAATTGTAGGGGAGGCGGAGCAACCCGGAATTTACCATCAAAACATGGATCTTGATGATGATCTGGAAATCATATTCTGCAACCTTGATCAGCCCGCACATGCAATTCAGCATGCCTACTCAATGGACATGGTTGGTACCAAAATTTTTGACGAAGATGAATTTTTCATATTCTAGAGCGTTGTTTTTGAAACCGAATAAAAAAAAATAACCATTGAAAAAAGAGATGTAAAAAATAAGAAAAGAAAACATCGTTCAGAACTTGACCTTGCCAATATGCACGCATCCAAAATATTTGAACTTCACAGGGAAACCAAAGATTCTCTTCATGATTCCGTTGGAGTCATTGAAGCCGAAAATGCCAGACTAAAGAACCAGATTAAGGAATTAGAGGAAGCTTTGTTTCCTATGCCATTTCTTGGCAGTTCCTTGGAAATAGCCATGCATGCGACTATGTGCACCCCTGCAACAAATCTAAAAGGGTCCTCTAGCTTCCTCGCATCCTGTAGAGGATATGTGGAGAAAAATATCAACAAAAGAATAGAATTGATTGCCAAGGCCTGGGAAACATCACAAAATATGGATTCCTTGGGGAGCAGGGCACATAACTTGCTCCTACTTCTGTAGACGGATTTAAAGAATGAAGAAAATTTCTATGTGCACTCATTCATCCCTTTCGCCTTTCATGTCAACAACATGCCAGAGACGAGAAGAAGACAACATGATCTCCCATCCAAAAAAAGGCTCACTCAATTAGAAGCATGCTCGAAACAGAAAGTGAAGAGCTTGTACCTAATCGTGCAATCGTGTGAGCAAGCAATATCAAAGAAAGAAACATTATTCACAAAGCTCACCAAAATAGACTTAGCAGGAAAGATAAACGGATTCCAGGACCCCAGCTTAATCCTCAAATCCCTGACGTTAACCAAGCAAGCTTTTGATCAACAAGTTGAAAATTTGAAGGCCTTGTCTTTAGAATTTTTTTACAGAATTGTTGAATATCATGAAGAAGAGGTGGACAACTGGCTAGTCGGGTATTCACTACAGAATGGAGACATTCATGAAGGTCTGTGTAAACTTTCAATTGATCTAAGTGAATTAGAAAATTAATTTTTCAACATTCGAATCCACAATGACATCAACGTCGCCCCCTTGAGAAGCTATATTGAAGAGAACTTGAAGTGGATCATCCATGAAATCCAACAAGCAAATGCATAAATCCTCTATGTATCAATCCAGGTATTGAAGCGGGCTGCCCACAAAAACCAGCAGGGAAAGGCATGACCAACCAAACACAAAAATTACTTATACGTACCATCCCTGTAAGTGTATATTGATAGTCCTTTCTTTATCAATCCAGTTATTCCTTTTCTGAGTATAAATCTATAGGCAAAAATTGATCTTCACATTTCTACTTTTCAGGTATTACATTCTAGCGTGTCCAACTTCTTTCCACACTCCTATCTCTTGTACATATTTTTGTTATGGTCCGCGGGAGCCCCAATGCCAGTCTATATGACAAACGCATTTACATTTCCATGGATATGTAACAAACTATTTTTTTTCTTCATATATTCCAAATAAAACTATTCTTTTGTCTTCTTATATATTTATGTCTTCCTGGATTTTTTATCTTCATCTATGCTGAATGTGAAGTCATTTTGTTTATTTTATCTCTATTCTCTTTTTTTCTTTTTCAAAATAAAGTATGACATAAATCACCCACTCAAATTCGACATATCATATTTCACACATATATATGTTTCTTTAAATTTCCAGGAATATGTAACACGTTTCATTTTTTTTCCAATTTTCAGCGCGCGAGCTCGACAACCCGCGCACCAAAAATTGCCTAAGTATGTAATCTAGGCTCTGTCACACTATATAGAATGAGGGATCCATACATTCTCTATAAAAGTACATATTTCGTATGTATAAAAGTAAATATCTACTTTAAAAAATTACGTTTTTGCTATGTACAATTTATTCTCTCCAGGAACCTATAGTTTGATACATTCCATTTTCTTGTATCCACGAGCCCCTGTTTTAAAGAAAACTAATTCAAGAATGTTATTTATTTGGTCCTCCTATCCACCACCTTGTGTAACAGAAATTGGTACTATATTTTTTATACATTTGTCCACCACCGTGTGTAAAACCTATGTAAAGAAAAGTAATTCCCGAATGTTAAATTTTTGGGACACGAGCCCCTTGAAATTCAAATAGTTTGCAGGTTCCATTATCAATTTGTACATCACGGAACTCTCGGTGCTATTTGAAGGTCATGAAACAACAAAAATCCTCTTTTCAGGTCCCCATCCCAAGAACCCGCGATCCAAAAACTGGCTAAGTATGGAATGAGGGTTCTGTCTATGCTCTAATTCAGGAAGGCTAGTTTTCCTCCTGCTTTTCTTTTATGTGTTCCTAGATTTTTCATTTTCAGAATGGACTATGACATAAACCACTTACTCAAATTTTAGATATCAGATTTCACTTATAT
>SNQJ01S0002299.1:202444-230226 GCA_010110895.2 Picea sitchensis
GTACATATTTCGTATGTATAAAAGTACATATTTCATATGTATAAAACTATATATTTACTTTACTATGTTCTGCATGCAAACCACATCTACTTCAACTTTCTACCCATGTGTCTCTACTACCTCACATTTACTCACATCCCAACTTGGCAGGGACTCCGCTGCCATGCAACACTTGTTCTTTAATTAATTAGATGGTTTGGATTATTGTGTAGGCTTGATCGGTGAATTAAATTCGATTTCGGATGAAAAAGTGAGCGGTTAAAAATTACATGCATTATGCCTGAATGATATGACGGTTCAAAACGAAATAATCCGACGGTGTGAAGTTACTTCGAGGTTAAATATGTTGGTGCTTTAAAACACTCATATCGACCCGAAATAATTAAATGATGCGAAGGTAACTCATCTGATGGTCCACATGCATTTCAGGCCCAGAGTTGGACATGAGTTAATTTCAACTTGCACTCCCAAAATATCCAACGATGCACAATCAACAGATCTGATGGCTCTTGTTCATTTCGAGTGTGAAAGTGATCGAATAACTATTTTTCTCCTCCTAAAATGATCTGACGACTCTAGATTGTTTGATCAACTGATGGAACAAGGTTCCTGGTCATCAAATCATTGGGATGTTAACATAATATGTCGCCCAAGGAAAATCATGTCAATTAATAATGGTTCATGCATTGTGAAATTGTCATTTATTGTTATTTAATTTGATGCGATAGGCTTATGACCAACTTAACATGTCATTTTTGCATGTGTGCAACATATTACGACTTGATATATGAAACTACTGAAAAATCTATCATTTTATTCATATATCTAGAGCCAAGTTTTCCAAGTCATTCAAAAGGATTTAGGACATATCTAGAAAGTATGTTGTCTAAATTGGTAAGTTAGAATACCATTAACTAGGCTCTCTAAGTTTTCTTTGAGTCTTAAAAATAAAATAGTGTCTCATCAAAAAGCCTTACCACCTCAAAAATATGGTAACAAATCAAAAGAGTCAAAATATATGGTATAATTTCTCACAGATATCTTTGAACCTCGTTCAAACTATCCCATCCTACTAAAAACAAAGGAATGGATGAACTAGGAAACCCAAAACCAAATTGGCCCTGCATCTATCTAGAAAACTATGCTCATCCTAGCCCTCTTACCTCATAATTTACCTGAGCCCAACTTGGTAGAAATATTTTCATAATTATATAACTCTTCTACCCATTTTGTTATGTTTGTTGATGGAACTAGGGCTCTGTTTACTATTTCAACATAATCCATATTTTCCATGTTGCTATTACAAACCCCTTCTGAAAAAATACTTGGAAATAATGGAGCACTAGATAGTTACGTAGATGAACTCTCCTAGTATTTAATGTAGATCCTATTTTACTGGTGTTTGTTGTAACCGCCTAAGTAGAACCAATTCTTATATTATGATGTAATTTTTCTTCAATCAATAATAGATTGTGAGCGTAACCTCACTGGTGTGGTTTTATCCTAATTCTAAGTTGGTATCAGAGCTGCACTGGAGATCCGAGAGAACCACCTATTTGAGGCGAGATCCAAGTGCAAGATCTTGAATTGATTTGATAAAAATAATCAGCGCCCCCTATGCAGTGTTAGAGGAGCGGTGAGGCTCTCACACTTGCGAAATTGAATTTTTTAGATGACCAACGCTCCCGTTGAATGTCTCCAAGAGTGCTAGGGCACCGACTCTCCCTCTTCCACACACAGAGAGCATTGTCAACTATGACCAACACCCCTATATCCCTAGTGAAACAACACTAGCGCTCCCCTTAGTGAGTCCAAGGAGCGCCAACCGTTTGTGGGAAGCGTGAGTTTTCTGGAGCGGGTGATTTTTCTGGAGAAGGGTCGCGATCCCTTTGCACAAGAGAAACCAGATGATCGTAGCATTGAAAAAGGGGCGCACATAGTTAAGTTTAAGGTCTATTCACTATTTCACGTTTCCTCTTCCTTGATTGCCATGTAAATGGGCTTGCTGGAATCAGATCCATTGTATTTTACCAGCTCTTCTTCGGTGAACTCTGATTTCCTTGTGCACGGTTTTTTATTTTAAGAAGGGATTAGTGAATGGCACAATTTTCATGAGTTTGAAGCGTGAGTTTTTGGAGCATTGAAAAAGGGTGTCGTGTGAGCAAATCGTGAAGGTTCTTTTTTCATGAAGCGTGATTTTTATTTTTATTAAAAGTTGATTTTTTTTTAGGTATAAACCTTTTATTAAAGTGGATATCATTTGTGAGATTTATTGTGTGGACATTTGTTTTATGAAAACAAAATTTTGGGCATTCAGAAATCCATCACAGGCACCCAGAGAGGAAGGGTGTGCTGAGGTTATTTGTGTATTCTTGGTGATACACCACATTCAGGATTGAAGTGTGTTTGGTGATACAAGGATCCATTATCTGATTAGACGAGCAAAGACTTTCAAAGATGATGAATCCTCTGGAAGATACCTACCTCAACGAAGCCAACAAATTAGATGGATCGAATTTCATTAACTGGAAATTCAAATGCAGACCCTGATGGAATGTTATGGTGTCTGGACCATTGCGAAGGGAACTTAAGCGAAACCAGATGTGGCTACAGGTGCGACAACAACACAGATACAAGATTGCGTGAAGTATGAAAACAAGGCCTAGGTATTGTTGCGTATGTCTGTTAAAGATAGCATAATTCCACATATTAGAGAAGCTAAAACTTCTGCTGAAACATGGACATCGCTTAAAGCCTTGTATGAAACTAGCAACACAAATTGTATTATGTTCCTGAAAACTAAATTTCTAGGCATTAAGATGGATGGAAATGAATCTGTTAGTTCTTTTTTGGGTCACATTAAAGAGGTGAAAGACAAGCTAGGAAATATAGGGGAAACAATTTCCAACACTGATCTTGTCACTATTACCTTAAATGGTATGCTAGAAGATTATTAGATGTTCATAACAGGTCTTGCGGCAAGGGAGAAACCTCCTACTTTTGAATAACTTACAGGTATTTTGCTGCAAGAGGAAGAGAGGCGCTCGAATTTGAAGCCTCACAATACAGATTTGGCACTGTGATCAAATAAGAGATCCCCGAGAGGGATATCAGGAGAAAGAGGAAGAGGAGGTTGTTCATCACAGACAAGACAATCCCCAAGGCCGAATCAAGGTATGCCCTCTAACAGGAATGAGTCAAAGAGTTTTCTTTATTGTGGTCAACCTAGACATCTTATTAAATACTATCATAAGAAGAAGAGTGATGAGGCTAGGAATAAACCTAGAAAACATACCAGTCATTATGCAGACGAATCTTCAAATCGTGATCTCAGATTGTTTATTGCTAGTGATGATATTGATGAACCCCTAAATTTTGATTCACGGGATCTTAGACTATTTGTGTCCAATGCTGCTTTATCTGCCGAAACAGATGATAGTGATGCCTCCTTTCTGGATTCTGGAGCATCAATACATATGACATGTAATAAGTTGTGGTACATTAATTTTAAAGAAACACATAATGGAGCCAACATATATCTTGGATATCATCGCGCTCATCAGATCAAGGGATACATAGACATTTCTGTGACATCATCGAATGGTACCATTCGCCACATTCACAATGTGGTGTATGTACTAGGGATAAAGAGAAAATTGATTTTTGTATCCACCATTACAGATCAAAACTTGAAGGTTGAATTCTTCAAGAATTATTGCATAGTGAAGGATCTCCTGGGCCAATACAGAACTGTTGCAATAGGAGTTAGAGCAGGAGGACTATACAAGCTTGATGTTACCAACAAAGAACATCACACACTGAATTTTGCAACTATGCCAATAGAGAGTCTTTGGAATCAAAGGTATGGCCACATAAACCATCCTGATTTATTGTTATTACAGAAAAAAAAATATGGTTAAAGGAATTCCCATGTTGAAGAATGAAAATGTTGCTTGTGAAGGGTGTGCATTAGGAAATATGCACAGAGATGAATTCCCCTCTAATTATGATAAGAAAAAGAGATATGTGTTAGATCTTGTGCATATTGATGTTTGCAGACCTATGCAGACTAGGTCTTTATGAGGTTCATTTTACTTTCTTTTATTTATTGATGATTGCACGAGATACACATGGCTTAATTTCCTTAGAATAAAAAGTGATGTTTTCGAGTACTCTAAGGAATTTAGAAACATGGTGGAAAAGAAGACAGGAAAATCCATCAAAATCCTTCATTCATATCAAGGGGGAGAGTATAAATTAGGGGGCTTCATCAAATATTGCAAAGATCATGGAATAGTACAATAGTTTACAGTACCCCACACTCCACAACAGAATGGAGTGGCTGGAAGGAAAAACAGAAATCTGGTAGAGTGTGCACGCAGTATGATGAAAGGTAAGAATCTCTCAAATAAATTTTGGGATGAAGCCATAAATACTGCAGTTTATTTAAAGAACATAAGTCCAACAAGGTGTCTTGATAATATTACTCTTTTCGAAGCCTTGTATGGTTCCAAACCTGCAGTTCATAATTTGAAAGTATTTGGGTGTAAGGATTTTGCACACATTCCAAAGGAGAATATGAAGAAATTGGATGCTAAAGCCATTAAATGTATTTTCATTGGGTATTGTTCGAAATTCAAATAATACAAATTGTTTGATCCTTCTACTCGCAAAGTATTTGCGAGTAGAGATGTACTTTTCCATGAGCAGGAAGCAGGAAATCATGACGACAACAACCATGAGGAATGGCATAGACTTCTTGATGGAGTTAAAGAAGAGAAGCATCCACAACTGTAGATACAACAACAACAAGAAGAAGGACTCAGTGATATGGACACTTCAAGCAGTCACAGTTCACCTAGAGGCGAAGATAGATCTTCACAAAGTTGGGAGGAAGATAATCAGTTGAGAAGATCTTCATGACAGGTTCGGCTCCCTGAGAGGTATAGAAACTATGCCCTAATGAGTAACATTTCAAATGTCATAGAACCCATGATTTTTAATGAAGCCAATGAACATGATGAATGACGAAATGCAATGGAGGAAGAATATGAATCTATAATAAAAAACAATACTTGGTAATTGACTGAATTGCCTAAACATAAAAATCCCATTGGATGCAAATGGATATACAAACCCAAGTTTAAATCAGATGGTAGTATAGACAAATATAATACTATATTGGTGGCAAAGGGGTATTCACAAACAAAAGGTATTGATTATGCTGAAACATTTTCACCAGTAGCTAAATTGAATACTATCAGGTTGTTAATTGATTTAGCTATAAAGTACCATTGGAAGCTACACCAACTAGATGTTAAATATGCATTTTGGAATGGTGAGTTAAAGGAGGAGGTCTACCTTACTCAACCTGAAGGGTTTGTGGAACATGGGAAATAAAACTTAGTGTGTAAGTTAAAGAAAGCATTGTATGGAATAAAACAAGCACCTAGGTCATGGTATGAGAAGATAGACTCTTTATTTCTTCAACAAGGATTTATGAGGAGAAAAATTGATCCAAATATGTATACCAAATTTGATGAGCAGGGGTATATAGTATTGAATTCCTTATATGTTCATGGTTTAATAATTACAGGAAATGCTGGGAAACTAATTGATGAAATCAAGGAGCAGTTGTCACAATTTTTTGAAATGAAATATCTTGGTGAGTTACAATATTGCCTAGGTCTTGAAGTTTGGAGAAATGCAGGCCAAACTTTTGTTTGTCATAGTAAGTATGTCAGAGAAGTACTTAAGAGATTTAAAATGGATCAGTGTAAATCTTCTATTGTTCCCATGTAGTAGAATGTGAAACTTTCTTATGATGATGGTTCAAAGGAGGTGAATGCCACTATGTATAGACAGAGGTGGGTAGTTTGAATTATCTCACCACAACCAGACCTGATATTGCATATTTTGTGAGTGTGTTAAGTCAGTTTATGGTGAAGCCTCAAGAAATCCATTGGAATGCAACAAAGGAACACTTGATTATGGTATTAAATATACGAATGCATCTAATGTTGAGTTGACAGGTTACTCAGATTTTGATTGGGCTGGAAATCCAGATGATCGAAGATCAACCACTAGATATGTGTTTGACATTGGATCTGGGGTTGTTTCATGGAGAAGTAAAAATAAGCCTACTATATCTTTTTTTTCTACTGAAGCAGAATATAAATCTTTGTGTGCAACAACTTGTGAAGTTGTTTGGTTGATAAGACTTCTTCAAGATGTTGGAGAATAACAAAAGGAACCTACAATGATCAAATATGATAATCAAATTTCAATCAAGCTGGTGAATAATATGATTTATCATGCAAGGACAAAATATGTTGATGCTTAGTTTCATTTTGTTAGAGAAAAATTGCAGTCAAATGAAATAGCTCTTATGTATTGTAATACTAGTGAAAATACTGTTGATATTTTCACTAAGCCTTTTGGAAAGATTAAGATTGAGTTGTTTAGGGAAATGTTAGGTGTAGAAGTCAATCAATTCTCCATTAAGGGGGAGACTTGGAAATAATGGAGCACTAGATAGTTACATAGATGAAATCTCCTAGTAATTAATGTAGATCCTATTTCACTGGTGTTTGTTGTAATTGCCTAAGTAGAACCAATTCCTATATTATGATGTAATCTATCTTAAGTCAATAATACATTGTGAGCGTAGCCTCACTGGTGTGGTTTTCTCCTAATTCCAAGTAAAATTGACAAAGAGAAGTTAGTTACTAGAGTAAATAGTTGGTCACCTATAGAAAAGAGGGAAGCTATATGTCGTTTCTTAATCAATGAGAGATATTTCCCAAATTTCTTCCCTATATCCGCAACTCTCTTTTCCCAATTTTATCAACTAGTAATTACAGTTTTATCAGTCATTCTAGGAAATGATAATGCCATGCAAGTTGATGAGCTTATCTTTTTCCTTATGAATGACATCATTCCTCCAAATGGTTCAACTCCACTTATTTACAACATTGTTGATCTCTTAGCATAATCCATTCATGAGTATTTTTGTATGTTTCATGATTATAATTGTTTTTGTTACCAGTCCTATTTAATGTACTTGCTCTTGTTCTTTCAAACCCATTTTTTCTCTCATATGTCCCTATGGAAACAAAATAAATAGAACAAGTATTTTCCAGTTATAGAATGGACTTATATTATATATATAGTCTCACTAAACAAGGATTATATGCAATTTTTAAAATCAGTTTTTATAGCATGCATATATTGTTATTTATGGAACACCACCTCTGTGAATGCCTAAAGAGTATAGGAAAATTCTTCAGTTATGCCTTGAATTGAGTATTGGTGACTAGTACTTGTATCAAGGAAATATTGAAATTCGTGTGTATGATTGTGAGCTTAAACCCTACTATCTTTCTATGTATATACCACCATGACTCTTTGCTTTAGAATATTTTCATCAGAAGCTTTCTTTTGACCAGCTGCACTCTATTTGTAAAAATCATATGTCCTTTTTCACACCACCTTATCAAACCTTCTCCTTTATTGTTAAACATGGATTTTCTTTTGATACTGTCTCTAAATTTCTATATTCCCTTGATTTGAAGTAGGAAGAGGTGTGGAAATATGACCCAAATCAAATAATTTCGAAGCAACGTATAACTTTGAATTCTACACTTTATGTACATCAGTCTAAACCTAAAATTGAAGTTAGCTAACAAAAATACCTAGGAAGAAGTGCATTGTTTGATGGAATTGAAGGATATTGACGGTATTCCAAGGGGGAACCCTATTAAAGAAAGAGACCAGCTTGAATATGGTACTTCTTAGCAAGAAAAAAGTATTTTTGATCATTTGACAATACAACAAATTCATAAGAGAATGTCAGATAAATTAGGAGAGCCTAATTCCAAAAGAAAGAAGACCGAAGAAGAAGAGAAGCAACTTGATGATATGTCTCAGCCTATTTTCGAGGAAGTTACACAAGAATATTTTTCAAAACAAGTTCATTCTTTGTTAGAGGAGCTTCAACCAAAGAAGATAGGTGAACATGTTCTCGTTATAAGATTTTCTTGTGTACACTTTCCATCTGAAGTTGTTATTGAAAGACAAAGTGAATATTCTAAAGAGACTCAACCAAGAGATATTATAAAGTTTCCCATTTCAAATAATAAAGATGCCCAATTAAAAAATATGGGCCAGGAATTAAAGTTGGAATCAAAAGACCCTGGCCCCCATGTTTATTGCTTCAACATATAAAGAGAGAAACAAATTCAATTTATTGGTATTAATGCCCGATGTCACTATAGTCTTAGTACATCCACAATACAAGTCAACACCTGTTGAGTCAGATTTCAATCAAATCAATGCTATGGATATGGTGGAATGGAACAGACAGAATGGAGACATGGTGGCAATGGGATTTATTCAGTCTACTGTTACCATGAGGAAATTGCGGACTCTGGTTAGCAAGTTAAATACTCAACTCAAGAATGAAAAAATAATCAACAGAGTGAGTATCGCCACAGTTAAAGAGTTAGGGAATAAAAGGATTTCACTCTCTGATCCTTTGAATGCCAAGGAAAATATCAAATAAATTATGGATGCTAAATATGCTTAAATCAAAGACTTAAAGTCAAAGCTTCAAATCTCACAAAGTGAGTTTTTCAATCAAAAGGACTGATAAATGCCTATCAACAGAGAGATTCATTAGTTGCTAAGAATGGAAGGATGAAGGAATCAACTTCTCATAAAAATGGAATACTTAGAGAAGAATAACTCAAAAGAATTATCATATTTAGCAACAAAAATGGAGAAATTTAAAAAAGAATTTGTAGAGAAGGCATCCCAGTGCAAGTCGCTCATAGAGATATTTGATGTAGAAGATGATAAAATCTTCAATATTTTGAATAATGAAGACAATGTGGATGACTTAGTATAAAAATAAATCAACATAAAAATCACAGGTGTGAGAGTTAACAAATAAAAAAAAATATCAAGAAAGTACATGCTAATGAAATTGAGAAAATGAAGAAAGAGAAGGAAGCTCAGTTAAAGGAATTTTCAGACCAAATAAAATTGAAATATAATGAAATTGATGCACTTATGCTAGATTGAGATAAATTATACAAAGTTCTTAAAGAACATTTGAATTGTGTCACGGGAAGAGGCTCTCCTAAAGAATCCAAACATCAGATATGGGATGGGATGGGACGAGACTGTAGAGTAAATGCAAACCTTTAGACCTCATTTTGAGTTTTTTCATCAATGTTAAGTAGTGGTAATAGTTAAAGCACAAATTCAGGTGAAGAATCTGCTACTTGAAATAAACTCAAGGATTGAAGATGGTGAAAAAGTGATCTCATTTCTCAAGTCCTTGTTAGAATAGTCCTTTAGAGCTGAAAAACCAGATTGACATTATTCTTGAAATCAGGAAGGTCTTTGAAAAGAGAGAGCCAATTTTATCCTTGCAAAGTAAAATGAAGGAAGTAAAGAAATTGGCTAAATCATTCAAGGGACAATTCCAACACATTTACAAGTATGTTTTTCCATCTCCATGAAATCAAGAATCATGGTTATTTCTAGAAAAAACTTATGATCAAGCTTGACCTAGACTTTATTGACCCTAATGAACATATTGGGACAAATGATCAACTCACTAATATGTGACTTCACCATTTGGATTTTAACTTCAAAGTTATCCAAAACACAACAGTCAGTTGCTTATCATTTACTCCAGCTACCTATCATTTACTCAGAGTTAGAAATTGTTGTAAGTAAGATGCAAAATTTCAGCATTCAAACTAGGATGGAGTGGAAAAAAATGATGCACTACAAGCTAAATACTCCATTGATTACATAAGCTGAGTGACCAAGGAATGAATCATCAGTGAAGGAGAAAGAACACAATAAAATAAGACAAAGAGGGTCAATAGTCAAAAGAAAAGGAACTATTACAAGCAAAGGAAAAGAGCACGCATTGCCAACAAACAAGAAGTATTCTTCTAATCAAAAGTAAAATGCTTTAACTATATCATAAGTCAAGGATAGTTTTTGTTTAGCTAATATGTTAATTATTATTTAGAAGTTTAATGGATAGATACTTAAGAATACGATTATGGAAAAAGTCGATAAACGGAAGATCTCGAAAATTGGAGAGGGTCGACATTTTTTTTAAGGAGACATACATTGTTTTCTAAGAACTCGCTTTGACGAGAATTTTATTTATTTTTATTCTGAATACTATTACAACATTTTAATTAAATATTTTGAAGTATGATTCAACACTAATTTATGTTGGCATATTATGTTTTAGTATTTTATTTGTTTAGATTTTATTTATAGTTTTAAGTTCATTTTTCTATTAAATGATAACATAATAGTGAAATTTCATAAAGTATTGATATATTCCCACTTTATGATAGCTCTAGACAAAATATTTATTATGATATCCTGGTTTGATATACATTGCTAACTTCAAGGTAACTTATGCTTTGACTTTTTATCCTAAATTTGCCCTACTATTAAGAGAAAGGAGAGATATTATTTTACTATTATGCAAAGTGATGTAGTTGATGTTGAAGGGAATTTTACTGCCGATGCAAAGAATAAGAATAATATAGATAATTCATTAAAGAAGAATAAATTAGAAGAAGTATCAGGTTAAGCTTCAACTTCAAGTAGTAGTCAAGATAAAAAGAAATTGATGAAATAACCAAGATATTCAAATATTTGGCTAATATGATGGCTAAGCTTGAAGTTGGAAACAAACCTATTCTTCCAATTCCTTAGAATCATGTACACAGTAATTTATTCAATACTAGAGCACAAAGAAACCCAAAATTTCAAGCTAGAAATCCAACACCTTTTGGGAAACCATTTAATCCTTAGTTATTGAACAAAGAGAGAAGGACCGAATAACCTCCCCCTTAGCCCCCATATAAGGAATAATAACAATCTAGTGGAGGAGTATGATGAGGAAAGCAATGAGAAAGTGGTGCTCAATGAGTCAAGTGAAATACCTTAAGTAAATTGGTTGGAGGATAAAAAACCTTATTTACATAAGTAAATTGGTTGGAGGATAAAGAACCTTATGTACATTTAACTGAACAAGATTATCGGGACTCTTTAATCTCCTTTAATAAGAATATAAATATGTCAGAAAAAGAAATGGAAAACATATGGGATGATTAATGTAGATTGTTTTCCAACATAGTGTTAGCATAATTGCAACATAAATGTGATTTAAGGCCAAGAACAATTCCATCCTAGAAGATTGTTGCTAAGGTAACAACTAAAACACAAACATAGCAAAGGGTCGTTGAAAAACTAGTGACACAACAGATAGGTAAAGAAATTTGTGTAAAGAACACAAGTTCATTAAATTTGTCCCATGAGCTCAACAATATACGTATTCCCATTTCATTGAATGCAATAGTAAAGATACCATATTTTAAGAAAGAAGTAGATAAATATATTGGTACACCATCTGTATTAGTATCTAATAATGATTCTATTAATATTCAATAAGATTCACCAAGGGTGTGTGTTTTCCCTTATTTAGAAAAGGAGGAAAGTATAATAGCTCCATTTTATGTTAGCCTAAGTATTCATGACCAATTGCTTCATAATTACATCCTGGACTCTAGATCATCTCAAAATTTGATGCCAAAGGCTATCATGGAGAAGCTTGACTTGACATTACGAAGCCATATAAGGATTTATATACTTTTAACTCCAAGAAAGTTCAGTGGATTGGAGTGATCAAATAATTAGTCGTGAACTTAGCGCATATTCCAAGAAAAAGTATAATGATGAATGTGGTGGTAGTTGATGCTCTAGTTGGGCTTGGAATGCTTTTATCTAGCTCATGGGGTGCAAAGTTAAGAGGAACTCTACAACTTGATTTATATTATTCTAATATACCCATGTTCGATGGACATACCCAAAGATTGTACAATAAAGAGTGGTTTTCCTATACGAATAGTGACGCTTAGAAGTCACAAAATCATCCAGTCTATGCAAAAAATGATGATCTTGGTAATTTCATATCATCCATCTCAGAGGATGATGCAAAAGAGGATATAAATTATGAGGTTTCAAAAGAGATTCAACCCAATGAGAATGGTATATGGAATATGTTCTTTGAGAATGAATCCTCCAAATAAGGGTTTGGAGTAGGGATTCTCTTTTTTTTCTCCCATTGGAGAATTGATTCCTCTCTCCTATAAATTAAATTTTGAAACAACAAATAATGTGGATGAATATGAATCCCTAGTTCTTGGGCTTGAAGCAGTGAAGAAGATGAAGATTGTAAATTTGTCCATATTCGGTGACTCTAAACTAATTATCAAGTGAAGACTAAGTTTCAAACTAGACATCCACACCTAAGGGCCTACATAAAATAGATTTGGGATTTAGAATAAATTTTATTATCAATAGTCAACTTCACAACAATTCCCAGAGAAAAAAATGAAGTTGTTGATTCTTTAGTCATTCCTATAGTAACATTCAAGCCACCTAATGTGACACATCTTAAATATGAAATAGAAGTCATGTATCGACCTTCCATTCTTGATAATATCAAGCATTGGAAAGTTTTTGAAGACAATAAAAAATTCAATAGCTTCATAGAGATGGTCAGAGAATTTTCTTATAGTTGTATTCATGAATACGATGAGAAAATTGAAGAAGAACAAGGTGATATAAATACAACTACCAATCGAATTTTTAACCACAACATGGTGTAGCTAAAAAACAATTACATCCCTAGGGGTTTAATTCCCTTAGAGAAATTATTTGACCAGAAGGATGTTGCTCTAAAGCTCATGTTGAAGCCTTCGGTTGAAGAAGTCGAAGATGTAAACCTTGGTACATGAAAGTAGCCTAAGGTAATTGTCTAAAGCATTGTCTCCCGAGCAAAAAAATAGATATGTTAAACTTTGTAAATATTTCATAGATGTTTTTTCCTGGAGTTATGAGGACATCAAGACATATTATACCTCCATAATTCAACATAGAATACCATTGAAGGAGGGATTAAAACCATTTAGGAAAAATCTTAGACAATTAAATCCCTTTTTTTTTCCTATGATTGAGAAGGAGGTTAATAAGCTATTGGATGACACATTATCATCCCACTGAGATACTTTGAATGGGTTGTTAATTTAGTCCCCATTCAGAAGAAAAATGGAGAGATATGCCTTTGTGTGGATTTCAAAAACTTGAATCAATATTATCTGAAAGATGGACCATATATTACAGAGAGTAGTTGGGGCCCAAATAATATCTATGTGAATGGTTTCACTGATTACAATAAGATCTCTTTCCATAAAGATGATAGATACAAGACAATATTCACAACTTCATGGAGCAATTCCATGTATGATAAAATTGTAGATTTTAACCTTGTACAATTATTCACTACAAACATATTTTCAATAAAAGAACATAAAATATACAAAGAAAAATACACATATTACACAGAGATTTTTCCCCTAGAAACCCAAACTGGGAAAACTAGTGTTTTCTATATTCTTTCACATCATACATTGTTTAGAATACAATATACATATGATAAAATATAAAAACATCGGAAAAAAATACATATACATACCCTAATTCCTTAACCGGAAACAGAAAAACATCAGCGAAAACCATGTGCTGAAAAACCACCCAAAAATAGATGCAAAAAAATGCCAAAGAATATAACACTAGTTCTAACCATGCAAGGAATATAAGACACACCCAACATTCTCCCACTTGTTTTCTTTGCATACAGGGGGTTACAAGGTTACATAGTCAACAATCCAAGGAAACAATACCCATAGATCCTCTACACCAAGAGAACTTCTTAGTGCTCACAGATTTTGTTAATGAATCTGCAACATTCTTCAAATTAGTTTCCACCTTCATCAACAACACCTTCTTTTCTTCAACTATGTCTCTCACAAAGTGATAATGAACATCCATATGCTTTGTCATTGAATGATAAGCTAGGTTCTTCGCTAGAAAAATTGCACTCTGACTGTCACAATCTATCCTTACAGCTTGTTGTACCAACCCAATACCTGAACAAAATATTTGTAACCATAATGATTCCTTGCTTGCATGAGTGGTTGCCATGTATTCAACTTCTATAGTTGGAAGTACCACTACAGTCTGTCTTTTTCTCATCCAATTGATTGCTCCTCCAAATAGGTTAAACACATACCCTTTTATAGATCTTCTACGATCCATATCTCCAACCCAGTCTGCATCCACAAATCCATGTATGCCCAACACTCTATCCAAACTTGGTCTTTCTTGGTAGCACAATCCATAACTAGTAGTGCCATGCAAATACTTGAAAACTCTCTTTACTGTTGTCCAATGGTCCTTCCTTGGTTTTGACATAAACCTACTCAAAACTACCACTGCATGTACAATGTTCGGTTCAGTACATACCATTTCATAAATCAAACTATCAACCGCACTCACATATGTAACACAAGACATGTCCTCCTCCTCTTCCTGTGTCTTGGGAAACTGAACCACAGATAAATTTACACCTACAAGAATAGGGACCCTGGACGGTTTACATTCGTGCATATTAAACCTCTGCAATATGGTCTCGACATATTTTCTCTTATTTAACCAGATTTTCCTATTTTCTGGATCTCTTTTAATTTCCATGCCCGGAATGAAATTTGCAACACCAATATCCTTCATGTCAAATTTAGAGGACAATTGAGTTTTCACATCCTCGATAATCTCCTTGTTTTTTTTCTATCAACAACATGTCATCCACATACAATACCAAAAAAATCAAATGATCACCAATTAATTTGAAATACACACAATGACCCTCTTTGCTTCTTGTGAAGATAAGTCCCAACATATAAGTATCAAAATTTTGATACCACATCCTTGGTGATTGTTTTAAACCATAAAGGAGCTTTTTCAGCGTGCACACCAAATCCTTCTTTCCCTTCACAACAAAACCTTTTGGATACTTCATGTAGATTTCTTCTTCCATATCCCCATGTAGGAATGTTGTCTTCACATCCATTTGTTCTACTTCAAAATCAAACGAAACAACAACAGATAACATAAATCTAATAGAGGTTAATTTGGAAACAGGAGAAAAAATCTCACCAAAATCAATTCCCTCAACCCGGGAATAACCCTTTTCTACTAACTGAGCTTTGTATTTCTCCACTTTTCCTTCTGCATTCAATTTTTTTTTAAATGCCCATTTTTTGCCAATGGGATTTCTTCCAGTCGACAACTCCACTAGATCCCAAGCCTCATTCTTATCCAAGGCTTCCATTTCTTTGACCATGGCCTTTTTCTAGAGTTTTCCATCCTTTGAATACACTGCCTCCCTAACAGTTCTAGGATCATCATTAGTAATAGAAAATGAAATATTTGAATGGAAATCAGGTGGAGTATACCTTTCCAGTAGACTTTTTTATCAAACCAATCTCCTCAATACTGGAGTATGAGGATCTCCTTCTTCTGATTCATGTTTTTCTGTAGAGTCTAATTCATAATCCTTTGACTCAAACTCTATTTTATCTGGTTCTTTCTTACTTGGTAGGAATTCTTGTTTGACAACATCTTTCATTTCTCTAAATACCACATCTTGGCTATACACAACCTTATTAGTTTTTGGGATCCAAATCTTATAACCTTTGAGACCATATTTATACCCAATAAAGATACAATTTTCAACCTTATTATCTAGCTTACTCTTGTTTTCCTTTGGAACATGAAAATAGGCCTCACATCCAAATACCTTGAGATGTGTGAGAGATGGTTTCTTACCAGTCCATACCTCGTGTGGAGTCTTGTCATCCAGTGATGATGAGGGTGATCGATTAACCAAGTAACATGTAGTACTCATTGCCTCTTCTCAGAACTCTTTACCTAACCCGACACCACTGAGCATGCACCTTTCTTTTTCCATCAGCGTCATGTTCATCCTTTCTGCAACTTCATTATGATGAGGGGTATAAGGAGTGGTATTATTCCTTGATATACCACATTTCTTAAAAAATTATTCAAATTTATTCCCGCAGAACTCTCCACCATTATCCATCATCAACACCTTAATTATTTTCTTTGTTTGATTCTCAACAAGATCCTTAAACTCTTTAAACATGTCAAAGACTTCATATTTCTTCCTGAGGAAATATATGCAAGTATTCATTGATAAGTCATCTATAAATGAGACATAGTAGATATATTTTCCCAATGATAGAACCGAAATAGGTCCAAACACATCACTATGCACTAGCTATAAAATTCCTTCTACCCTCGTTGCACCAGAGGGGAATCTTACCCGATTTTTCTTCCCATATACACAATGTTCATAGAAATTAAAATCCAAAGAGTAGTTAGACATACCTTCAACCATAACTTTACCATGTATTAGTCGAAGACCCTTCTCTCCGATATGCCCTAGTCTTTGATGCCACAACATAACCTTTTCTACAAAGACTGTAGGAGTTTTTTCTTCTTCAACTTCAATATCAGGAACAATGGAACTATTACACCCATCAATAATAGTGCTTCCTTTCATATTATACAAATTTCCAATCTAAAATACATTCAACAACACCATTTCTCCTCGAACCATCCTGCAAGTTATGTTTTCAAATATTGTTTTTACCCCTACATCATCCATTTTTCTTACATAAATCAAATTTCTGGCCAATCCTGGGATGTGCATAACACCAAGAATTTTTCTAATCCTTTCATCTACGAGAATCATTTTGAATCTTCCTTGTCCTATGATTTTTTTTTTCGAGTGATCACCTAGGAAAACATTACCTCCATCGTATCTTTCATATTCACAGAACCACTCCCTTAGTCATATGAAAGGATGCACCTGCGTCAACCAACCATGCCTCATGATATGTATGTGTGATTGAAGAAGCCAAGTACACATCCCCTCCTTCTTACTTGGAGGTATTTTCTTCTATAGAGGGAGCACCTTCATATCCCTTCTCTCTCTCAACATTCTTGGATCTACGTTGCTTCTTGAAGTGCCCTTCTTTTCCACATCTCCAACATACCTTTACAAAATTTTCGGGAGATTTAGATCTACCCTTATATTTATATCTCCCACTTGAGCACTTAGATCAATTTCTATCTTGGGAGAGTACTCTTTCAAATAATGCATCTGTTCTCTATCCTTCTATGTTCTTTCGTCTCATTTCCTCCAACAACAAGGATGAGACCACATCATCAAAACTCAAGGTAGTTATATTACTACTGTTGAAATTACTAAGACAACNATGATTCAGTTCTTCTAATTGAATAATTAACCGTGAGGTGAGACAGTAGCCCTTCAATCAAATTCCAATTAACCAACATCGTTGGATTAAATATGCAAGATCTTGCATTTATCCCATATGCCCACTGGCTATGACCACAGGCCTAATCAAGAGGCACTTTTCATTTTTCATTTCGGAAATCCTGTGTCGAAGGGTCTTGACACTCCAAGTTGTGATCCCTGAAACTCTAAAAAGGAGTTTAGTTGGACTGGATCCTTCCCTTCTCGTGAACATGTAACCACATGTTGTGACCACTCGCTAACCAAATGAGCAATTTGTGATTCACAACTTTGGGAATCCTATGGTGAAGAGTCTTGACTCTTCATTTTGCGATCACTAAAAATGAGCTTAGCTCCGCTATCTCTTTCCCCTCACATGACCACCGACGGTGACCATAGGTTGTGCCAAAAAATGCTTCACGATTTCACATTTTGGAATTCTTACCGTGAGTGTCTTTGACTCCTCCAACTCCCGGTATCTGAAACTCTGAAATGGAGCCATATCAATGATCCACCATCCGCGGTGATCAGACGAATCTCCTCTGCCCCGGTACTTGATCCTTTGGGACTTCGAAGCTGAAACTCTCGAAACAAGAACTCATGAAGTGATGCCATTCTTGCGTCACTCAATGACGTGTCAAGAGCCGAGTGGTTGCCATGTGTCACTCAAAATTATGATTTCTAGTGGCCTGAAAAGATGAAACAATTTGACACTTGTCCTTATATGCTCGTGCCACATGTCCTTGATGTCGTAAGTTTCCACCTGTCCTCGCTGACGTGGTCTGTCATGATCTACCTCCTAGATTTGACTACCCAGATTTTTCTTTGATCCAACAACTGAGATTATATCGCGATTTCTCATATCGCGAGTTTGAGAGGTTAGGAACCTCCTTCCTTTGATCTTTTAGTCAGTGAAAAAACATTCATTCACCATGTGTCCTCTGCATCCAACATTCCACACCATACCTCGATCCAAGAGTTCAGATCAATCCTTGATCTGACGACCCAGATCATTTCGGGATATCACATATCGCGAGTTCAAGAGGTTAGAGCACCTCCTTCCTTTGGATTTCACGATCTACGAAACTCTGAAACAGATTCTTTGACATGCTATGATCTTTCGCCACGTGTCCTCTTTGATAATGGACGGTCCCCCTACTTTCAGGATTTTGTAGGCCTACTTCATCTTGTACGTAAATATCGTTCTCCTTCTTATGGATCCAATGACGGTTAGTCTTCGGGCCCTGATCAGACGCCTGAGATCTGTTCTCTTCTACTGCACGCTACTCATATCTGAATTCAGATCTAACGGTCATTAGGGATTCTGAATGAGATTCAACGATCATTGTTTCTCTTCTCAGTTGATATTTCCATTACCATGCCATCATCGCTCTGCTGATCATGCTGATATTTTCCATCAATGACAAACATGCATACTCTGCCTCTATCTGAAAACATGCCAACAACTACCTATGGCCACAACCAAAATATCCCACAAGTCTGGTAAAGAGAACAACAAAATTATACACTTATCTTCATCTTGAATTTTAATCTCAACAAATAATAAATGACTTACCACAACATTGAAGGTGTTCAAATGCTCTATCATAGAGTCTCGATCTCTCATCCTCAGGTTATCCAGCTTCTTCCACGGGAACAATTTATTTACTAGAGACTTAGACTAATACAAGTTCCCCAACTTATCTCATAACTACTTGGTTGTAGCTTCCCTTGACACATTCAGTAATACTAAATCTGAGAGACACAATCAGATTGTGATCTTCACCTTTCGATTCAAATTTTTCCATTCATATGTTGATATTCCTGTAGGTGCAATACCTGGATCCACCATGATCCACTGATCTTTTTCTACCAACATATATTCCATCTTGTGCTTCCATAGCTCAAACATTTTCCCATTAAATTTCTCAATCTCTATTTTTGAACTGCTCACCATTTCTTTTCACTTGAAGAATGAATACCACAGATCTCCCATTGTAACAAGGATTATCACATTCCCAAGCCAAACCCCTGACCACAAAGGTGTCCCCGTGAAGCCAATAATTTCTCTGATACCAAATGTAGATTTTAACCTTGTACAATTATTTATTGCAAATGGATTTTCAATAAAATATACAATGGAAAATATACACATTACACATAGATTTTTTCCCTTGGAAAGCCAAACTGGGATAACCAACATTTTCTATATTCATTCACATCATACATTATTTACAATACAATATACCTATAGGATCATGTAGCATCCAAAATTCTAACACAATAACCCGGATTAGTCAACAAACCTAATTCATTAACATAAAATAGAAAAACATCGATGAAAACCATGTGCCGAAAAAATGCACAACAATGGATGCAAAAAACCGCCAATTTTTTTTTTCGGGGGAGATGCCATCGAACTCCCATGTAGGGGGCTTCCAGCCCCCTACATACCCAATGCAACATAGAAACCAGTTCTTGTAACATCCCCTCCATTATGACAACGATTAGCGATGTATAATAGGTAAATATTTGTTTTTCATTAGGACATTAAATTTGTTACAACATAATAAACAACATTGAATGTGATGCATCATCATAACTAAAACAACACATAAGAAATGCATTAACATAATTAAAAATGACACATAATCAACACATAAAAAATGACTCATGCAACACATCATCATTATTAATAGCTTCACTTAATCAATGCATCATCATAATAATTAACGACACAAATCAACACATCAAGATCATTAGCGACATGATTCAACACATCACGATCAACTGAAGCCAAATACAAATAAATGATCAACGATGTCACTAAACATTAAAGGATCTACCTGCCCAACCTACCCTGCAAGGTTAGGACCTCCAAGACACATAAGAAATGCTCAAGTCCAGGATTCGTTCGATTGATTTTGACCATTTAAGGTCTCAAGACTAGCAACTGATCTGAGGAACAAGGAGGTCTCTAACTCCCTTAATCAATCACATCTCATAAATCCAGACTAGATTATCAGTCATACATTGATACGAGGAAAATATCTCTATGGCTAGGGGTAAACCACAACAGATAGAAATGACTGCAAAAATCAACTCTATTCTCAAGTATGCTATATGAACAAATATGCTAGCAATACAAGATAAAAGTCCTACCTCGTCTAGACATTCGATGAAGTCCATCGTTGAGCACTTGATCGAAAGAAATATCCTTGCAACTAGTCCTCAACAACCAAGCAACGCAAGAATATGGTGATAATATATGATGTTAGCACATTCAATAGCATAATCCATCAACATCCATAACAAATACGCCCATGGAATAATAATTCAAATATTTTCAAGATATCAATTGGACGAGAAAAGAGTATTTCTACTAAGATATAATCAACATAAGTGAATAAGTTACAAACTTCTCTGTCGGCATGGTTCAGAACCGAGAAACTAAGTTCCTTCCAGTTGGGCCTCCACCACTTCAATCCTCCACCAAAGGCAAGTTCATACAAGAGAGAAAATGGATTTCTCACTCAATAAGGGAAGAGCTTGGGGGATGAACAATGTGTTCAGACTTAAAGGAAAAAGGGATGCAGACTCAATGTCAAGTGAGTAATTCCTCCAAAGTAACTTTTCTCTCAAAGTTGAATTCTTTCTCCTCTTTTCCATAGCTCGGATTTGGCCCATTTATATCCTTCAAGTAGAACTAAAGGGTTGAGTTGAAACCTTTCCAGTTAATGGAAGGCCAAGAATCATTGATCTCATGATGTGACATGGAAACCCGACACCATTTTTCATTTTTGGACACATTTCCTGGTGTACGTGCACTGTAGTGGTGAAACCTGCGTATACGCATGATGTATAGTAGGCAAGGTGTGTATATGTGGAAAAATTGTATTTTTATCTCTGGGATTTGAAAAAAGGGATTACAAGTCTGCATAGGGAAATGGAAAAATGCCTTCTATGCAAGATTGCATGGGGTGACGAAAATATTTCTATAATAGATGCCCCCTAATGTGTGAGGTCAGAGGAGTATCTGCGATGGTCGAAATACATTATAAACAACCCATAAGTGGATTAATGGGGACCCAGCTGGAAGAACTAGTTGCTCATTACAATCTGTACTGAATTTGCATACATGGCTGCCAATCTGAATTACACTGCAGATCCATGTGAAAATATACCAAACAATTGTCCATGGCCATGAATAGGAAAATAGAAATGTGGTTACATACCAAAGGCTTCCATAGTCATGAATAAGGCCTAGTAAAATCAATCTGAATATATCTGTATACAATGGAGTACAATCTGATCTGCCATGATCACTGAAGTCACACAGGTACTGGTCGAATGAAAAAGGTAGCAATAGCTCAAGAAAGTTGCGGCTACATACTGATGTCTTCAATTCTTCTACACAATCCACCAAATGTGAAAGTCTACATCATGTGAATAAAGGATTTGAGGTCGAACATAATGAGACTTTGTTTGATTACCGGTCATTGAGGTATACCATTAACAAACACGAGACAACCTACTGATGATGAAAGTAGGTATCAAGGCACCAAGTACATTCTTACAAGTGTGAATAAAGGAGTCGGGGTCGAACACTTGAACAATCCATCGATCAGGAGACATTGATTTATTCTCAAGTGTCTATGGCGAGAGAACCTGTCACTAATGACTGCAAGCCTCTAGGTACTCATAGGACTCTAGGTCTCATTTCTAGAATAGATGAGCTAAATTTGATGGAAGGAGACCCATCGAAAGGAGAGAATTAAGGCATCTCTCATCATTCAACATGAGGTACAAAGCAAGATCTTGCTAATTTGGAGGAAATCGGACAAAGAACATGTTCACGAACCAACGACCTTGTGCATCTTTCCTGTGTGCCAAGTGCAAGCGATACACGAAAAAGACCCTCTGAATAACAACCAATGAGGAAAACTACTAACAAAGGCGGCGAAACCACCAATAAGAATAATAGAATCCAAGACACTACACAAATCCCAATGTGTGAATAGATGTCTTGCCATCGAACACACGGGAAAGCACCCAGTCAACGACCAATGATGAAATTTTGACTGATGGGTTCAAGGTTACCTACCAATGAGGAAAGTAGGACTAGGGTGTGTAATAGGACTACATCATCATGTTATTCTGAGACAAATTGAGGGTATGGCTGACATGCAAATTCAAGAGTTCTGAGGAATGGCCGACACAGGTTGATAGACATCCTTTGAACAAGAGCATGAGACATATGGAAGACTCTGGAAGCATAGACTCAATGATGAAACCATGAGATGCAGGAGACATCAATCAAACTCTCCATAGGGACTAGAAGAGTAATGAGTCGGAGGAGTAAACTCTCTGTAACGAGCTCAGCTTCCTAAGGCCATGCTAAACCCAAAATTATGATGAAAAGTGGACTCAATAACTTTGTGCTCTATTCAAAGGCAACATGACTATTGCTAATATAAAATAATACTCCCTTCCTGACCGTCATTTTTTGTTTTTTCATAGTCAAATGAATGTTATGATACAGAGGAGGAAACAAGTGTCACAAGTAAGCAAAACTAGTTCTAGAAGTTGAACATACCTATGCTCAATGCAAGGAGGTGCATTCGGGAGATGGACACTTGGGGGAATGTTCGCTCTTGGGTATAGGGTGTCAAGTTGCAAATGATATAAATGAGGATCTGCTTGGTTGAGGATGAAAAAATGTTGAGGCAAACGGTTTATAACACAAAGAAAGAACCTTCTAAAGGCTCAATACTGCAAGAAAGGGCATGAGATACAATCACAACTTAACACCAAAAAATGTCCTTTTTCATAATCTTATCTACTTGGTTTGAAAAATGGATAAACTTGTACCAAATAGACGTCCTTTCAAATCCAATTTACGAGTGTAAAAGAGACAAGTTCACTCAAAAATCTTTTCTCTTTTTGAAAACAAGTCAGAAAAGAGCTTAAATCAAACTCGGTTGGGAGTCCTCTAGGTATAGGTCAACATGTTTATGAGTGATAAATGAGGCTCAACATAAAGTCGTGTATTAGCTATAAGGGACTCTCAATCCTATGGAAAAAATCTCTGCATGGGCACCAAATGGAGCAGAGGATCTAACTAGGGTACCCATGTTTAGTAAATCTCTACCATTTGATAACGACACGTATTGTAGCAGATGGAGGGTTCTATGTCACTAAAAAATGGGTTTGTACCTAAGGCATATGAGTGACAGTTATAGGACAATGTGAGCGTGCATGATGGAATGGATACCTATCCTATATGTTGGGTAGAAAAAATACATGTCTATAGTTATGAATGACATAACGCTAAAAACTGCAAGAATCCCTGGCGAAAACTAAAAAAACCAACTCAATCCACCGTTGTATTAGTCCATTAGGCGAAAATATGATCCAAAACTATGTAAAGTGGGTAAAAATTGCTATAAATAGTAACAAAAACCAAAATTTACTATGTCATTTGACTTTTTTACCCAAATAGTGAAATTTGGACCAAATTACCTCCGATCTTCAACTGGTGATTACGGAAGTGTTGAGTGACGGAATCAAAGACCATCTGGTCCAAGTAATTTCTCTTCCCCTCCTCTTCCTTTCTAGTGGATTATATTTTGTATTTAGGTTTCAAAATTTGAGTTATTTAAGGCGCAAATTAGGTATTTAGGTGTACGCAGGCTACCATTCATTGGGTCACGTATATGAGAGGTTATACATGACTGTGTAAAATACAGATTGTGTATACTCTACCCTATATGTGACTATGAATGTTGCAGCCTGCGTATATGCCTGTAAGTAAGGTTTTTGATGGTTGTTAACTCAAAAATTGATGTTTCTCTGGCAGGATGGTGCTATAATGGAGGGAAAGGGAACATGAGGAGGTAGATGTTGTTGTGGAAAGAGATCTGGGGGCTCAAATGGCCTTGAAAATATGTGGGTTGTACAATTTTTGGGAACTCAAAGGGATGAGGACCCAAGTGAGGTTTCTACAGTTGCTCGTGGATTACTAGGATCTAGATAGTGAGAGATTCAACCTTGATGGGAAACCATTAAGGATTGAAGTCGAGGATATATACTTCTTAACAGGGTTGTCATGTCGGGGCGAGGTGGTGAAACTCAAATCCCGGGGAGCTGGGAGTGGTATGAATATAGAATAGTACATAGATGCTCACTGTATAGCAGGGACCGAGAAGTTCAGGAGTCAACTCCCCATTCGAGCGATAAACCATCTAAGCCTCAAGAATTTTTTCCTCGTTTTTACCTAGATCATAGGATCAACTTTATTGCACCAGACATCGAGGCCACTCATGTTCTATTTTGTAGAGTGTTTGAGACCCGTGGTGTACGATTGGTGCACCTCGCTACTGGCTAATATGAAGAGCTAGTTGACAGAATGCAAATAGGGTGATAAGAGGAACTTTGGCTTTGCATCTATCTTGTGTAGATTTTTCTTCAAGCAGGTTTCAGGTTTGGGACCTAGAGTTGAGATCCTTCCTCGAGGACCTCACGATCCAGCCATGGCATGGTGGACCGAGGTGATGATATGGCAGGGGGAGTAGGGTTCCCACACCCTACAATGATGATTTATTTTACTGGTGGAGATGACAATTCATTGCTATGGATGACTACCCTTATGCAGGGATCAACTTCAAAGGGGACCCTGACATGCCATTGCCACCAGGGACCGCCTAAGGGGACATAGGTATGTCAATGTTTTTAAATATTTCATTTTTTTGTATTTTTGTATAGGAGAACAAAAATATTTTTAGATGACGTTTAAGTACTAACTAGACATTTGTGTGACGCAGACGTAGGTCTGTGATGGAAATGATGGCTTCTAGGACATCGTCGGAGGAACCGAGGAGATGAGGCGGTGGGAGGAGAAGAAGAGAGAGTCCTTCAAAACGTGCAGGGAAACCTATCTCGTTTGACACATAATATTATGATGGTTCAGGTAGAGGATCTGTCGGAGGCCATGCAGCGGCAGGTGGTTGGTGTGCCTAGAGTTTGGGTGTGACTCTTTCAGCATTTCACAAATGCCATAGTTTTTTATCATGACACACATCCGACGCCACATGCGTAGATTTCATGGATTTTGTATTATCATTTGTATATGTGTATTAAGGGTGTTGGCCCCAATTTTGTACTATAAACATCATATTTGTTTTTTGAAATATATATAAAACATGGTTCTTAGGCTTTACTTATATTACAATGTGTACATTGATGAAAATGTTTTCTTTTCTTTAGCTATGTGACAAATTCCAATCTAAAACGAAATTAGCATAACCATCGGATACATAATTAGAAATCCTAGGTATGTGATGATAAGTAATAAAATCAAATTTTCATTCTAAAAGGTGTAACTGTAGGAATCGTTGGAGTAACTAGGATCGCGCACATGGTAACTGTCATTCAACTAACATACTACTAACTGGGAATCCAGGCGAACCTCCAAAGAGAGAATACCATGTGAAATGACATCGGGAAAAAGTTCGATAATGACACTATATTCGGCCACATTATTCATGGATGGCCCTAGGCATACACCATTTGAAGACACCAATAGACCCTCGGGTGAGTAAATCACCCAAGTGGCGAAAGACAAGTTCCATGTATGACGATTGGCTTTGTCTGCGAATCTTAAGTAGACCGATGACTTCATTGAAATTTTCCAACCAAGGGAAAACTCAATAAGCGAAGACAAAAATAAAGGGAAAATATATATACACTAAATTACATTAGTATACAAAGAGTTACGTCCAAGATTGGGACTCAAGCATAATATATTTTCAGGTAGAGCCCATTCCTGGGCTCGGCCAACATGTTCTTTTCATAGTATTCTAAATCATAGGCTCCTTTTTCTAAGATACATTGCATGATATAGGGACTGTGCCACATGGGTTTGAACTTGCCTACCCCCAACGGTTCTTTGGCTTGATCATATAAAAGGACCAATTCACCCTCAGTGTACAACCAAGGACTGACAGACTTATCATATTGGACCTTGACACGTATTTTGTTCGCTTCGATAGTCGTAGAGGCATCTCGACGCTGCTCGTCAAGGCTCTCTAGGTGTACGAGGTGTCTCTTGAGATTGGAAGTATCAAGGAGGAGCGCGACTGCCAATCTAAGATAATCGATTTCTCATTCAATAGGTAAGATCGACTCCACACCGTGTACTAAATGGAAAGGAGAAAATCCGGTGGTAGTCTTGACCAAGGTTTGGTATGCCCAGAGTGCGGGATATAGCATAATATGCCAGTCAGATTTGTTTTGCATGATAGTCTTATGAAAAATGGTCTCGAGAGACTTGTTGACGACCTCTACTTTTCCATTTTCCTGGGGATAGTAAGGGGAATAATGAACATTCTTAAACCCCATCTTGGATGCTATCTCTTCCATCATTTCATTCTGAAAGTGACTTCCATGATCAGTGACAATCTCACTCGAGATACCGAACCTGGCGATAATTTGATTGAATATGAAGAAGGGGACAGTATTCCCGTCTGATTTAACTGTAGGCATGGCCTCGACCCACTTAGTAAAGTAGTCTATGGCCATGATAATGTGTTGATGCCCCCCAGTCGAAGTTGGGTTTCAATCCACAAAGTATACCCCCCACTTGGTGAAGGGACCGACGGTAATGACTGGATGGAGAGGGGATGGATGTTGTTATCACCCCATAAATTATGGGAATCAGTTGATGAATTGGATATTATCTGTATCTGGTGATTTTGTAGACAAATGATATTTCATTCTTCAAATAATTTGTAAAAAATAAAAAGAAAAGAAAAGAGGGCAAAAATAATTGGAACAAAAAGCCCCAAGCAATAACAGTGACTTGGTCATACCATTCAAGCATGATCAAGTTCTTTTAAATTTTCAATGTTGATAGGTTAGTGAATTCATCTGATCAGATCATCTAATCCTGGTCAGATAGCCCCTAGGTTATAAATAGTGAATACATCTGATCAGACCATCTAATCCTGGTCAGATAGCCCCTAGGAAGAATAAAATCTTAACCCAACAGTTTAATCTGGGTTAATTGCCTTGTGAAAGTAGGATAGGATGTAGATTAATTTCTTTGCTTGCCTTCCCAAATAAAACCCACCTGAAGAAAATGCCATATCAAGCCTCCTTTACCTAAGGATAGATGAAGTGATGTCCCCTTGGTGGTGTCTAAGACAAAATTGAAAAAACCCATTAAAAAGCGCCAATCCTAAGTTTTTCCTACGCATGACCTTTTCCGCTCCCGACCTATGTTTCAGTCACCTTTCAATGGTCCGGATCACTGCTTTAAAATCAACGGCTCATATAGCATTTCAGACCCCCCTTGATGTTCTTCTTTTAATGGAAGGGGGGGGGTCCGGAATCGGCAATAATGTTTATGCAAATCTGGACGGTCCAGAGCAGGGCGCATGGATCAACGACCTTCATTGGATTCCGGACCCCCCCGCCCGTTCTGCCTTTAACGGAG
>SNQJ01S0002299.1:234235-252360 GCA_010110895.2 Picea sitchensis
TCTGGACCCCCCCACCTTTCTACCTTTAAGCGGAGGGGGGGGGTCCGGAATCGTGGATGCAGTTTTCCGACGGCCACGATCGAGGAGCCCAGATCAATGACTCAGGCGCGGCCCCAACCTTCTCAGCGTCCCTATCTTTAACCCCTTGTGGGCCCTTCTCCCATCGTGACATTTTCCTTTCCACCTTTCCTTTGCTGCCATGTTCCATCCATCCGCCTCCCCATATTCGCCCAGGTGGCCAATCCTCCGTCTCACTATCCACTCACCACCTGCCACGTGTCCCGCTCCTTTTCCACGTCAGCCTCTTGCCAAAGAGCGAGTCCACTATCCCTCGTCCTCCTCCTCTTCTGACTATTTTATTCCAGCATGTGCCCTCCTTCGTCACTCTTCCCGCGCCACGCCATCCCCTTCACAACCTTGCAATCCGACGCCATCACTCCTACCATTCACCCCATCCTTCGCATTGGCCTCCAGGCATACCCGTCCTCCAAGCCGGTCAGTTATTCCAGGTGGCGACGTGAGGAGTACTCCATATCCCGAAATGATGAGTTGGCTTGGTCATTCTCAATCCCAAGAAGCAGTTATTGAAGCAGTTGGTGGTGGTTAGACATCGTCTCCGCCATAATGGGAAAGTCCTGCATTAGATTAAAGGCACGTCGATTCGCCGAATAAACTGTCAGAAGATCGATCGCGTCTACCATAAGTTGCACGACCATTCAGAGATTACAACCCCGTATTGTCAGAGGCCATGCAGACGCAAAGCCTTTAATGTAATTTCTTGGTTCCGCTGCTTTTGTTGTTTTGAGTATATGTAGGCATTTTTGCCATTTTTGTATCTATCGATGGTTGAGCTGAGCTCCCGGTTGTAAATCTTTAATGAAGAACTGATACTCTGGTTATGTATGCACTTTTGAGACTTCTTGCATGATGAATGCCAGTCTCTTTCACATCTTTGTTCCACTGAGTTAGAATTGCTCGGAATTGGAGGCTCCAGTCGAGCCATAGCTGTTATAGGATGATGTTGGTAGGATCACTGTATCAGTTATGATGTTTCTAACCAGTTCTTGTGATTTTTTCAGTGCTGAGTGACTTGGAATTGGAGGATCCAGTCGAGTCCTCCTCAGCTTCTTGAGACCCTGAATCCAAGAGGATCTTTCTCAGGGTCTTTCTTCTGCGAATAGCCGTAAGCCTGTTGCCTAAAGTTGTTTGTCCATTTTCCTCACTAAGTCTTCCACCTACTCACTCTTTTATCAACTCACTGGCTGAAGTTGGATCAAGACCTCCTTTGTCTCTTACATACCAGACTCATTCCCTCAGTTATAGTGATATCCCCTCGAGTTTTCCTCCATTTGATCACCCTTTCAAAACAAATCGTGACATTAAACTGATGGGCGTCAGGCTCCGCTCCTGCAAGCAATCCAGGAGTGACTTCCGTCGCCAACATTTCTGGCGTCGTCGTCGGGGACGATGTTGAATATTTTCCCCGGGATTGAATGACAAAGATCAACTGATTCTGAAGGTGCATCAGATATCAGAACTTGAAGATTTCTACTGTGCACCTGGCGACTCCATTGTGATGACTCCGCTGAGGAGAACCCGCACTATCAACTGTGGCTTCGAGAGGCAGACACACGAGGTCTAACCCACACTTGCCTTTAGCTACACCAGAAGCTGATGCGGAAGCAGTGTGCAGGAAGGGAAAGAGAGATGCAAAATAAGTTTCTGTCGATGAAACAGGTAATATGCCCTCCCCTTCTGTGAGAAATCCATTTTCTTATTCGCAGCTTCCTAGTCGTCCTTCTTCCGAAGTCCCCCGTTCTCTAAATTTCGGGAGTGTTCCTGCTGAGTTTTCTCCTCCTGGTCTAGCGTCAGATGGAGAAATTCTTGTCACTCCCCCTTCCCTGAAAGCTGTGCCTTCACACCAACATTTCTTAGAAGATTTCACCACCCCTCCTCTTATCTCTACTACTTCTCAGAGAGAAGCACCTGCACACTCAGGTCCCTTGGCTCTCTCTCTATTTTCCCCGTTGTCTCCTCCAAGAATCTATGTTCCGACATCTCCCGTTCATACTCCTTCTCCTCCGATTTCTCCTCTACCGAACTTCCCTATGGCTGGTGTTAATCCCCCTCCGAACATAATGGATGCCATAGTTGCTACTAGATATGCTCCATTGATTCTACCCCAGCCTCTGAACCCTCTCCCTGCTGGAGACTATTTGAAATACATGCCCAAGTTTAGTGGGGAGGGAGATGTAACTGCTAAAGAGAACCTAGGTGCCTTTTATAGCTATGCATACAACTTGACTATTGAGAGTGAAGATGTCTGGATGAGATTTTTTGTCCAGAGCCTTGATGGGGAGGTGAGGAGATGGTTCCGGGGACTGGCCCCTGGATCTATTGATGGCATTGAAGCCTTGGATAATGTCTTCCTGAGGCAGTGGGGAGACAGAAAAGATTATATGTATTTAATGACAGAGTTTGGGTCTCTGAGGAAGATGCAAGGAGAGTCTGTCTCAAACTTCTCCAAAAGGTTTAATAGAATGTATAACAAGATTCCTGCAGAGATTAAACCCTCAGAGGCCTCTGCTCAAATTTCCTATGCTGGCGCATTTGACCCTGATTTTTGTCTCAAGTTAAGAGAAAGAAGAGCCACCTCTTTGGCTCAGATGCAAGATGTAGCTGTAGAGGTGGAATCCAACATACTGGTAGCTGACAGACTGAGAAGCCAGGATGACACAGACAGAAGAAAGGACAAGTCGAAAGCCTCAACTTCCGGCACATCACTACCTCACTCTCAAGTAAATGAGCTGACCCGAGTTATGAACCTCCTTAAGGAAGAGGTGGAGAGATTGAAGGTGGAAAGGAAACAAATGTATAAGGGCCCTCAGACCACTGAGAATAGAGGAGGTTTCAGAAGAATGAATAATTCCGCTCCTCCAACCATGCACAGAGAGAAGGAAAGAGACAGAGATGACCAAAGAATTCAGGCTCCCTTCCAGAACAATTTTGTGGCTGATGAAGAAGAAGGGGAAGCAGACGAGCCTGAGCATAAAATCCACAGTATAGAAGTCACTCCCCCTTTCCCTCATCTGACCCAATCAGCATATGAGGAGTCTCTCATGGATGGTCAACTAAATGAATTAAGCAAGGGAGACAAAGTTGGTGGTGGTCGAGGCAGATACAATCTGAGGTCTGATAAAAGAGCAGCAGCACCTGACGTTCCTGAGCCATCCACCAGAACATAGAATCTTGCTGATGAAGTAGTAGATAGAGGTAATAAAGCTCAACCTTTCTCCCCTATTATCCATAGTCATGTTCCCAAAATTAGAGAAAATCCAAAGTTTACATCCTCTTTTAATTTCGAGCATGAGATTCAAAAAGTAAGAATTCCTGTGCCACTCACTGAGCTTATTAAACATGGGGAATTCAAAAAATGCTTCTTTGAGCTGTTAAAGTCCGAAGCCTCATATCCCCTCACAGACTCTATAAACCTCCAGGATGAAAGCCCTGCAGTTGTCCTAGGTCCCATGGTAGAAGACAGAGATGATTCATCCCCTCCCTTCTACACCTCCCTGAACATACATGACAAAGTGCTGCACAATTTTTTGATGGATTCAGGAGCCTCCGACAACCTCATGCCTAAAGCCGTCATGGAAGAGCTAGGATTAGAAGTCACCAGAGCCTATCATGACCTCTATTCTTTTGACTCCAGGAGGGTACAATGTTTGGGAGTCATAAAAGACCTAGTAGTTTCCCTGTTTCAGCTGCCCATGAAGAGTATGGTCATGTATATTGTGGTAGCTGATGTTCCCCCCAAGTTTGGCATGATGTTGTCAAGATCCTGGATAAAGATACTGGGGGGAACCTTGCAGATGGACCTCACATATGCCACCATTCCAGTCTTTGGAGGGGAACATAGGAGATTATACAGAGAAGCCCAGCTAGCCTACATTGTCAGTGACGAGGCCAACCCTACCAATCATCCCATCTATGCCTTGGACACTGATTTAGGATCCAGTTTACTACAGCTCACCCACACCCCTGAAGCTTCTTTGCAGATCAGAAAGCAGCCCATCCTCAATCAGGAGACCTCCCCTCCAACTTCCTCTGTTTGTAAGATTTTCTTTGATGGAGCTTCCTCCAGTATGGGTGCCGGTGTCGGAGTGATTTTTATATCACCTTGTCATGAGACCATCTCTCTGTCATACAGGCTGGAATTCGGGGTCACCAATAACGTGGCAGAGTATGAAGCTCTGGTTCTGGGATTAAGAGCTGCAAAAGAAATGGAAATCAAGGAGGTGGCTGTGTTTGGTGATGCAGAACTGATTGTTCAGCAAGTAAAAAATGTTTATCAGACTAAGCATCCTCGGCTCAGGAATTACAGGAACGAGGTATGGGATCTTGTTGAGGATTCCTTCCTAGCCTTTAACATTTCCTACATTCCAAGGGAGGAAAACGCCTCGGCCCATTGTTTAGCTTTCACAGCTAGTGTGCTCGAAGTTCCTACGCTGCCCCCTGCCAGGTCCGATGTGGAAATAAAATACAGACCTTCTATACCAGACAATGTCAAACATTGGAGGGTGTTTGAATATGATCAAGAAATTGAGAAATTTCTCCAGTCCATTGATGACTTTTCCACTATGCGCATAGATGAGAATCCTGAAGAGGAAGATGACCATCACCCTAGGGAATTTGTGAATAAAATTTCTGATCACCAGATCATCCAACTACCGAGCAATCACATTCCGAGAGGACTGATCCCACTAGAAAGATTGTTCGACGGGAATGACATGGCAGTAAAGGGTAAGGTTTCAGGTGATGATGATGACACAGATGAATGCAATATAGGCACACCTGAGGAGCCAAAATTTGTCAAGCTGTCAAGAAGTTTGACCAAGGAGCAGAGAGTCAGATATACTAAGCTGCTGAAGCAGTTTGCTGATGTGTTTGCATGGACCTACAAAGACCTTAAAACATATGACGTATCAGTCATCGAGCACAAGATACCACTAAAAGAGGATGCTAGGCCATTCAAGCAGAAGCTGAGACAGATAAATCCCATGTTGCTTCCTGTCATGGAGAGAGAGGTGAAGAAGCTACTGGATGCCCAGATCATTGTCCCCTTGAGATATTCTGAATGGGTGGCCAATTTCTTCCCGGTGAGAAATAAAAGTGGAGAAATCAGACTCTGTGTCGACTTCAGAAACCTGAACAGAAGTTCAAGGAAGGACAATTATCCCCTGCCCAACATGGAACATATTTTACAGAGGGTCACTGGCGCATCCAGGATGTCCATGATTGATGGTTTCTCTGGATATAATCAGATATCAGTCATGCCTGAGGACAGAGAAAAAATAGCCTTCATCACTCCTTGGGGCACATTCATGTATGCCAAAATTCCTTTCGGACTGATGAATGCAGGAGCAACGTTTCAGCGAGACATGGACATAGCCTTCATCGGGGAGAAGGACCCGTTTGTGGTAATATATCTGGATGACATCACAGTCTTCTCTAAGACTGATAAAGAACACTGTTGTCACTTAAAAAGAGTCTTCCTGAAATGCCAGAGGTATGGCCTATCATTAAATCCCAAGAAATCATTGTTTTCTATGTGGGAGGGGAAGTTGTTAGGTCACATAGTGTCAGCAGAAGGAGTAAGGATTGACCCGGGCAGGGTAGAAGCGATTCAAGCCCTGTCACTTCCCCGGTCCAAGAAGGAAGTTCAGGGATTTTTGGGGAAGATTAATTTTCTGAGGAGATTCATCTCAAACTTCGCTGAGCTAGTAAATCATATCACAACCATGCTCAAGAAGGGCCATGAAATAAAGTGGACTGCTAAATCCAGGGGATCTTTTGCTCAGATAAAGAAAGCATTGACTGAGGCACCTATGCTGATCAGTCCCGATTATTCTAAAGATTTCCTGATTTTATCATTCGCTTCTGACGACTCAATAGCAGCAGTCCTATTACAGAGAAACGATCAAGGGCGAGAGCAGCCCATTGCCTTCTTCAGCAAGGCACTGAGAGATGCTGAGCTAAAATATGAGATCATGGAAAAGAAGGCGTACGCCTTGGTGAAAGCTCTCAAGGCTTTCAGAGTCTATGTTTTGCATTCAAAGATCATTGCATATGTCCCTTCAGCCTCTATGAAGGACATTCTTATACAGCCTGACATAGATGGGAAGAGGGGCAAATGGATAGCTAAGATCTTGGAATTTGACCTGGAGATTAAGCCCACCAAATTGATAAAGGGGCAAGGTTTGGCCAAGTTGTTGGCTGAATCCAATTACAAAACCCTGGAGATTAACTGCATCAATGAGCAAGTTGAGTCATCTAGCAGTAATTCCCATATCACCATACCACTAGCAGCCTGTCCCTGGTACAGGGACATCTTGTACTTTCTGCAGGAATTAAAGCCCCCTGATGGACTGGGAAAGAGTAGGGCCAGAGATTTGAAGCTCAAAGCGGTCAAATATTACCTCATTGACTGAGCCTTGTATTGGAGAGACCCTCTGGGGATATTATTAAGATGTCTGGACCCATTACAAGCGCAGAAAGTGATGTTCGATTTTCATAGCAGTTTCTGCGGGGGTCATCATTTTTGGAAAACCACAGCCCACAAAATACTTCGGGCTGGGTATTACTGGCCTACTTTCTTTACTAATGTCTGCAGGGAAGTCAGGGCTTGCATAAAATGTCAAAAATTCTCAGGTAAACAACAACTCAAATCTTTGCCATTAAAGCCTGTAGTAGTTTCTGCCCCCTTTCAGCAGTGGGGATTGGATTTCATCGGGGAGATTCATCCTCCCTCAAGTGGCCAGCACAGATGGATCCTCACTGCGACTGATTATTTCACCAAATGGATAGAGGTTGTCCCCACTAGAAGCATTTCTCACAAAGTAATCATCAGCTTCTTGGAGGACATCATAGCCAGATTTGGTTGCCCAAGCAGAATTGTTACTGAAAATGCCTCCCCCTTCAGGTCTAAGCCTCTGATCAAATTTTGTGAAAAATTCAGGATTTCGCTGGTCCACTCCACTCCATACTATCCTCAGGGAAACGGACTGGCAGAGTCCTCCAATAAAAGCCTGATCAAGCTCATCAAAAAGCTTCTGGAAGACAATCAGAAGGCCTGGGACTCAAAGCTCAAATTTTCTCTCTGGGCCGATCGGGTGACAACCAAGAAGTCCCTGGGTCTCTCACCTTTCCAGCTGGTTTATGGGATAGAAGTCATTTTGCCCACTTAGCTCACCTTACCTGTGGAAAATTTCCTCCAGGTCCTTGAAGGAGAACCTAATCATGTACTCAGAAGGATTCATGAGATGGTGGAAGTGCAGCAGATCAGGGAACAGGTCATGGACAGAGCCTACCATCGTCAGCAGAAGATCAAGCAGGCTTTTGACAGGAAGAACAAGAAGAAGGAATTTGAGCAGGGTGATCTAGTGCTCAAATGGGATGCACCCAGGCAGGAAAAGGGAAAACACTGTAAATTTGATGCCCTCTGGATCGGGCCTTTCAAGATCCTTGAAGTATTTCCAAACAACACTTACAGGTTGCAGGATCTGGAAGGCAATGAAGTTTTTAGAGGCCCAGTCAATGGGCACTTCTTGAAAAAATGTTTTCTATGAGCCGCAGTCGGCTCTTTTTTTTTTTTTTTTTTTTGTACATATTGTTTCTGTGTTCTGTTTTTCGGACTAATAAATGACTCCATAGCCCAACAACAAAGGCACTAAGTCTGCAAAAGAGTTCTTAGAGCATCACAGGGACGACTCTATCCCCCATGGAGCCAAATGTTAGCGATATTTCTTGATAAGGAGGTTAAATTGCAAAAGAGTGGGTCAAAACCCACTTATCCTAAGTTTTGGACGCAAGCGCATCTGCATTAAACGTGAGTCACTTTTAAATGGCTGGATTTTGCGCGCCTAGATCGACGGTGCACAGCAAATTCCAAACCCCCCCTGCCTTTCGACCTTTAAGCAGGGGGGGGGGTCCGGAATCGGGGGCGCACCTCTCCGATGGCTCAGATTAGCGCGCCCGGATCAACGACGATGAAAGCAATTCCGGACCCCCCTGCCTTTCTACCTTTAAGTGGAGGGGGGGGTCCGGAATCGTGGATGCAGTTTTCCGATAGCCACGATCGAGGAGCCCAGATCAATGGCTCAGGCGCGGCCCCAACCTTCTCAGCTGCCCTGTCTTTAATCCCTTGTGGGCCCTTCTCCCGTCGTGACATTTTCCTTTCCACCTTTCCTTTGCTGCTGTGTGTCATCCATCCACCTCCCCATCTTCGCCCAGGTGGCCCATCCTCCGTCTCACTATCCACTCACCACCTGCTGCGTGTCCCGCTCCTTTTCCACGTCATCCTCTCGCCAAAGAGAGAGTCCACTATCCCTCGTCCTCCTCCTCTTCCGCTTATTTTATTCCACCATGTGCCCTCCTTCGTCACTCTTCCCGCGCCACGCCATCCCCTTCAAAACCTTGCAATCCGACGCCATCACTCCTACCATTCACCCCATCCTTCGCATTGGCCTCCATGCATACCTGTCCTCCAAGCCGGTCAGTTATTCCAGGTGGCGGCGTGAGGAGTACTCCATATCCCGAAATGTTGAGTTGGCTGGGCCGTTCTCAATCCCAAGAAGTAGTTATTGAAGCAGTTGGTGGTGGTTAGACATCGTCTCCGCCATAATGGGAAAGTCCTGCATTAGATTAAAGGCATGTCGATTAGTCGAATAAACTGTCAGAAGATCGATCACATCTACCATAAGTTGCACGACCATTCAGAGATTACAGCCCCGTATTGTCAGAGGCCATGTAGACGCAAAGCCTTTAATGCAATTTCTTGGTTCCGCTGCTGTTATTGTTTTGAGTATATGTAGGAATTTTTTCCATTTTTGTATCTGTCGATGGTTGAGCTAAGCTCCCGGTTGTAAATCTTTAATGAAGAACTGATACTCTGGTTATGTATGCACTTTTGAGACTTCTTGCCTGATGAATGCCAGTCTCTTTCACATCTTTGTTCCACTGAGTTAGAATTGCTCGGAATTGGAGGCTCCAGTCGAGCCATAGCTGTTATAGGGTGATGTTGGTAGGATCATTGTATCAGTTATGATGTTTCTAACCAGTTCTTGTGATTTTTTCAGCGCTGAGTGACTTGGAATTGGAGGATCCAGTCGATTCCTCCTCATCTTCTTGAGACCCTGAATCCAAGAGGATCTTGCTCAGGGTCTTTCTTCTATGAATAGCCGTAAGCCTGTTGCCCAAAGTTGTTTGTCCATTTTCCTCACTAAGTCTTCCACCTACTCACCCTTTTATCAACTCACTGGCTGAAGTTGGATCAAGACCTCCTTTGTCTCTTACATACCAGACTCAGTCCCTGAGTTAGAGTGATATCCCCTCGAGTTTTCCTCCATTTGATCACCCTTTCAAAACAAATCGTGACATCAAACTGATGGGCGTCAGGCTCTGCTCCTGTAAGCAATCCAGGAGTGACTTCCGTCGCCAACACATTCAAAAGAAGGGCCTGCCTGGTCTGAAGGTCATTAATGACAAATTAATGGCACTCCCTGACTACAAGAAAAGGTTGACTGAAGTGTCTAAGGACAATTCTAAGTTTGCAGGTATACAGGGAAGCATCTCAGGAAGAGCGTTCATGGAAGCCCTGCAATTGGATATTAGTATTCAACATGAGATTAAACACTTATTCATCATCAAGCCTACATTTTCTAAATATACAGACATGGATGAAGTATATCGCAGGTTGCTTAAGGTCACAGTGCCAGGTCACATTAGATGGGAGGAGCTGTGCGATTTGCTAGATTAGCAGATGAGCTGTCACGATCCAGTCACCTGTCCAGTCAGAAGAGGTTGCAAAGACACCTCGCCAACGGGCTACCCCATAAACCCCGCTTGCAGTTGTGATGAGTCACCAAACAGTTTTTGATTAGTTAAGTTAGTTATGCTAAAAATAGAAGGAGCACGTCATGATCAGTTATGACAGGAACGTTTGTATTTTGACTTATAAATACTTCATTGTTCAATGTATTGAGGGTGGTCGATTCACACACCCTGTTGCTATCAAACTGTACTATTTTTGAAGAGATCTGCCATTAATAAAGAAGAGGCACTTTACAGGATTCATGCGCATGTTCACTGGTGATGTGATTTTCTCAGTTAAATGTTTTCTTTCTCTGTAATCATCTTGTTTTTCGATAACTAATCTTTATGAATAGCGTTATGTTGTAGGATTTATCTCTGATACCCTGTTTCCGATTATAAAGATTTTAATGTTTATCTTCTAAATATCTTCAATTAAGAAATTCTTAACTGCTTGTTAGTTGGAGTTATTTTCCTTGACTTTTCTTCTGACCATCATTTTAATTATTAAAGATCCAGTGAGTGTGTTATCTCGCCTTGTGAAGGATTTCTTCAGCGTTTCTGGTTGCATCTCAGACTTTATTAGATACTGACCCCATAGCCCAATGGATGTATAAACAGTCTCAACCAATTTATAAACCCCTTTTACAACAAAACAAACTTGTACCTTTACCTAGCCTAAAATTTAAACTAAAAACAAAGCTAAATCATATAGAGATATCCCTCTCTGAAGCTGGAAGGGCTAGATCCCATCTTTAAAAGCGGTTGGTTAAGGTTACCTTTGTAGATTTCTTCTTTTTCGACCTCTAGGAAATTTACCAAGTGCTAACACAAATGGTGACTCCACTGGGGAAGAACTAAAACTGAATAGCTCACCTTTCTCTCCCCTAAAGAAAGTTTGACCCTGAGAATAAAGTAATGGTTAGAGGTTGATTAAATCTGTACATATTATTTTCAGAATCTCCCTTTGAAACTTTTCCGACTCTTAATGTTCCTCTATGACTGTCCCTGCAGCAGTACAACCTAATATCGATCCCGGCTTAGCGAATCAAACGCATATTGCGTCAAACCTTTTCGACATAATCCTCAAAACTGCCAATAACCGGGAAGAACTCGAACATTCATGGGTATCCATTGAACGAGACATAGCTACTCAGGAACAATTGGAAGCTAGACGACGTCAGCACATAAATCACCCCTAGTTTCCCTCACCAAGGAATAAAAAATAAAAAATATATAGATATAAAAACCCAAAAAGAGTTCTGGCTCCCAAGAAAGTTCACACTCGATCTCATCCTGACCCAAAACCCTCTACAGTGATAGATAATCCCGAGCAGTTGTTAAGGAGAAAGGCCTTAGCTACCAGTTCAGCGAGTTATACTCTCCTTCACAAGTCTCCTTCTTTTTCAGGAGAACCAGATACCTTTCAAAATCTTGATCTTGATCTTCTTCCTCCACGAAACCTTGTTAGAACACGGTCCGAAACTTTTGCGTCTAAGCTCATATTTGACCCAACTGCGTCGCAACCCCAAACCCCTGAAGTCTTGTCTCCTACGACTAAACTACAAATCACTATCTCAGCACCGCCTAGTCCTTCGGCATCCTCTTCCTCCTCCATTACCCCTCCAACCACCCAGGTCATCGTCCCACCTCCTCCACCCGTCATGGCCTCTCGATATGCCCCTTTGGTGTTAGCCGCACCACTACATGCCATGCCCCAAGACTACCAGACCAGACTTCCATAGTTTGACGCAACCGAAACATTAAACGCGCAACAACACGTGGATAAAATGAACGACTACTTGGATCTGCAAGAAGTTGACGAAGTCGACGTCCAAATGAGACTGTTCACCTAGAGTCTGATAGGAGACGTCAAAAAATGGTTCAAAGCCTTACCCGCCGCATCAATCCATGACCTTGTCGCGTTCCAGAGGAGTTTTCTTGACAGATGGGAGGTAAAGAAAAACCCTCTCCAAATATTGTCAGAATACGAAAATATAAAAAGAAACCAAGGTGAGATGGTACAAGATTATTGCACCCATTTTAACAATTTGTATAATGCAATCCCCGCTAAAATTAAACCTCCCCAGGGTTTGGCGTTGATTAAATTCCCAGACATATTCGATGCTGACATGTCTTATCAATTAAGAGAAAGAAATGCTGCCACCTTAGAGGATATGCAAAAGAGTGCTATCAGTGTGGAGGCCAATCTGTTGGCAAAACGGGCACGTCAAAGGACTGAAAGGAGAGTCACGATCAAGTAAGAACCTTCCACGTCTAACAACGATTCCAAATTGGATACTGTAGTCAGATCATTGGCATTATTGATATAAAGATCGATCATTTTAGACAGAAATCCTCCAAGAGACGACACACCTGCTCCTCAGATTCGGAACCCCAATTTCAGGAGAAACCCTCCTCAAATCAGACAGAGGGATCCAAGAGATCCTAGAGATCAAAGAGAACAGAGAGGCCCCGATCAGCCGATCAGACCTCCTCTATAGGAAAACTACGTTGATGAAGGGGGAGATGTGATGGAAGAATTGGAGGACACTCACATTAACCTTATGGGCATTCACGATAATGAGGCCATTTTCCTCACTCGAGAAGAAGAGGAACTTTTTCTGCTAAATCAAAAAAAGGTAAGTAAGGAAACCGAAGACGATGCACAACAGGTCCTTGAGAATGCCATTCTGAAGGCACACAGGCAGTATGATCTACGGAGCAGGAAGTCAGTAGGGGCCCCACCCAAGAAGGCGGCCGAAACATGGAAAACAGTCGAATCCAAGCAAACCCCTGAACCTCATACCGAAGAGACTCCTGATAAGGTTCCTGAGAAGAATAAAGTTGACCCTCCGTTGAAGAGAAACGTCACCATCCTGAAAATGCCACCGCAGCCTGATGCTTCTCACGTTAACCTGCCAAGTACTTCCGAGCTGAAGAACCTGGCAGACCAATCAGAACCGATGAGCCAAGGAAGAGCCCCTACCCCCTTTAGTCTTGAAGGAGAATTAGCAAAAATAAATATTTCCATCCCACTAACGGAGTTGATGAATCGAGACGGGTATCACTCACAGGTACTAAAAGCGTTAGCCATTGAAGCTGACATAGGCACCAAGGCCTTGACTATCGTGTCAGTGACACATTCAGACACTGTGAACCTTGCTGACGACCATCCCGAACTCCTTTTCGGACCAGAAGTAAATGGTCGAGATGATACCGGAGATGTAGCTCCCTTTTACATCAGTTTGAACATACACGATTTGATATTGCATAATGCCATGCTGGATTCAGGCGCATCACATAATCCGATGCCCAAAGCCGTAATGGAAAAACTGGGATTGGAGGTCACCAGGCCTTATAAAGATATGCACTCATTTGACTCCAGCAAAGTCAAATGCATTGGTTTGATTAAAGATTTGTGCATCACCCTGGTTCAGATCCCGTCGAAAAGTATGGTAATGGACGTGGTGGTTGCAGATATCCCGCCAAAATATGGTATGTTGTTGTCCCAATCTTGGGGAGCTAAGTAGAAAGGAACCCTGCAGCTGGATATGTCTTACGCCACTATCCCAGTGTTTGGACAACAAAGGAGGTTATACAGAGAAACACTGATGAAGTATATGGTCAGCAATCAAGAGAAACCACACAATTACCCCCTTTACTCTGCTCATTCTGATTTAGATTCGTTCATCTTGTACAATGAATGTGATACCAAAGAGCCATATATTCAGCTGGTGGAAGAGGTAGCTGGTCAAGATGAAGGTCCAGAGAAGGGTGAGGCAGAAAAGATGGAAAACGAAATCACGAAAGTTTTCCCCGCTGATTTCTGGAGCATGGATTTCTATGGAGCCGTGAGTAAAGAAGGAGCAGGAGCTGGAGTCTGGTTGCATAATCATCAAAGAAGGTATTCAGAAAATCATTCCTATAAGTTGAATTTCCACTGTACTAACAACGTTGCCAAGTATGAAGCTCTTATGTTCAGTCTGAAGCTGTTGAAAAAGGTTGGTGCTAAGCAAATAATGGTAAGGGGTGACTCTGAATTAATAATTAAACAAATTAAAGGGGAATATGATGCTAAACACCCGTGCCTCAGAGCCTATAGAAATGTTGCCCTTGATGCTTTGAAGTGTTTTAGGGAGGTTGACTTGCAGGAAATGACAAGGGGACAGAACATCCTGGCTGACGGATTAGCTACGTCAGCTGCTTCCTGTAAGATTCCTTTCCTCCAAACTCGCTCATACACTGTTGAAGTAAAATGCAGACCTACAGTGCCCGATAATATCAGGTACTGGCAAGTGTTTGGAAACGACAATCAGATAGATGACTTTCTGCAATGCAAGAACGATTTTGAACGTACAAACATAGATTTAGAAAACGAAAAGGAGAATGTAAATAGTTCCGAGTTCGAAATAGATAGCGTGAACACTGTAAATATGGTAGATACAGAAGATACCATAGAGGCAGGAGAGTTAAGAGATGATGAACTAGATGTTGATGTTTTACAATTGAAAAGCAATGTTTTACCTAGAGGGCTTGTCCCTTTAGAAGATCTATTCGACAATGATGATGTAGCTAAGAAACCAAAAATAGAAGCCCATGGGCAAGAGGTAGAAGAATGCAATATAGGAACTGAAGAGAAACCTAGGATGGTCAAACTGTCCAAATCTTTACCCCCAGAACAAAATCTTAAGTACATTGAGCTATTTAAAGAATATTCAGACGTTTTTGCCTGGGGCTATGAAGATTTGAAATCCTATGATACCAGCATCATACAACATAGGATTCCCATCAAGGAAGACCAGAAACCGTTTAGGCAGAAACTTAGGAGGATAAATACCAAGTTGCTTCCCTTGATAGAAAAAGAGATTAAAAAGATGTATGATGCCAAGATCATAGTCCCACTGTGTTTCTCTAAGTGGGTTTCTAATTTAGTTCCCACACGTAAGAAAACCGGTGAAATCAGACTCTGCATAGATTTCAGAAATCTGAACAAAGCATCCTTGAAGGATAACTACCCCTTGCCTAAAATGGATCACCTCCTGCAAAGAGTGGTCGGATCCAGTCGAATTTCTCTGTTAGATGGTTTCTCAGGTTACAACCAAGTCCTAGTGCACCCAGACAATCAGGAAAAAAATGCTTTCACCACACCATGGGGCACTTTCATGTATGTGAAGATGCCTTTTGGTCTGATGGACACAGGAGCCACCTTCCAGAGGGCAATGGACATCGCCTTCATAGAAGAAGCAGGAAAATTTATCGTCGTTTATCTAGACGATGTAACTGTGTTTTCCCAATCTGATGATGAACACCTGCGACACCTAAGATGAGTTTTTGAAAAGTGCAGAAGGTTTGGGATTTCTTTAAATCCCAAGAAATTTCTTTTTGGGTTAGAAGAGGGAAAACTATTGGGACATATCATCTCTAAAGAAGGAATCAGAATTGATCCCAGCAGGATAGAGGCCATACTGAAGATAGAACATCCCAGAAACCTCAAAGAACTACAGTCTTTTATAGGGAAAATTAACTTTCTTTGAAGATTCATTCCTAATCTGGCTGAACTCCTCCGAAACATTACAAACATGCTGAAAAAGGACGCTAAGATAAAATGGGACCCTGAGTCCAGATTATCCTTTGAACAAGTCAAACGAGCACTCACAGAAGCCCCAGTTTTGATTAGTCCCGATTTCACTAAAGATTTCTATCTTTTTTCTTTCACCTCTGAACATACGATAGCAGTTGTATTACTGCAGAAGAACAGGGAAGGGTATGAACAACCCATAGCTTTCTTCAGCAAAGCTTTAAGAGATGCTACCCTGAACTATAATATCATGGAGAAGCAGGCTTTTGTGTTGGTAAAGGCTATAAAGGACTTCAGAGTCTATATTCTTCATTCACAAATCATAGCTTATGTTCCAAACGTGGTAGTAAAAGATATCCTGACACAAGACAACCCTGATGGGAGAAGGGGAAAATGGATTGCAATTATTCTAGAATATGACATAGAAATTAAGCCCACAAAACTGATCAAAGGCCAAGGCCTTGCCAAATTGATGGCTGAATCTAACTTTCAAGCTCTTGACATAAATTTTCTAGAGGTGGCAGACGAACAGGGCGAGATGGCGACTCCAAACGCTAAAGAGGTTTTTCTAAACTCACCATGGTATGCAGACCTTATTTTTGTTCTACAAAACTTACAAGCTCCCCCTGGTTTAACTAAAACTAAAGCTAGATTTTTAAAGTTGAAGGCTTTGAAATTCTATAGTCTAGAAGGAAATTTGTATTGGAAAGACCCTGCAGGTATTCTCCTAAACTGTTTACTAAAAGATGAAGCTGATAAAGTGTTGCAGGAGTTTCATGCAGGAGATTGTGGTGGCCATTTGAACTGGAAGGCTACAGCCAACAAAATACTCAGAGATGGATTTTACTGGCCAACCTTGTTTGTAGATGTACATCAGAAAGTAACAGCATGTCACCAATGCCAACTATTTGAGGGTAAAAGGAAGCTCCTTCCCTTACCCCTTAAACCAATTTCAGTGGAGGCTCCTTTCCAGCAATGGGGACTTGACTTCATTGGAGAAATACACCCTCCGTCTTCAGGCCAACATAAGTGGATTCTTACTGCCACTGATTATTTTACCAAATGGATCGAGGCTGTACCAAGCAGGCAAGCCACTGACTCTGTTATTATCAAATTTCTTGAAAATAATATTTTGTCTTGTTTTGGTTGTCCTAGAAAGATCATTACTGACAATGCAGCTGCCTTTCGGTCGATTTCTGTAGTCATTACCACATTGGCTTGGGGCATTCCACAGCCTACTACCCTCAGGGGAATGGGTTGGTGGAATCCTCAAACAAGACTTTGGTGAATATCATCAAGAAAACATTGCAGGAGAATAAAAAATCATGGCATGATAAGCTGGTATTTGCTTTATGGGCAGATAGACTGACCACCAAAAGGTCCATTGGTATGTCACCATACCAGCTGGTCTACGGTACTGAGGCTGTTTTCCTAACCTCTTTGGGAGTCCCTGTCATGAAGTTACTTCAAGAAATGCAAGATGATCCAAATGACTCCCAGAGACGAATCAATCAGATGATTCATTTACAACAGACCCGAGAAGATGTTTTCAACAAAACATAGGTCATCCAAGAGAACATCAAGAAAATCTTTGATAAACAAACCAAGGAGGATGATTTTGAGCTAGGAGACCTGGTGTTGAGATGGGATGTCAGGAACGAAGACAAGGGAAAGCATGGGAAATTTGATCATCTGTGGACAGGGCCCTACATGATCCAAGCTTTCAGAGGAAACAATGCCTTTTTGCTAAACAATGTCGATGGGTCAGATCTGCCAAGAGCACCTATGAATGGCAGGATGTTGAAGCATTATGTCCCACCTCGGTAAGAGATTCAAGGAACTCACTCTCCATTGTACATACCCGTTTTTAATTTCCAGCCTTTACTTGCATTTCCTGAGCGAAGAACATTGGTTAGTTTGTTGAAGCCCGAAGAAAAGGCCCTGAGCTACTGATCACTGTTTTTCGAAGTTTGCTTGAGAATAAAACCAACTAAGGTTTCCAGACAGATTTTTCCAGAGTAACGAGAAAATGGATTCTTGGCACTTAACAGAGCAAGTACCATCCCTAGGTGGAGCCGCTGTTATCACCCCATAAATTATGGGAATCAGTTGATGACTTGGATATTATCTGTATCTGGTGATTTTGTGGACAAATGATATTTCATTCTTCAAATAATTTGTAAAAAAGAAAAAGAAAATAAAAGAGGGCAAAAATAATTGGAACAAAAAGCCCCAAGCAATAACAGTGACTTGGTCATACCGTTCAAGCATGATCAAGTTCTTTTAAATTTTCAATGATGATAGGTTAGTGAATTCATCTGATCAGATCATCTAATCCCAGTCAGATAGCCCCTAGGTTAGAAATAGTGAATACATCTGATCAGACCATCTAATCCTGGTCAGGTAGACCCTAGGAAGAATAAAATCTTAACCCAATAGTTTAATCTGGGTTAATTGCCTTGTGAAAGTAGGATATGATGTAGATTAATTGCTTTGCTTACCTTCCCACATAAAACCCACCTGAAGAAAACGCCATATCAAGCCTCCTTTACCTAAGGATAGATGAAGTGATGTCCCCTTGGTGGTGTCTAAGACAAAATTGAAAAAACCCATTAAAAAGCGCCAATCCTAAGTTTTTCCTACGCATGACCTTTTCCGCTCCCGACCTATGTTT
>SNQJ01S0002299.1:252673-288165 GCA_010110895.2 Picea sitchensis
TTAATGAACGCGCTGAGATCTGGGGTCAGGAAACCAGCGCGCAGATCAACGAATCAAAATGGATTCTGGACCCCCCCTAGTGTCCTACCTTTAACCAAAGGGGGGGGGTCCGGAAAAGATATTTCTTTCGGCGGGCCCCTGTCCATACGTGGCGTCGGTTTATTGGTTCTCAAGTCCCATCCTTCACATGCTCCCTGACATCCCATCGCCCCTGGACATCATCTTCCACTGAGTCCACTTGCCCCACTTGATCCCAGGGTCGGGTCACCTCCCATAACTTCTGTCAGTCCATGTTGTCAGTACCATAACCCCTTCACTCATGAACAACCTCCTTTGGCGATTTTGACCTCCAATCACCAACCGCCACGTCAGTCGTCCGTATACTCTGGTCATCGTCACCTGCCATATCACCCCAAGTTGCCCATTGTCCATTAATAACTGGATGATATGCCCGTTGTCATGCTGACCGTATCTCCCGCGCCAAACCGACCCCAGTTTTCAATAAAACTACCGTTTTCCCTTTTATTCGTTATTCATCCATCGCGCCAGAAACCTCCTATTCCTCCATTGCTTCCGCATCGCCCCCACCTACAGTCCAGTTGACCCCACTAACGTATTGTTTGTTGCAGGTATAGTTGCTGAAATGGTGTCAAAGTCAAGCCCACTACATCCCCGAACAGAAAGCCATCATTTCTTCATCTGGAGACGTCCTTTTCTGCATCACCCCCGAAGATATCGACCAGATGATGTAAGTTACCCATGCTGAGTCTGCATCCCCATTCAATCTAGAAATCCTCACTGAACTATACCAGAAAATGACATTCCCTTAGAGAGCTCATATCTTTGAGCTTTTCCTCCCCACTTCCACTCCACTCCCGTCAACCAACCCCCGGTACCCTTCTTCCATTTTTTCCACCCAAGGAAATCAAATTATCTCTTCCCTGTGTGCCCTGCTTGGTTACTATTCTGATCAATGGGTAGATGAGCCCATCATGGGTTTTCTGTCCATTTTCTCAAATGATGAACAACCGACCACGCAATTCGACTACAACACCTTCTTGGCCAATAACATCCATGATCAATTTGTGAATTTCACCACGGAGGGCATGTTCAGGTATTCATCCATTTTGGCCTACATGGTCGTCTATTTCCAAGCCGACAGGTTCAATTTCTCCATGCAGAAGATGGATGCCGACAGAAAGCCCCAGCCGGTCACAACATGGACTTCTTTTTTGAGGCGTAACTCGGCCGAGTACGACTTCAAAGATTTTATCGATCAATTTTACCATCCGGTGGTTAGCATGCTGAGTGGCAGGCCTGATCCACGAATAAATTAAGAAGTCCAGAGAATTCTGCAGCTCTCGGACAATGCAAAGACCGACGACTGGTACCTTTACCAGAATTATACCAAAATCGGAGTTTTTGGGTGCGAGTTGGCGCCTTACAAGCTGTCGAGATATGTACCGGTAAGAGTTTTTGCATTATAATATATTAGGCAGATTATGAATTCTGATGATATTCACTTTGTTTCACTAAAGAAGAAACAACAGTTGAGGATTAAAGGACAAATAGGTTCCTTTATCTGCAATAGTAGAGGTGTTGGCGAGGAAGCAGACAGAATATTGAAGGAAATGAAATTCTTCAAGAGTTTCGCCTGGCACTACGATCCACATGGGATCATCTCTAAAATGAGGGTGAACAACAAGAACATTCCGTATGCACATGAGCCCAAGCCAGAGATAGAGAAATTTGCGAATCAGAAAGAATGGGAGCCCGATACTTTGATTGATGAAGAACAGTAGACCGAGGTGGAACAACAGACACCCTTGACAAGTGTGCTCCCCTCTACCACACCTCAGGTTAACAAAGAGAAGAGACCCCGACAGGAGTCATCTCCTCCGGTAACAGAGGTGTCATCGGAGGAATTTCACATTCACTCCAAAAAGCCGAAGACAGTTTCAGTGCCTGGCACAACAATAGAACAGGAAGTTGCTACCACCACAGTGACTACCACAATGGTCAAGCCAGTCACTCTACCTTTTGGATCGAGTCAGCATAAGGGAATAACTCCAGTACTAAAAACTATAGATTCTCCCTTAGATACCCCGCCAAGCAAGACTGGGCCCAAGTTGGGCATTTTTGAGAAATATGACTTGATCAAGAAAAAGAACCAGACACTCGCCAGCAGCACTTATGCCCAATTCCAGAAGCAGTCTTCCACAGCCCAACATAGACTTCTTTCGGCATTTGATACAAAAAAAGGTAGGATGCATATGGCTTACCTCCAAGCACAAGTGCCGGATCCCAAGGTTATATCAGATTACAAAAGGGCTATCGTTGAGTTCCAGGTCAAAGACGTGCATCCCGCAGACCAGATGGATCTGCATAAGCAAACCGGGGAGATGGTTTTCCACACTTTGGCCCATGCTACAACGTCTGCATCAAAATTTTGGGTAGCTTTGAGCAATGCTCAGACCCAACTGAAGTTGTAGAAAATGTCGTCTTTCGCGAAAGACAACAAAATCAAGACATTGGAGGAGCTGGTCCTCAAGATCGGCTATGATCCTGTGAACGTCAAGGCTGCCGAAGAAATGATCAAAAAGAAAAATTCTGACATCGCGTCATTAAGGAAGCAGCTAAAGCTCCCTCCAACAGAGGACCCACAGACAAAGGAGATAGCCGAAAAGGATGAGATGTTAAAATTACTCATGGAGCAGAATGCTCAGTTGAAGGAGATGGAGGCTGAGATGGAAAGACTGCTAAAAGAGAAAGAGCAGACAAAGACAATGGAAGGCATCCCATTAAGTGCTATCCCAATTGCAAGATTGAGCACAACAACAGTGACAACTATTCCATCTACAACAATAGTGCATCTACCAGAGGGAACCACAGACCTGGCCAGGTCTATGGAGAGAATGAATTTGCAAGAGTCTGAAATCAGTAGACTCAAGAAAGAAGTGGAAAATCTACAAGAGCTAAAGAGTTATTTTCAGATAAGTCTAGCCAAGGAGAAACAGGTGAATGAGAAAATTAAGAAGGAGTTACAACAACTCCACAAGCAGACAATGGCAGGGAAGACCTTGGCTGAAGTCAAAGAGCTTGTGTGGATTGATATTTCCAAGTCCATGAATGAAATCTGGCCAATGGTTCAGATCATTTTTGAGCAAAATGAGTTGCTCGAGAGGAGCAAACTGGCTGTAGAGAAAATCATAATTGAGCTGGGAGACATGCCAGCACAAGCAAATGAAATCATAAGGTTCCTGAATTCCAAGACCAGGGAGGAACTCGAAGAATTAAAGATTGAGGACAGGACAGAAACTATATTGGAGGTGAAATGAGTTCTAACCAAAAGAGGTCTCATGCTTCAGCTCGAGGAAAAGATTCAAGTCATGGATCAAGGAGTGCAGAAGTTTTTCAATAAGATAGATGCCCTTCTGTTAGCGATATTTCGTTCTAAGGGGGTTAAATTGCAAAAGAGTGGGTCAAAACCCACTTATCCTAAGTTTTGGACGCAAGCACATCTGCATTAAACGTGAGTCACTTTTAGACGGCTGAATTTTGCACGCCTAGATCGACGGTGCACAACAAATTCCGGACCCCCCTTGCCTTTCAACCTTTAAGCAGGCGGGGGGTCCGGAATCGAGGGCGCACCTCTCCAACGGCTCATATTAGCGCGCCCGGATCAACGACGATGAAAGCAATTCTGGACCCCCCCCCTTTCTACCTTTAAGCGGAGGGGGGGGGTCCGGAATCGTGGATGCAGTTTTCCGACGACCACGAACGAGGAGCCCAGATCAATGGCTCAGGCGCGGCCCCAACCTTCTCAGCTTCCCTATCTTTAACCCCTTGTGGGCCCTTCTCCCGTCGTGACATTTTCCTTTCCACATTTCCTTTGTTTTCGTGTGTCATCCATCCACCTCCCCATATTCGCCCAGGTGGCCCATCCTCCGTCTCACTATCCACTCACCACATGCCACGTGTCCCGCTCCTTTTCCACGTCAGCCTCTCGCCAAAGAGCGAGTCCACTATCCCTCGTCCTCCTCCTCTTCCACCTGTTTTATTCCACCATGTGCCCTCCTTCGTCACTCTTCCCGCGCCATGCCATCCCCTTCACAACCTTGCAATCCGACGCCATCACTCCTACCATTCACCCCATCCTTCGCATTGGACTCCACGCATACCCGTCCTCCAAGCCGGTCAGTTATTCCAGGTGGCGACGTGAGGAGTACTCCATATCCCGAAATGCTGAGTTGGCTAGGTCATTCTCAATCCCAAGAAGCAGTTATTGAAGCAGTTGGTGGTGGTTAGACATTGTCTCCGCCATAATGGGAAAGTCCTGCATTAGATTAAAGGCACGTCGATTCGCCGAATAAAATGTCAGAAGATCGATCGCGTCTACCATAAGTTGCACGACCATTTAGATATTACAGCCCCGTATTGTCAGAGGCCATGCAGACGCAAAGCCTTTAATGCAATTTCTTGGTTCCGTTGTTGTTGTTTTGAGTATATGTAGGAATTTTTGCCATTTTTGTATCTATCGATGGTTGAGTTGAGCTCCCGGTTGTAAATCTTTAATGAAGAACTGATACTCTGGTTATGTATGCACTTTTGAGACTTCTTGCCTGATGAATTACAGTCTCTTTCACATCTTTGTTCCACTGAGTTAGAATTGCTCGGAATTGGAGGCTCCAGTCGAGCCATAGCTGTTATAGGATGATGTTGGTAGGATCACTGTATCAGTTATGATGTTTCTAACCAGTTCTTGTGATTTTTTCAGCGCTGAGTGACTTGGAATTGGAGGATCCATTCGAGTCCTCCTCATCTTCTTGAGACCCTGAATCCAAGAGGATCTTGCTCAGGGTCTTTCTTCTGCGAATAGACGTAAGCCTGTTGCCCAAATTTGTTTGTCGATTTTCCTCACTAAGTCTTCCACCTACTCACCCTTTTATCAACTCACTGGCTGAAGTTGGATCAAGACCTCCTTTGTCTCTTACATACCAGACTCAGTCCCTCTGTTAGAGTGATATCCCCTCGAGTTTTCCTCCATTTGATCACCCTTTCAAAACAAATCGTGACATTAAACTGATGGATATTAGTATTCAACATGAGATTAAACACTTATTCATCATCAAGCCTACATTTGCTAAATATACAGACATGGATGAAGTATATCGCAGGTTTCTTAAGGTCACAGTGCCAGGTCACATCAGATGGGAGGAGCTGTGCGATCTGCTAGATTAGCAGATGAGTTGTCACGATCCAGTCACCTGTCCAGTCAGAAGAGGTTGCAAAGACACTTCACCAACGACCTACCCCAGAAACCCCGCTTGCAGTTGTGATGAGTCACCAAACAGTTTTTGATTAGTTAAGTTAGTTATGCTAAAAATAGAAGGAGCACGTCCTGATCAGTTATGACAGGAACGTTTGTATTTTGACTTATAAATACTTCATTGTTCAATGTATTGAGGGTGGTCGATTCGCACACCCTGTTGCTGTCAAACTGTACTATTTTTGAAGAGATCTGCCATTAATAAAGAAGAGGCACTTTACAGGATTCCTGCGCATGTTCACTGGTGATGTGATTTTCTCAGTTAAATGTTTTCTTGCTCTGTAATCATCTTGTTTTTCGATAACTAATCTTTATGAATAGCGTTATGTTGTAGGATTTATCTCTGATACCATGTTTCCGATTCTAAAGATTTTAATGTTTATCTTCTAAATATCTTCAATTAAGAAATTCTTAACTGCTTGTTAGTTGGAGTTATTTTCCTTGACTTTTCTTCTGACCATCATTTTAATTATTAAAGATCCAGTGAGTGTGTTATCTCTCCTTGTGAAGGATTTCTTCAGCGTTTCTGGTTGCATCTCAGACTTTATTAGATACTGACCCCATAGCCCAATGGATGTATAAACAGTCTCAACCAATTTACAAACCCCTTTTACAACAAAACAAACTTGTACCTTTACCTAGCCTAAAATTTAAACTAAAAACAAAGCTAAATCATATAGAGAGATCCCTCTCTGAAGCTGGAAGGGCTAGATCCCAGCTTTAAAAGCGGTTGGTTAAGGTTACCTTTGTAGATTTCTTCTTTTTCGACCTCTAGGAAATTTACCAAGTGCTAACAGATATGAGCGCATTTTCCGAGTTAACACCTGGCATGGGTGACACTTATTAACCGCTTCAATGCAATCTCTAAATATATATGGCTATAAATAACCGACTCTCAAAATTTTCTAGGTTGTCGCAAGACCTGATAGATGACCACCACAAGACCCACTAAGGAAATTGTTTAGAACTGACTCAGCTTATTCGTGAGTTAAACAACGATGCATGATATTGTCTATTCCTAGATGATACAAAGTGTCATCAATGATAACGTAATTCTTGGATTGGTATCATATACGTCGTTGGTCATCTCGGGAGAGATGTTGAGGGAAATTCAAAGTTTGAAGATAGAGAACAATGTATCCATACTAGGGGTCAGACGAATAGACAAGCAAAATATGTTCATCCACAAAGGAATCGACATGAATAACATCCTCTTCCAATCATGGGAATTCAAATATTAACTCTGTAAATACTAGTGATTTCTTTGATTTCGCAGAAGTGAAATTGAGATCAAATTCTTGTAAAATGACAATCCACTTATTATATTTTCCCCCTATGATACGCCTGGTAAAGACATATTGAAATGGATTGACATCGGAAACCATAGTAGTTTTCCAAAGCAATATATAATGGCATAATCATTCTGTTAGCACATAAATTTTTCAAAACCTTAAAGGTTTGTGGTTTCTACCTAAGTCTGTATCCTTGCCTATCCCTCCCCCTTTTGCATACCTGATTGTAAGTTTTCCCTCTGGACTAGTAGCTTGTCTTATGTTTTCCTTCATCTTTTTGATCGACCTGTTTTCCTTTTCATCCTATTTAAGAAGTATCATCCCTTAGCATTCCTATTTTCTCTTTGGCTGATCATTTTTATTTTCATCTATGCCTCTGATCTTTTGTTTTCCCAAGCCATCAGTTGGTCATTCAAGTAAGCCAAATAGGCCGCATTCGTGAGAACCAGGCGCAACATTTGAAGAAGTCTAATGTCAACTTAAATCAAGCGAGAAGAGCAGTTTTCAACGGGATAGATCCATTGGATAGATCAGATCGACGACCATCGGGTGATCAGTACCATACAATTACACAAAGTATAGTGCTAGTCAGGCCCGAAATCTCGAGGTCATCCTATTTGTTAATCTTAGGGGATGCGTGGTGCAAGATCAATATTTTGTGGTTTCACGAAATACAGTGGTCAAGGAGCAAAGTCATCAGAACTCGCAAAATGTGAAATTGCGAAATGATCACAACCATTGAACAAAGGAGAGATTTGGATCATTGGATCATCTTTTCACAATTTTGCGAGTCTGGAAAGTAAGAGGGTAGAGTCCTGAAGACTCGCAACATGAGAAGTTCTGAAATGATCTTGACCGTTCATTCCAGAAAGACACGTGGCACAGAATCAACATGGAGAAATTCGTTTCAGGGAATTTGAAGTGAGAAATGTCGACGGCCCAAGGTCCCGAGAAATGCCGATGTTCATCAGGGTTGTCCGATGCAAAGGGATACCTGTCACCGGATCCAAACAATTACATTTTCGCAACTGGGAAATTTCAACAGAGATCACATTGCAAACTCACGAAACATGAATTCTCAAAGCACCTGGGAATTAGACGCATGGTCGCAACCCAGGGTCAGATGGAAAAGAGTTGTGCCAAGGAGTAAAGCGCTCGTGTCGGACACCGAGAAAGATATGCATGGCCTCGACGCACCAAAATTGACTCAAAGGAGTCGTGAGCTTGCCTGGAACATTCACGGGTGTCAGGTCTCACCCTGATCCCTATGAAAGCAGTTAATGAAAATGAGGAAGGTGGTTGAAACCTCCTTTCACCACATAAATGGAAAGCATGAAAATATGGCCATGGAGGGCAGATTGTCAGTCAAAAGTTCCCTTGTCATGAATTTTCCTATGAAGCCCATACCGATCTGATCTTGCATTTGACAGAAGAGTGCAAGTGCAGCCTGACAGAAGAAGATGCATATGCCAAGCCTTGAATGCATGACCAGAGTGTGTTTCTGTAGGCAACAAGTTTCTTTGAGTATATATACTCAGTTTTTATATTTTGTAATGGTCGATGGTAGAGCTAGGCTCCTGTATTGTAAAGTCTTAATGAAGCTTCTAGTTTTTTGGCTATGTATCTGTATTTGAGACTTCTTGTTTAATGACAGACAACTTTCTTACTCCCTCTTGTTTCCCTCTGATGTTGAAAGAGTTCATGATTGACTGATTTGTATGAATTATTGTGACTGCATTATGATGGATTTTCGATTGTAGTGTTGTTATAATTCCTTTCAGTTTCTCTATTATTTGAACTCAAGAAGGTCTTGAGCTTAAGTTTTTCTCCTTTAGGCTGCTGGAAGACATGGCATTCATAGCAGACCTTTACATTTTCTTCTCAGGTTCTTCCCCCTACTCACCCTTTACTACAAGTTACTAACTGAAGTTAGATCAAGACCTCATCTGCTTATACATGCCACCCCAGTTTTCCTGAGTTAAAACAATACCATCCTGAGTCTGCGTCCATTAGACCGCCTTTAAATTTATTTTTTGTGACATACAAACTAATGGGTATCAGGCTTACCTCTGTCGCAATCCAAGGATGACTTCTGGTGCTAACATTTTTGGTACCGTTGCTGGGGACGAAATTGAATATTTTCCTTGGGATTGAACAACAAAGATTACTATTTATAAAGGTGCATAAGAACTTAGTACATCAAATATTATAGTTGTGCACTTGGAGACTCCACTGTGGTGACTCCATTGATGCGAATCCACTAGCGACTCCATTGTTTCAGCTGTGGCTTCTAGAGGCAGACACACGAGGTCTACTCCGCAGTTTCCTTTAGCAACACCTAAAGCTTACCCAAGGAAAATTGTTAGAAAGGGAAAGGCCTCTCGAGGAGGTACTTCTTCTGCTGAACCAGATACTTTTGATGATTTTCACTGTCCTCCTTTAGAAACTCCAATATCTGCTTCTCATTTTCCTATCATATCGTCTGTTGGAGTTTCCTGAACTTTTAATTTTTGGTGTTCCTGTTGAGTTTTCCCCTCCTGGTATGGGATTGGAGGGAGAAATATTTGTCACTCCTCTCTCCCCTAAAGTTATACCTTGGTCTAGACATGGACCACAAAATATTTTCCTACCCCGGGCTTTACCACCCCTCCTCCTATTACTTTTGTTGCTACTACAGAAAGGGAAACCTCTATTCCCTCAAGCCCTGAAGCCTTTTCTCTGAATCCTCTGTTGTTTCCCTTTCCTCCAGAAATCTCAGTTCCAATCTCCCTTGTTAGAACCCCTTCCCCTCCTAGTTCTCCTCCACCTATTATCCCTAGTGGCTACTAGATATGCCCCCTTGGTCTTACCTCAGCCCATGAATGCTCTCCCTACTGAAGATTACCTAAAATACATGCCCAAGTTCACGGGAGAGGAAGACATAACTGTCGAAGAACACCTTGTTGCCTTCTACATTTATGTAGACAATCTAAACATTGAGAATGAAGATGTTGGATGAGAGTTTTTTTCCAGAGCCTTGATGGTGAGGTTAGGAAATGGTTTAGGGGATTGACCCATGTTGGCCCTTAACCAAGTTTTGAGGATTCTTGGTCATGATTGACCTACTTTTGGAACTTTGACAGGCTGTCGAAGGCAGAGCGCAAGACAAAGTGGAGATCGTGGGATCTCGACCCCTTTTAGGGGCCTTTTTGGGACTCGAGATTATGTAATGGGTATGGTATGTCGGCCCATGGGTTTACCCATGTTTAGGCCTATTTGTTAATGTATAAATAAGTATCTAGGTAATGTAAGAGAGAGACCGGGAGACCTAGTAGGCCAGTGTGCTAAGTGCTAGAGTTCGATCTATGTGATCAAGTGTTGTAAGAGCTATATGCATACTATGTGAGGCTTGCAAGGCTAGTGCAAGTAGTTGTAAGAGACTGTTTGGATGCTTGGTGTTATACCCTAGCTAGAAGAAGGAGGATCTGGCGGAGTGCGCACATATATCATGTCTTCTGCGGAGTAGAATTTGGATGATATGTGCTTGTAAGAAGCTTGACCAAAGATAATAAAGAAGAGAAGAGTTGGTGGACGTAGCCCCAGGGTGGGGGTGAACCATGTACATGCTGTGTTTCTATGCTTTGTGCGATGTATTGATGTGTTTATTTTCTTAGTTATTTAATATATATGAATGATCTATTGATGCTTAGTGCTTAATAATATGGATGGATGTTAGATCTTACTTATGTACATATGCTTAGTGCTTAAATACCTTAGATTTGAATTAATACTGTGATACTCTATAATTAGGTTTTAACTGCATTGTAACTAATACTGGATATTGATGAATGTTAATTGTTGAGTGCTCTGTTAGGTGTTAGAATGACAGATCTGTGTCCCAGCTAAGGTTGCATACATTTGATTCCTACAACCACCCCTACCTCTACCTCGGGTGATACTTCATCTACTTCGCAGGTGTTGCCGAAAGGGCTGGTAGTTAGGGTTTTGTTGGTGCGTTGTTGTACCATTGAGCCCTGGGTCTACCACTGTGCCAACAAATGGCCCCTGGGTCTATTGATGGGATTGAGGCTCTAGATGATGTTTTCCTGAGGCAATGGGGTATTATATCATAGAGTTTGGGTCCCTAAAGAGAAAAGAGGGGGAATTTGTCTCTGACTTCTCCAAAAGATTCAAAAAAATGTACAATAAGATCCCTGCTGAGATAAAGCCTATAGAAGCCTTTGCCAAAAACACTTATGCTAGTGATTTTGACCCCAATTTTTGCCTCCTGTTGAGAGAAAGAAGAGCTACTTCCCTGGATATTATGCAAGATGCAGCCCTGGAGGTAGAATCCAATGTGTTGGTAGTTAACAGGTTTAGGAGAAAAGCTGACAAAGACAGAGGAAGAGGAAGATCTAAGGCCTCAACCTCTGGTTTTTCTGCACCTCACCCTCAAATAGATGAATTGACCAAGATGGTAAAGTCCCTGTCTGCGGAAATGGAGAAGATGAAATTCGAAGGGAAGCAAGGTTATAATAATTTCCAAAATTCTGATAACAGAGCCAACCTCAGAAGACGAAAAAATTCCCCTCAATTACTCCTGAGAGAACCTAGAAACAGATAGAGGGATGATCAGAAAATCCAAACACCTCTCCAAAATAACCTAGTTGTTGATGAAGAGAGGGACGAAGAAGAGCTTGACCCTGAAATCCATTGTCTTGGAGACACCTCCCCATTTCCGCATTTGACTCAATCTTCATACGAGGAGTCCCTTATAGATAGTCAAATAAATGAGCTAAGTAGGGGGGAGAAGGAAAATGGTGGTCCTAGAAAACACAACCTTTGGTCTAAGAAGAAAGAAGGGAAGTCTGACATCCCTGATCCAACTCCCAGAGCAGAGAAGCCTGCTAAAGATGCAGCAAACAAAAGCAAAGAAAAGAAAGCTCAGAACCCCTCACTGATACCTAAAGACCCTGTCTCAGAAGTGAGAGAAGTTCTAGAACCCATTTCCTCTTTTTTTTTTTTTAGCATGAAATTTAAAAGATTAGAATCCATGTGCCCCTTTCAAAGCTAATTAAGCACGAAGATTTCAAAAAATCCCTCTCCAAGCTGTTGCAGTCTGATCCGTATTTCCATTCCAAAGACTCAATAAATCTTCAAGATGAAAATCCAACAGTCATCTGTGGTCCTATGGTGGAAGGTAGAGATGATTCATCCCCTCCCTTCTATACATCACTGAACATACATGATAAGGTGTTGCATAAATATTTGATGGATTCAGGGGAATCTCATAATCTTATGCCCAAAACTGTCATGTAAGAACTCAGGTTAGAAATGACAAAGGATTATTGTGATTTGTATTCTTTTGATTCAAGGAAAGTGCAATGTCTAGGGGTCATCAAAGATCTGGTTGTGACCTTGTTTCAGCTGCCCATGAAGATCGTTGTCATGGATATTGTGGTGGTTGATGTTCCTCCCAATTTTGGCATGCTCTTGTCAAGATCTTGGATAAAAAGACATGGGGGAACCTTGCAGATGGACCTCACATATGCTACCATTCCATTGTTTGGAGGGGAGCATAGGAGACTGTACAGAGAGGCTCAGTTGGCCTACATTATTAGTGATGAAGAATACCCCACCAATCATCCTATATTTGCACTCGACACTGATTTAGGATCTAGTTTGTTACATCTCACTAATACTCCTGAAGCTCCTCTTGAAATTAGAAAGCAACCCATTTCTTTTAGTGAAATATCTCCTTCAACTACTTATGTGTGGAATATGTTCTTCGACAGAGCCTCTTCTAGGGAAGGTGTTGGTGTCGGAGTAGTCTTGGTGTCACCTTGTCAAGAAGCCATACCTTTGTCCTATAAACTAGAATTTGAAGCTACCAACAATGTGGCAGAGTATGAGGTTCTTGTTTTGGGTTTGAGGGTTGCAAAGGACATGGGAATTGAAGAGATAATAATGTTTGGAGATGTTGAGTTGATTGTCCAGCAGATCAGAAATATTTATCAGGCCAAACACCGTCAGCTCAAAAATTACAGAAATGAAGTATGGGATCTGGTCGACAACTTCTTCTTAGCCTTCAACATTTCATTTATTCCAAGAGAAGAAAACACTATGGATGATTCTTTGGTCGTTTCAGCGAGCTAGTTCAAGGTCTCACTGCCACCTAAGCTCAGGTATGATGTTGAGATTAGATATAGGTCCTCTATACCTGATAATATCAAGCATTAGAAAGTGTTTGAGGATGATCTTGAAATAAGAATATTTCTTGAATCGGTTGATGATTTATCTACATTACACATTGATCAAAAACATGATTCTGAAGGTTACCCTCTCCCTGAAGTATTTTTGAATAAAATTGCTAATCACCATATTGTTCAGTTTCCTAGCAACCACATTCCAAAGGGACTAGTTCCTTTAGAAAGATTGTTCGATGGGAACGATGTACCAGTAAATTTTAAAGGCCCAACTGAGGATGTTGAGGTAGTTGAGTGCAATATTGGCACATAGGAGGATCTGAAATTCATCAAGCTATCAAGCAGCTTGTCAAGGGAGTAGAGGGCTGAGTATGATGAGTTATTAAAGAAATTTGTTGATGTGTTTGCTTGGACCTATGAAGACCTAAGAACATACAACACAACCATCATTGAGCATAAGATCCCATTGAGAGAGGAGGCCAAACCATTTAGGCAGAAATTAGGAAAAATAAATCCTATGTTGTTGCCTATTATATAAAGGGAGGTAAAGAAGTTGTTGGACACCCAAATCATTGTCCCTTTGAGATATTCTGAATGGGTAGACAACCTGGTCCCCGTGAGAAAGAAAAATGGAGAAAGTAGATTGTGTGTTGATTTCATAAATCTGAACAGAAGCTCTAAGAAGGACAATTACCCTTTGCCAAAGATGGAACACGTGTTGCAAAGGGTGACTGGTGCATCCAGAATTTCCATGATTGATGGATTTTTTGGCTACAATCAGATCTTTGTCCTGCTTGAAGACAGAGAAAAGACAATTTTCACCACTCCTTGGGGCACATTCATGTATGTCAAAATGCCCTTTGGATTGATGAACGCAAGAGAAACCTTTCAGTGAGCCATGCACATCGTCTTCATTGGAGAAAGAGATCAATTTGTGGTCATTTATCTGGATGACATTACAGTCTTCTCCAAATCTGATAATGAACATTGTCAACATCTGAGGAAAGTCTTCTTGAAATGCAGGAGGTTTGGCCTCTCCCTAAATCCCAAGAAGTCTTTAATTGCCATGTAGGAAGGAAAATTGTTGGGGCACATTGTATCAGCTGAGGGGGTCAGGATTGATCTGAGTAGGGTAGAAGCTATTCAAGCCTTATCACTTCCCAAATATAAGAAAGAAGTTCAGTCCTTCCTGGGTAAAATCAATTTTCTGAGAAGGTTTGTTTCAAATTTGGTTGAATTGGTGAAGCATATTACCGCCATGCTCATGAAAGGGAAGGAAGTAAAATGGATCGTTGAGACCAAAGAATCCTTCAACCAAATCAAAAAATAATTGACTGAGGCACCTATGCTGATCAGTCCTGATTACTCCAGATATTTTTTTTATTTTTTCTTTTTCTTCTTTTGATACAGTGGAAACTATTTTATTGCAGAAAAACGTTGAAGGGATGGAGTAGCCTATTTCATTTTTCAGCAGAGCACTAAGAGACGCAGAGGTCAAATATGACATCATGGAGAAGTAGGCCTATGCCTTGGTGAAAGCTCTTAAAGATTTAAAAGTCTATGTTCTTCATTCAAAATCATTGCCTATGTTCCTTCAGCTTCTGTGAAAGACATTCTCATTCATCTCGAGATAGACGGGAGAAGGAGCAAGTGGATTTCCAGAATCCTTGAATTTGATCTGGAAATAAAACCCACCAAGCTAGTTAAAGGCCAGGGTTTAGCCAAGTTATTAGCTGAATCTAATTGTAAAGCTTTGGGGGTCAATTTCATCGACACTTTCTCAGAAGATCAGCAAGTTGAGATGTCTAATAAAAATTCTCAGGACAACCCTCCATTGGCAGAATGCACGTGGTATAAAGACATTATATATTTTCTGCAAGAGTTGCGACCTCCAGATAGAATGGGGAAAAACAAGGCAATAGATTTAAAGCTCAAAGCAATCAGATATTGTCTTATTGACCAGGTCTTGTACTGGAAAGACCCTTTAGGAGTGCTCTTGAGATGTCTAGATCCACAATAAGCCCAAAGGATTATATTTGGGTTCCATGATAGCCTATGCGGGGGACATCGTTTTTGGAAAACCACAACCTACAAAATTCTCAGGGCTGGGTACTACTGGCCTACTCTATTCACTGATGTCTGTGTGAAAATCAGGGCTTGTACTAAATGTCAGAAATTCTTTGGGAAGAAGTAGCTCAAGTCTCTTCCATTGAAGCATGTACTAGCTTCAAGACCCTTTTAGCAATGGGGCCTAGAATTTATCGGGGAAATTTATCCTCCTTCAAGTAGTCAACACAGGTGGATTTTAACTGGAACATATTATTTGATCAAGTATATAGAATCTATCCCCACCAGGATCGCTTCTCACAAAGTGATCATTGGTTTTCTCAAAGATATTATAGCAAGGTTTGGTTTCCTGAACATAATTATTACTGATAACACTGCTTCCTTCGGGGCCGAACCGTTGATCTGATTTTGTGAGAAATTTGAAATTTCATCAATTCACTCAACCCTTTACTATCCCCAAGGGAATGAACTGGCAAAGTCCTCTAATAAAATCCTTATAAATATTATCAAAAGGTTGTTAAAGGAAAACAAAAAAGCATGGGATTCAAAGCTCAAATTTTCTTTGTGGGTTGATAGAGTGACAACAAAGAGGTCCCTAGGCATCTCTCCTTTCCAACTTGTATACGGGACTAAAGCAGTTTTTCCTTCCCAACTCACCCTGCTTGTGGAGAAATTATTCCAAGACTGCCATGAAGAGCCTGATGACATGATCAGGAGGATACATCAATTGCTAGAAGTGAAACAGACAAGAGAGAAGCTTCTAGATAGAGTGCATCACTGTTAGAAGAAAATCAAGCAGGCCTTTGACAGGAAGAGAAATAAGGAGGATTTCCAGCCGGGAAACCTGGTCCTCAAATGGGATGTGCCCAGACAGGACAAGGGCAAGCATGGAAAATTTTAAGACATTTGGATTGGCCCCTTCAAAAATTCTGAAGAATTTCCCAACAACACTTATAAGTTGCATAATCTGGAGGGTGATGAAGTTTTTGGTGGCCCAATAAATGGGAACTTCCTAAAAAAAAAATTTGTTTGAGGCCGCAATCGACATCCCACCATTGTAAATTCCATTTTTTTATTTATTTATTATTTTATTTTTTTTATAGGAGACTCCACAACCCAACACTAAGGCACTGAAGCCACGAAAGGAGTTATTAGAGCCTCGGAGGGAACTATCTATCCCCCATGGAGCCTAATTTTAGCACATAAATTTGTCAAAAACTTAAAGGTTTGTGGTTTCTACCTAAGTCTGTATCCTTGCCTATCCCTCCCCCTTTTGCAGACCTAGTCATAATTTTTCCCTCTGGATTGGTATCTTGTCTTATGTTTGCCTTCATCGTTTTGATCGACCTATTTTCCTTGTCAGCATGTTTAAGAAGTATCAGCCCTCATCATTCCTATTTTATCTTTGGTCGATTATTTCTCTTTTCATCTCTACCTCTGATCTTATATTTTCCCGACCCCTCAACCGATCATTCAAGTAATCCAAACATGTCTCATTCGTCAGAACTAGGTGCAACATTTGAAGCAGTCTGATGTCAACTCAAATCAAGCGAGAATAATAGTTTTCAACGACGAAGATCCATCGGATAGATCAGACCGAAGACCATCAGGTGATCGGGACCATAGAATTACACAAAGTATAACCCCATTCAGGCCCAAAATCATGAGGCCATCCTAGCTGTTAATCCTGGGGGATGCATGGCACAGGATCAATATTTTGTGGTTTCACAAAATGGAGTGGTCAAGGAGCAAAGTCATCAGAACTCGCGAAATGCGAAATCGCAAAAGGATCGTAACCATTGATCAAAGGAGAGATCTGGATCGTTGGATCATCTTTTCACAATTTTGCGAGTCTAGAAAGTAAGTGGGTAGAGTCTTGAAGACTCGTGACATGTGAAGTCCCGAAATGATCTTGACCGTTCATTACAGAAAGACACGCGGCGCAAGATTAGCATGGAGAAATTCATTTCAGGGAAGTTAAAGTGAGAAATGACGACGGCCCAAGGTCCCAAAATTTCGATGTTCATCAAGGTCGTCCAATGAAAAGGGATACATGTCACCCAATCCAAACAATCATGCTTTCGCAACGGGGAAATTTCAACAGGGTTCACATTGCAAACTTGCGAAACACAAATTCCTGAAGCACCTGGGAATTAGATGCACATTCACAGCCCAGGGTCAGATAGAAAAGAGTTGCGCCAAGGATTAAAGCGCCTGATTCGGTCATCAAGAAATATCTTCATGGCCTCGAGGCGCCAGAATTGACTCAAAGGAGTCATGAGATTTCCTGTAATATTCATGGGTGTTAGGTCTCACCCTGATCCATATGAAAATAGTTAATGAAAATGAGGAAGGTGGTTGAAACCTCATTTCACCACATAAATGGAAAGCATGAAAATATGGCCATGGAGGGAAAACTGTTAGCTGAAAGTTCCCTTTTCATGAATTTTCCTGTGAATCCCATAGCGATCTAATCTTGCATCTGACAGAAGAGTGCAAGTGCAGCCTGACAGAAGAAGATGCAGATGTCAAGCCTTGAATGCATGACCAAAGTGTTTTTCTATGGGGAGCAAGTTGCTTTGAGTATATATAATTAGTTTTTATATTTTGTAATGGTCGATGGTAGAGCTAGGCTCCCGTATTGTAAAGTCTTAATGAAGCTTCTAGTTTTCTGGCTATGAATCTATATTTGAGACTTCTTGTTTAATGAAAGTCGTCTTTCTTACTACCTCTTGTTTCCCTCTGACGCTAAAAGAGTTCATGATTGACTGATTCGCTTGAATTATTGTGACTGCATTATGATGGATGTTCAATTGTAGTGATGTTATAATTCCTTTCAGTTTCTTTATTATTTGAACTAAAGAAGGTCTTGAGTTTAAGTTTTTCTCCTTTAGGCTGCTGGAAGACCTAACGTTCATAGAAGAACTTTACATTGTCTTCTCAGGTTATTCCCCCTACTCACCCTTTACTACAACTTACTAACTGAAGTTAGATCAAGACCTCATTTGTTTATGCATGCCACCCTAGTTTTTATGAGTTAGAACAATACTATCCTAAGTCTGTGTCCATTAGAATGCCTTTAAATTTATTTTTCGTGACATACAAACTGATGGGTATCAGGATTACCTTTGCCGCAATCCAGGGGTGACTTCTGGTGCTAACATATTGGACTGTGTGGACGGCAGCCAAATCTACGTTTTCAAATGAGAATATTTGAGCTCAGGACTGACTAAGTTTCGACTAAGATAGTAGATGACGTGCTCGCGGAGCTCATCATCCTCCTGAACCAAAACCATACCAATCGTCTCTTCGGATGCGATGACATAAAGCAGGTAATACCTACTATAGTCAGGAGACTTCAACAAAGGCGTCAATATGAAGGCTTTCTTCAAAGCATCAAAGGATTCTTGAGCTCACTCATCCCGAATAAAATGGGTGTCCTTCTTCAAAAGACACATGAAAACCTTAGTAATATTGGCATAGTTTACTATAAACTGACGTAAAAAGTTATCTTTCCCCTGTAAACCTTGAAGTTGTCAAATAGTACACGGGAGAGGAAATGAAAATATTGCGTCAACCTTTAATGGATCTACCACGATCATGGTCTCAAAGACTAAGAATCCTAGAAGACATCCAGACCTAACGCAAATGATGCATTTATGAGGGTTCAACTGGGTTCTATAATGGAGACATCTTTCAAAAACTAGTCGAAGGTGCTTAGGGTGATCCACTCACTTACGAGAGTGAGCAGCAAGATCGTCAAGATAAGCTTCGACTATATGCTTAAGATTGTGGAAAGAGAAGGTCATAACACGTTGGAAGGTTGCTCCGATGTTTTTAAGGTCAAAAGGAATCTTCCGGTATGCGAAAGTACCCCAAGGACAAATAAATGTAATCTTATGTTGATCCTCGGGCTTAATTTGAATTTGGTTATAACCTGAAAATCCATCCATGAAAGAAAAAACTTCGCTTCCCGCACACTCATTGATAATCTGATCGATGAAAGGTGTCGGGAAGTTTTCTTTAGGACAAACTTTGTTGAGGTCATGAAATTCCATGCATACACGGATGGTTCTTTTCTTTTTATTCATGGGAATGGAATTGGATACCCATTCAGTCAAGGGAACCGGGTAGATAAAGCCAACATTAGGCAGTTTCTCTACCTTTTCCTTAATAGCAGGGGCCTTCTGGGGATTGACAGCTCTAAGACATTGTCGAAGAGGCTTAACATCTGGATAATTTCTAACCTCATGCTCAAAAATTCGAGGGTCGATTCCTGGCATCTCTTCATATGACCAAGAAAATACATCTCGAAATTCCTTGAAGAGATCGGTGTAGATCATGAATTCTTCTGGCGAACAATCTTCACCGATGTGTACATTTTCAATATTTCTAGGGGTACGAGAGATATCGATCATGACAGTAGGAGAGATAATATCCATGTTACCTTCGACATAAATGCCTTGTGTATCAAGTGGAACTATGGCATGACCGACTATCTCGCTCAAAGTAGATCGAAAGTCATCTTGTTTGATTCTAGCAAGCTCTGGGAGAAAATAAGAGTGATGATGCATATCATCCCAAGGTTTGTTATAACCATTCATGGTCTCGATGATAGCTTCATCCAAGGGTAAAGTCTCATTGAAGCAGTCATGTGACCAAGACGACAAAGTGGCCCACGCGGGCTTAAGAACATCTATCTGTGTTGTCGATAGTGGCATGTTCATTCTAGTATGCGACTGACCTTCACAAGACGTAGTCGAGGAAGGTAGGGTCCAAGGATCGTTAAAACAGGAAGTGCATAAAGGAATGAAATGGGCCTACTGGACATGGCGTAAACATGGTGAATCAGTGCCATGAAGTCGAAGGTACCCATAAGGGATGAATACATTCCAACATCGATTTTCTCAGTTGTCGACTGAGAATTGTCGACCATAGGGATCGACGAACCAAAAGATGTATTAGGGCTAGCATATGCAAAGGATAACTGGTCTATCATCCTGATCTTCCCATCTTGATGAAAACGAAGAGTGCGGAATACAGATAATACAATGACAGTCATAGAATAATTCCAATTGCATCCTAGTAACAAGTTATAATCGAGGGGTGCATCAACCACCTTGACATCCAACTCTACTATCTTCCCACCTAACTATATCGGAAAGGTAGGAAGAATACCATGAGGGTGAAAGGAACGACCGTCAAAATAAGTCAACATGGTCAGAGATTGAGAGAGAGTCGGAGAGACGAGATATTTCCAACAGATCAAGGACATCACACATGTTGCAGCGCCTTTATCAACAACCGCACGCTTGATGGTATACTTTGAGTAACCCACATGAATTTGGAATGCCACATGGTAAGGCAAGCGAGGCTTCACATCTGTGACGTCAAACTTGATAACTTTCGAGCCACTAGGGTCTAGAGCTCCTAACACACATAGCAAGGCATTCCTCTGTGAAGGACACGTTTAGAGTACCTCCGGGGATGACATCGCACAAGGGGTTTGACCCAGGTCCTCAACAATAGATTACTTCTGGGTGGCTCTAGCATTTGTATTGTGGGTAGAGTGCTTGAGTACTCCTTTCGGAATACGAGGCAGTGGATCTGGTTTTTCTATCTGCAAGGGTGCCTCCAAAGGAGGGGGATATTCTAGACCAGGAATAGTTTGTGAAGAACTGTAATCACGAGACCGGGTGGCTACATTAACCTAAGAATTGACCATATTGATGCAAAAATGTTCATTGTCTTGTGTCATTGGGTTTTGACTTCCACCGGATACATTTTTGGCATTTGAGGAGCTCGATGCCATGTGTTGGTTATGTGGAAAAGGATTCGTTAACACGACGGGTGGTAGAGATAAGAGCTTCACAAGTTCCGCAAGTTTGGGGCATAAATGAGTAAGATGATTGTTTGTACAAAGCTTATAGGGAACTTTCACCTTACGCCTTTCTTTCTTTCCCTCACCAACATCATTATTCTTCCTTTCATTATTACCATTGTCCTTGGATTTATTATTATTCTTCCCGCCCTTACGATTATTATTACATCATTTCTTCTTATTCCTGCCTGGTTGCTGGTTACCATTTGCGTTGGTTGACAATTGCAAAGAATGTACATCCACCGACTGAGTGGGATTGGAAGACACAGATGAATTTTTCCCTCCTGCAGACTTGTTTAGAGACGACTCTTTCAAATGTCTTGTCACCAATTTTGTGGATTTCACACTAGTGGAGCCTACAATGCCATCGGCATGATGTCCGGGATTTGGTCTAGGGTCATAATTTGACCTTAGTGCATTCGAAAGAATATTGTATAACATCCCAGACTGAGCGTATATAAGATCTAACTGTCAATCTTTGAAGATTGCTTCTTCCTCAGATGTAACCTTGGATGTAGCAACATCCTTCGAAATAGGAGGTTGTAAGGACTTAAGGAACTATTCTAACAAGAAGTTTGAGGGTATGCAAGTCTTGATCAACCTCTTCCATATATGCCACTCTTGGATGTGATCTGATATGTGAGTGTCTTTGTCCTATCATAAGGTCAACAAGACTTCTAGGCCAACATTGTAATGAACCGACAATTTGAAGTGGTTAAGGAAGACTAGCACCATATGACTAAAGGTCATGTATGCCCCCTTAGTTAGCTCGATATACCATTTCATGGAAACCCCTATGTGGGTGCGTTGAAATAATATTAACCGAATGGAATCATCATTAAGGGAATTCAAAGAGCACAATAGGTGAAAGGTGGTAACGTGATCAGCAGGATCCTCGCCATTCTTGCCTTCGAATTTTGGAATATCTTAAGGAAGCTCGGTGGGAACGAAAGGCCATGTAGGATCATGATACATATGGTCTTTCATCAAATTAGACAATTCTGGAAGGTTGATCATGGCCAAAAAAGGGAGACGGGGTTGCGACATCTGGCCCCAAGCTCCCTGGAAAGATTGTGTTTGGGGAATCACAACCCATCAAGGATTCTGGTAAGCACCATTTTCATGTTTGGGATTGTAAGACCCTCCTCCAGGATGATTCATAAGAGGTTGGTTGGGCACCATTCTAGTAGGAATGTTCTAATGAGGGTTACAAAAATTGCCCCCAATTGGAGTGGCTCCGGGTTGGGGGTTTCCCAAGGTGTGAAACTGACCTCCTTTGGGTGTGAATTCGGAGGATAAATGTGGATTCTTCATGCCAAACATGTTGGTCATAATCAGCATTGAGGAGGTGAGGGTAAAGGAAGGAACTTGAGCAGAAGCTTGTCCTCTAGGTTGGTTATTCCACCCAGAAGAAATAGGGTTAGACCCAGGGTTAAAATAAGGAATGCCTCCCAATGTAGGATTCATTTGAGGGATTTGACAGCCACCAAACGAGAATGGAGTATAAGGAGGAGTTGTGCCCCCAAGTCCAATGCTAGCATTAGGGCCAACTGCTAGGATGGAGTTTGAAAACTGCGAAGTAAACTTCGGCATACCATAGGAAAAATGATTAGAGGCCATCGGGATGGACTGAACATTATAGCCCAGTGAGTGACCAAGAGACCCAAATGGGTTCGTGGCAATAGGTTGAGAATTCACTATAGGACGGGAAATGGTGATGATAGGTGCCTCTGTCACTACAACCATTGTGGTTGCATGAGTCAAAGGGGTGCCATTAAATATATTAGGTGTGGGAGTTGAGGGGCTCCCAGTATTTTGATGACTCGGTTCAATACTCATCCTTGTAGAATCACAAGTCTGATAAGTGGAGGTGTGTGTACCACATTTAATAACTCTACACCTTTTAGAAGGCAAAGACTCAAAATCTGGTGGTAACTGTAACAAGCAGTGAGACCGGCGGGGAAGTTGGTCCGACTCCACGATGACTTAATACTCAAGACATTAAAACAAATCCTAAGGCCAACTAGTAATCAAACATCACACAAAAAATCATCAAATGACCAATATGCACACAAACAAGGTAAAGTGGCTGAAAGGGGCCTCCCTCCCTAAAGTAGGTATTCCTCGGCCAAGAGGGGCCTGAGACTCCATGCTAAATATCATAGGTATCAAAATTAGTTATAAGGGCTCTCATGGGCTTAGAAACCAGTCGGTCAGATCCCCCCATAGAGGTAATCCTCCATAAAGGTTGTGTGTTGTCCGACCCTTATCTGACCCAGGGTACCTGCAGAATAACCCCTGCAAGTAACCTGTGTGGCAGGTAAGTCAAGAAACTAAGAAACCACAGTATAACCAATGCACAAGCGAACATTTGTAAGTCAGGTCCACTGTATGGGCAGGGTAGCAAAGCCTGAAACCTTGAAAGCACCGTCTCTCACGGAGGTAAGGGCACTAGCAAGATCCCTAGATATGAATAGATCCCCAGAAATATCTCTGACGCTAAGAAGGTATTGGGGGGATATCCCTTCAACCAACCTCACGCGACCTCGTGTTTAAATATGGTGTAAGCGGAGCCTCCCGATCTTACCAATTATACAATGGATTTCTCCACTCCCTTAGTTAGACACATATGTTGATTTAATAACCTTGGAGAAGTTTACTCACAAGAAACTATTCCAAGGCACTAAACCCTAAGCTAGTTTTTTCACCCTAGAAAATAAAATTGTTACTAATCAATTTTAAATTATAGTGTTAATTTTAATGGCCTTTCTTACTCAAAAGGTACAAACATGAAACTAGTGATGTCATGACTCAACAAGTAAAATAAATGAATATGAATACAATGAAAAGCCCTAACTTCAATTTCCAATAAATGATATGCTTCTTAAAACTGAAATTTTCAATTCAATTCTGCAATTCTAAATAAAAATGAAATATTTCTTTACATTCACTAAGATAAATGACAAAGACTCAAAATATCAAAATGCCAATCAATGTAAAATGCCTAATATTTTTTGTATTTTCAATATAAGAAAAATGAAAATGCAAGGACTGAATAACAACTTGATATACAAAGAATCTACTATGAACAGACAGAGACACCCAAGTAGGATATCAAGGAGAAAAACAACCAGCCCAATGTACAAGGACAATCAAAATGAAAAGATGATGAGAAGGGAACCACCCAAAAATTCAACCAAAGACAGGTTTCCTGTCATTCCACAGACACTTAACAGTCACTACAGAGACCCAAGAAGACTCAACAATCATAAAAACCTACCCAACAACCACCAAACCCAGCAAACAAGCGACAGAGGTTGATGTATACGATTGTTCAAGGGAAAAGAGAATATGTACGCAGCTTGTAGAAGGACAATACGCGTATGTACGCAACTGTCAAGCAAAAACCCGCATACATGTGTTAAAACGCAACTAGGCTAAGGAGAAGGATGAAAGACTTAGACCCAGAGTGAACAGAGGATGTCAAGCAATCATACGACAATAAACTCAATATGAATGAGAGAAATCTAAGGATGAAAACACTCCAAACCCCAAAAAAGAAGATTTAATCCCCAGTATGGTCACCAATTCTATTACGAGGAAAATCTCTCTATGGCTAGGGGTAAACCATAACAAACGTAAATGACTGCAGAAATCAACTCTATTCTCAAGTATAATATATAAACAAATATGCTAGCAAGATAAGATAAAAGACCTACCTCATCCAAACGTTCGATGAAGTCCATCGTTGAGCACTTGACCCAAAGCAATATACCTGCAACTAGTCCTCAACAACCAAGCAACGCAAGCATATGGTGATAATATATGATGTTAGCACATTCAATATCATAATCCATCAACATTCATAACAAATACACCTATGGAATAATAATTCAAATATTTGCAACAAATCAATTGGACGAGAAAAGAGTATTTCTATTAAGATATAATCGACAAAAGTGAATAAGTTACAGACTTCCGTGTCGGCATAGTTCAGAACCTAGAAACTAAGTTCCTTCCAGTTGGGTCTCCACTACTTCAATCCTTCACCAAAGGCATGCTCGTATAAGAGAGAAAATGGATTTCTCACTCAATAAGGGAAGAGCTTGGGGGCTGAACAATGTGTTCGGAATTAAAGGACAAAGGGATGCATACTCAATGTCAAGTGAGTAATTCCTCCAGAGTCACTTTTCTCTCAAAGTTGAATTCTTTCTCCTCTTTTCCATAGCTCGGATTTAGCCCATTTATAGCCTTCAAGTAGAACTGAAGGGTAGAGTTGGAACGTTTCCAGTATATGTAAGGCCAAGGATCATTGATCTCGTGACGTGACATGGAAACCCCACATGATTTTTTATTTTTGGGCACATTTCCCGATGTACACGAGTTGTAGTGGTGCAACCTACATATACGCATGTTGTATAGTAGGAAAGGTGCGTATATGTGGAAAAAATGTATTTTTATCTTTGGGATTTGCAAAAAGGGATTGCAAGTCTGCATAGGGAAATGGAAAAAGGCCTTATGTGCAAGATTGCATGGGGTGAGGCAAATCTTTCTATAGCATACATCATCATTAGTTAAAGGTGCATGAGTAATCTAGTTACATAATCAAACACACATCATCATTATTTTCATGGCACATGATAGAGAAAATACAAAAGAATTTTATAAGGTATATAATCTCAAAATTAAAGGAAATACGCCCTATCCCATCCTCCTCTTATAAACAAGCCTCTCCCCCATTGGGCGAATGGCTATGACTAGATACCTAATGTATAAGAACAAGTTAAACAACATGGAAGACAAGAGGCTACCTAAAATTGCTTCAAAATCAAGTCATAACCACCATCGACTCAAGAGAGGATGGCATAAAGACACCCGGTCTTGGCTAAGTTATTGGGGAATCATGGAAGAAGCCATTTTGCAGAATAAAGATACTATTAAAAAAAATGTCAAATCAAAATTTAAAGAGAAAATGTGGTGCGATAAAGAGTTAGAGGAAAAAATAAAATTAAGGTATTATAAAGATGTAATCAACCCTAATATAGAAGATCAAAATTATCTATCTGTATTTCCAAGTGTAAAGAAAAATATAAGCATTGCTAAGATAAGAACAAACTCTCACGAGCTCCATAGTGAAACTGGGCATTGGTCAATTCCTAAAACTCCTTGGGATGAAAGAGTGTGTCACCTTTGTGACACTAAGAAGGTTGAAGATGAAAATCACTTTCTCTTAGATTTTCTAGCCTATACCCATATTAGATCTCATTTTCAAAATATTTATCACACTACCAACCTTCCTAACCTCTTAACTCAACAAAAGTATGGTGATCTTGGAAATCTTCTCTTAATGTTTTTTCGAGCACAGAAAAAAAATTCTAAAGGATCACAAGTAATCACTTACCCTCTTAAGGTCCGATAGACCAATTCAGTCTTAGTGGACGTTAATCATCATCATCATCAATAAATAAGACATAAGATCTAATAAAACCACGAGAGCATAGTAAAGTCTCTGCCTCAGATAAGAGTCTACCACAAGTTATTATAAGTAAAATTTATAATCCAACTCAATTCTCATATAATCAAGGACAAATTCACAACCTATAAATCAAATCCTTCCTCACTAGTACTATAGCTTTTCCATTACTCTGCCATATAAGGTACTTCTACCAATGTTACAATAAATTCAATTCTAGAGTGTCGACTATATAAAATCAGATTAATTAAACTTACAATTAAAACTCAAGATCCTAAAAATCTAATTAGTAAGAGTCATAACTAGAGATTTGTATTCTATCAATATGTGTGTGGATTTTTTTTATTTTTATTTTTTAGGGGATGATCAAGCCTTAGCCTAACAATACAAATAAAACTCAACTTGACTCATAATTTGTATTGAAGGAAAAAAAGGAAGGACCCGAACTTACTAACCCTACATAAGGATTTCCATGCTACTACAATCAAACCAAGAATTGAGGAAAGGCTAAGTCTTATTAAAAAAAAGAGATTCAAGCGAGATACTACAACTCCAATTATAAGACCCATAAGAGCGTTGAGTCTTCTTAAGTAATGCATAGGGGTGTCAAGCTGCCTATAAAAACAATTTCCATAAGTTTCAACAAAGGCTAAATATGTAGCTCTTATGCATTCATAAATAGACTATGCTACTACTAGCATTCCACTATTAGACAATATTATTACTGAGATTAATGTTGAGGGTGCATATAGGGGAAAACACAACTTGTCGATGAATTTGTTATTGAAAAACATAAGATAAACTCCATATTGTCTCACAACTAAAATATATAAAACTCAAGAACTGTGCATATATCCACGAATATGATCTATCTATAATTTTGGAATATATATAGACTTCTGTAAGGATGACCAACCTACCACTAAATTATAAGATCTTCAAATATTTTATCCCAAAAAATGAAGAAGGAAACATTCTAAGGTTGACTTTTGCTCAATTTTCTTTTAGACTTTATGATGTCGTCTTGAACTTATAAACATTTAATGCAAACTTCCCCATCCACCCATCAAGCGTAGAGCGTATGTGGACAAGGCTACATTACACCCATGGCAAACCAATAATTGAGAGCCAAGTCAAGGGAAGAGACCACAATGACATTATTTTCACAGCGCGTCTACAACACTCGGATTTGATTAAGAAGGTGACAGATGAACTTACTTATATGCAAGGATTCTTGATCCTTTACAGGAGGAAAGACAAGATACAATTTTAGCAATTTTCTCTTGCAACTATAATAGCGAAAACCCACAACAAGGATAACGATGAATTTGTATTCCTTATCTATGCATCAGTTAAAAATGATCTATGGTTGGGGGCAGATAAGAGGTTTAAAGGAACAACAATTCCCAAGGTTCATATCTTAATAAGTTGAGAATAAAAAAAATGGAATCCACGATCGTTCAACGCTTAGCAACGATATCCATGTCTTTCCTTTTAATTTCGATTTCATAGTAGCAGGGGTACAATGTTAGGGTCCTAACTTGTACATAGGTAGAACAATATATTCAGATGTAATAAAATTCAATATTAATAAGGCATTTCAATAAAATAGAATAAGGCGGATGTAAGAAGACCTAATAGAAGCTTTCGCTTCTAGAAGGATCTTCCTCTAGATGCTTCTTTTTAGTATAAATAGGAGTCGAGGGTATGAGAACCCTAGCTTGGATATTATTGTAATAGAGCTCTTCTCAACTGGAGGTTTCCCCCTCGAAGAGGCTCGTGAACATTGATTTCAAATTCAAAGTGCTATTTCTGTTGTTATTCTTATATCATTTCAGTGTTATTGTGGTGAATGTTCTAGTTATATTGTTGTTATTCTGCCATTACTAGCATTTTATTTCAGTTATGAATACATTTTATATCTGGTATATTACAAGTGGTATCAGATCTCTTTCCTCGGCAGAAAGTGGGTTAAATTTTTTTTTCAGGGTAGAGACGTATTCTGGCGTCTTTAAGCCACAGAGATCTGTCATTACGCGCATAAACCGACAGTTGAGGGATTCATACACGCAGGAAATACAAGTGGTACTTAAGCGCACATCTGTTGGCCACCCTTGTAACCCCTGTTGGTACCCCTTTGAGTGGTATCACATCAGACAACACCTGTGTACGGATCAGCCTTGATTACCTGAAGCCCTCTTTAGATAAACCGATCGGTCGCTTGACTGCTATAGTGTCACCGAGAACAACACTCAGGAAGATACTCTCTAGTACCTAGGTAGTCGGGTAGTACGGATAAGGGTACGGTCTATCCTCCTTAGTTAGTTCCCTGAGACATTGGGCCGAGTACTATTGTTGGACCCCGCATGTATATTAGAGAGCTATAGCACAGGGCAAACCCTTGTCTATAGAACCCTTGAATACCTAACCCTTGGGGGACAGAAACATAAACAAATTAAAGAAGACAAGATCTATTGCTGTGCAACTGTGTTTGGGTTTCCAAGTAAATACACATTTCTTTCTGGTTAAGCATTTGGGAATTTGCTCTCTGCAGTATTCTTCATACTGGAGTATAACTCCGTAAAAAAGAAAAAATAAAAAAAATAAAAAAATTGGAATTTTTTTCACCATTATTTGAGACTTATTCCATTGGATTCATCTCTTCTCCCTTATCACATTCATCCATATCATTTTTTTGGAAAAAATGTTTTACCTCGCCCACCCCTTTTCAGTTTCCTCATCCTCATGGCCCATACTCGTAGACAAGACTTGGAAGCTCGCTTCAACACCTTGCAATCCGGTCTCATTGATACCCAACAAGAAGTGAAACAACTCAGTGCCAATGTTGTTGCCATCAATACAACCATCCAGTCCTCAATGGGGGAAATCAAACAAGACCTCACCACCCAACTTGAATCAGTCTTTTCGGCACTCTGCACCAAATTGCATATCCCTACAGATAACCCTTCCTCTTCCTCACCTCCACATACTGAAGGTGACCATTCCTCTCATTCCCATACCTTGAAGAACCATCACTTTCAATGTGGCCTACGCCTTCCGCGGGTGGATGTGACCAAATTTGATGGTTCAGACCTCATTAGTTGGGTAACACAAATGGAACATTACTTCTCTTTAAATGGCATTATAGATGACTTGGCCAAACTCTAGTATGGTGTTCTCCATCTAGATCAAGAACGTTGGCAATGGTGGCAATGGAGAAAAACTTCTCGTCAAGGGTATATTGCTTGGACACACTTTGTGGCCGAGCTTTATGAACGCTTTGACACTGACACCAACCATTTGGGTCATTTGACAAAGATGAAACAATTAGGAACATTGGAAGACTTTATAGCTACCTTTGAGCGCCTGGCTTTTAGAACAGAGGGCATGTCTGATGCCTTTTTCCGAGAATGTTTTATCAACGGCCTCAAGGATGAAATTTGGGCCCATGTCCTCATGGCTCGGCCTAACAGTTGGGTGGAGGCTACCAAAAGAGATAAAGAAGCACAACAGGTTGTATCTTCTCAAAACCGCAAACCCTCCTTTATCCCTCGCCCTAAACCAGTAAATCCCACTACTCCCTCTGCTCCACTAAAGATCCAAAAATTGACCAGGGCTGAAATGGTTGAATGCCAACTCAAAGGCCTTTATTATAACTGTGATGACAAATTTTTCCCGGGCCACAAGTCTAAAGAACAAAATCTTTTTATGGCCATCTCCGAGGAGATTTCAGAAGAAGATGAAGAAACTCCCTTTGTGTCTGAGTCACCTGAATCCACTGAAATAACCCCTCCCTTAGACCCTCCCGAAGTAGAACCGGTCATTTCCCTAAATGCTCTCATTGGCTTCTCCTCTCCCCAAACCCTCAAGCTAATCAGTTACATCAAGCATCGGAAGGTCATCATTCTAGTTGATAGTGGAAGCACCCACAATTTTATTCATCGCCTCATTGCCCAAGAAACTCATTGCTACATCCAGGCCGTCAATAATTTCCAAATCATGATTGCCAATGGTGGTTCCATGAAATGTGGAAGGCGTTCTGAAAATGTGCGTCTCCAAATTGGTGACTACCACCTAAAATCCCATATGTTTGCTATCGACATGGGAGGTTGTGACATTGTGTTGGGTGCAGACTGGCTAAGGACTTTGGGTCCCATTCTCATGGATTTTAAAGACTTAACCATGCAATTCGACCAGGAGGGCCACCAATATAATTTCCAAGGCATCACCGTTGGTTCACCTGAGATCATTAATTCCCATCGCATGGAAAAGCTGCTCAAAAAGGGTAATTCTAATGTTATCTCCCAACTCCATGCCATACAAGCAACAGAGACACCCTTGGTACCGCAAGACCTCCAAGCCATCCATTCTAAACATCAATTGGTCTTTTCCAGTCCCCAATATCTCCCTCCTTCCCGTGGTGTTCATGATCATTCCATTCCCCTTGTACCTGTAAGCCTTCCTCCCAATATCTATCTGTATCATCACCCCTTTTCCCAAAAAAATGAAATTGAGAAAATGGTCCAGGAACTCCTTAATGCAGGCATTATCCTCCCTAGTACGAGCCCCTACTCATCTCATGTGGTCATGTTCCTGAAGAAATAAGGTTCTTAGTGAATGTGTCCTGACTTCCATGCCCTCAAAAAACTTACCATCAAAGACAAATTCCCCATTCCTATCATTGATGACCTCCTGGATGAATTGAGTGGCGCTCAATTCTACACTAAACTGGATCTTCGTTTGGGCTACCACCATATACGTATGAAATAGGTAGACATTCCCAAGACTGCCTTTAGAACTCATGAGGGCCACTATGCGTTTTTGGTCATGCCCTTTGGCTTGTGTAATGCCCCCTCCACCTTCCAAAGCCTCATGAATCATGTCTTTCGTCCTTTTCTCCTCCATTTTGTCTTAGTTTTATTTGATTATATCCTCATCTATAGAAAAACCTGGACAGGCCATCTTGCTCATATGGATCGAGTTCTCCATCTACTCTCTTAGCACCAACTTTTCCTGAAACAGTCTAAATGTTCTTTTGGCACCTCATAAGTAGAATACTTGGGTCATCTGGTTGGAAAATATGGCATCAGGGTGGATCCTAAAAAGATTGAAGCTATGCAAGACTGGCCTCACCCAAAGACTCTTAAGATCTTGCATGGATTTCTAGGCTTAACAGGGTATTATCGCAATTTTGTTAAGAATTATGGGAAGATTGCAACACCTCTCACTACTCTCCTCAAAAAGAACTCTTTCACTTGGAGCCGTTGCTCAATATTTTCAGACCTTGAAGATGGCCATGTACACCACTCCAGTCCTCTCCCTTCCCTATTTCACAAAGACCTTTGTGTTGGAATGTGATGCCTCGGGGAAAGGAATTGGTGTTGTCCTTATGCAAGAGGGTCGACCTTTGGCCTTTACCAGCAAGCAACTATCTGAAATAAATCTGGGCAAATCCATCTATGAAAAGGAAATGTTGGCTATTCTGCATGTCATGGATCTATGGCGTCCTTATCTATTGGGGCAATGTTTCCAAATTAAGACATACCATCAAAGCCTCAAGTATTTTCTGGAACAACGCATTTCCTCCCCAGAACAACAAAAATGGGTGACTAAACTCTTTGGATATGATTATGAGATCATTTATAAGAAAGGCAAAGACAATGTGGTTGTGGATGCACTTTCCCGAAAATATGAAGATGAAGGATCCCTTTTTTCTCTTTCATTCATTGTACCAGATTGGCTCCAAGTCGTTTGCTAGGAATGGATACAAGATCCCAAAAGTTCGCAGTTGATCCACCAATTGTAGTCCAAGGCTCCAGCTTACCCAGGGTACTCTTGGCTCCATGAGGAACTTTGATACAAAGGCCGTTTGTATTTAAGTAAATAATCAAAGCTTAAATCCATGGTACTTTCTAAGCTTCATGCTACACCCACAACAGGGCACTCCAGGTTCACCAAAACCTGTGACAGGGTCAAACGTTCCTTTTTCTGGGATGGTATGAAGTAGGACATTCGTAATTTTATCACTGAATGTGATGTGTGTCAATGTAACAAGGGAGAAACAGTCAAATCGTTGGGCACACTACAACCGCTCCTGATTCCACCTGCTATTTGGAAGGATATCTCTATGGATTTTATTATCGACTTACCCAAATCGGGAAATAAATCCGTCATCATGGTGGTTGTTGATCGCCTTTCCAAGTATGCTCATTTATGCGCCCTTCAATAGTTGTTTACAACATCCACAGTGGCTCAAATATTCATGGATCAGGTCTTCAAGCTTCATAGCATGCCGCACTCTATTGTTTCTGATCATGACCCAACTTTCACAAGCAATTTTTGGAAAGAAATGTTCAAGATACAAGGCACTGAATTGTATCTTAGCATAGCTTATCATCCCCAGACTGATGGCCAAACAGAAGTTGTCAACAAGTGTTTGGAAACATATTTGAGGTGTTTTGCCTCGAAAAAGAAAAATCAGTGGGCTCAATGGTTACCCCTAGTTGAATGGTGGTACAACACTTCATACCATACAGCTACACGCATGACTCCTTTTGAAGTGGTATATGGACAGAAGCCACCTTCAGTTCTCTCATACTTACCGGGTGCCTTGAAGGTCCAAGCGGTTGACCTAACACTTACAGCTCGAGAGGATATTCTCCGTACCCTCAAAGAGAATTTGGTCATGGCACAGAATCACATGAAGCAACAAGTAGATCAAGGTTGCTCTGAACATCAATTTGCAGAAGGGGATCAGGTGTTTCTTCGACTGCAACCTTACAAGCAAACTTCCCTCAAGGCCGAGCATTGTTAGAAACTAGTGCCCAAATTTTATGGTCCTTATACTGTACTCAAGCGTGTGGGACAAGTCTCCTATCAGTTAGCTTTGCCCAGCCATTTGAAGCTACATCTTGTTTTTCATGTTTCATGCTTAAAGAAGGTGATTGGAGCTAAGTGCCAAATTTAAACCAACCTTCCAGAGTTAGCTGAAGAAGGATCCATTTGGCTACAACCAGAAGCAGTTTTGGACCACCGTGAGCGTCGCCTACGTCAGAGAACCATCAAGGAAGTGCTAGTCCAGTGGAAAGATACAACTCCAGCAGACGCCACTTGGGAACCAACTACCATTCTGCAGCAATTTCCTCATCTCAAGCCTTGAGGACAAGGTTGTTTTTAAGGGGGCGGACATGTTAGGGTCCTAACCCACACTTAGGTAGAAAAATATATTCAGATGTAATAAAGGTTAATATTAATAAGGATTTTCAATAAAATAGAATAAGGCGGATGTAAGAAGACCTAATAGAAGCTTCTACTTCTAGAAGGATCTTCCTCTAGATGCTTCTTTTTAGTATAAATAGGAGTCGAGGGTATGAGAACCATATCTTGGATATTATTGTAATAGAGCTCTTCTCAACTGGAGGTTTCCCCCTCGAAGAGGCTCGTGAACATTGATTTCAAATTCAAAGTGTTATTTCTGTTGTTATTCTTATATCATTTCAGTGTTATTGTGGTGAATGTTCTGGTTATATTGTTGTTATTCTACCATTACTAGCATTTTATTTCAATTATGAATACATTTTATATCTGGTATATTACAAGTGGTATCAGATCTCCATTTTATATCTGGTATATTACAAGTGGTATCAGATCTCCATGTCTTTCCTTTTAATTTCGATTTCATAGTAGCAGGGGTACAATGTTAGGGTCCTAACTTGTACATAGGTAGAACAATATATTCAGATGTAATAAAATTCAATATTAATAAGGCCTTTCAATAAAATAGAATAAGGCAGATGTAAGAAGACCTAATAGAAGCTTTCGCTTCTAGAAGGATCTTCCTCTAGATGCTTCTTTTTAGTATAAATAGGAGTCGAGGGTATGAGAACCCTAGCTTGGATATTATTGTAATAGAGCTCTGCTCAACTGGATGTTTCCTCCTCGAAGAGGCCCGTGAACATTGCTTTCAGATTCAAAGTGTTATTTCTGTTGTTATTCTTATATCATTTCAGTATTATTGTGGTGAATGTTCTGGTTATATTGTTGTTTTTCTTCCATTACTAGCATTTTATTTCAGTTCTACATACATTTTATATCCGGTATATTACATACAACAATTACCATTTTAAGTCTTATAAAAACTGAGGGGAGGAAAAACAGATTACAGGATGGTTCAACTACACCAAGGTATACCCATCTAAATTTTTCATGGGGTGGTTGGTTACCACAACCATTAGGTTTTCAACTTTGATACGCATACACCAGGCATCGATTAAGGATCTACGTCTTACAAGGAATTTTTTCGAAGATATCTACAAAAATAGTGAGGAAACCAGTGTCCAGTCACAACGGCCAAGGAAAATTCGTTGACACAGTAAGCAGAGTTTAGTGTTTTTTGGTAGAAATACTATTGAGATTAGTGATCGCAAGGTTCTCCTTGTCAAATCGCACACACCCTTACATAGATAATACATCCCTCTACTGGAATTATAATACATGGTCCCACACCTTAATTACCATTCCATATCAATAGGATCTCCACTCCCCTATGAATTTCAATTTTCAGTTTAATCAACACCATAAGTTAATAAGTCTTTTGCAGGGTAAGCCACTTCTCTATCTTACATTCCTGAACCCTCCCGCTACATCTATTGCAATTTAACAAATGATAATTAAATTTAAAATTTGAAGGGCCATTCAATGGAAGCAACCGAGACAATTATGTATTCAGGGTATGAACTACTATCGACAATTCAAGAAGAAATACATTGGATGGTATCAAGTAAATCAACGAATAAAGAAATATGTCTATATACTTGTTTAAATTGAAAAAGTAGTAACGCTAGAAAATTCATCATCCATGCTACATGACCCTCAAATAAACTTACATTTGACCTCGGAAAATCCAACACAGTTTACAAAAAATTCTAAATGATAACTATAATTTATTCTACTACAAATATAAAGCTCAAAATATTGTAATTGTCGATGAAGAGTTTGAATTTGTTCCTCCGCGATGGCACTCCTTCCGAACTCCTCCTTGCTATTTAAATATTGTAACTACAAAGAGTATTCTTATTATTATTGATATATTATTCATAGGATCAATCCCCATTGTGGATTGTTCATGTCGGTTATTGTAATAGGACCAAATCCCCTTTTGCGGATTGGTCAACAGACAATTATAATAGGCAGAATAAGAAGTCGGCCCCAACAGTTAATAAGAAGACCCAGAAATATAATAAAGGTGGGTTTACCCACCCAGTTG
>SNQJ01S0002299.1:298210-318288 GCA_010110895.2 Picea sitchensis
CTCTAACACATCCACCTGAGTCTCCGATCCCCCCCTCCAAACCGCCTTCGCCCTCTCATCTGTCTTCTCTTCCTGAGGATGATGACCTAGATCAAATCTCAGACGAAAACTCTGACTTAGATACACATGCTTCTCCCATTAGAAAAGTCGGACGAAAGTCAAACCTGCACAAAAGGGAAGCTTCCGCCAGGAAGGAAATCGAACTCGGGAAGCAAACAACTTTGGATCAACATGCCAGGAAAGAAATAAGGAAGATCAAGAATTAGAGTGGATCCAACCCCCATAAAGGGGGAAAATCCAAGCCTTCTAAATGATAAAAGAAATCTCCTGGAATTGGAGAGGACTAGGGATCTGAAACAAGCTCTCGCTAATACATGATCTAATAAAAGCAGAAAATCTTCAAGTCCTCCTACTCCAGAAGACAAAAAAGAAGGATATTGATATCCTTTAGGATAGTAGTTACATCTAGCAAACATGCAAAGGAGTATCATTTAGCGCAAGAGGATCCTTGAGGGGAATCTGCACCCTGTGGAATCCCAATATATTCTCCCTCCACTCCTGGCAGTCCACGATCCACTGGATTAAAACTTCACTTCTCCATCTCCCTTCAGGTAATATTCTGACTATTTTCAATGTTTATATGTCTGCAAGCTATCATGAGAAAATTGATTGCTAGTCCTCTCCTCAAAACCTGCAAGAAAGTCTTGACCTCAAAGATCTAATAATAGTTGGAGACCTCAACATCACCCTCCATCATAAAGAAAAAAAAGGGGGCTCTCGAGTACGGGACCCCACTCGTGAGCATCTCAAGGATCTTATATCCTCCTTTCATCTTCTTGAAATAAAACCCTCTAATGGTCGTTTCACTTGGTCAAACAGACGACTCAGGTCGGGGCACATAACATCTTGCCTAGACCGATTCCTCTTAAGTATCTCCTTCCTTGATGACTCCTTTCTACCCTGCTCTCGCATTCTCTCCTGGACTGGTTCTGACCACAGACCTATCACTCTCACCCTTTCCCCTCCTGACAACCTTGGCCCCATCCGCTTCAGATTCAACCCCCTGTGGGCTTTAGACTCTTTCTTTTTCGATATTGTCTCAGATGCCTGGACCTATTGGATACAAGGTTCTCCAAACTACATCTGGGAACATAAATTAAAAAGAGTTAAGATGACCCTTAAACATTGGGTGAATCACAACAAAGAAAAGGAACAAGAAGAAAAAATAAGGAAAATTAAAGAAATGGAAGAAAACATATTAGTAATGGAAGAGGGACCTACCACTCATTCCCTCCTTCTCAAAGAACAACAAGACTTCATTGAGTATCAAAAAATCCTTCATGAGGAAGAGGAAACTTGGAGGCTGAAATCTAGGAGTCTTTGGCTAAGCTCAGGTGATAGAAACCCAAAATTCTTTCAAAGACAAACCAAAGCCAGACTCTGGAGAAACAAGGTGAAGGAAATCACAAAAGAGGATGGCTCAAAAACTGCTGACTCCCACCAAATACAAGGAGAAGCCAAACTGCATTTTCAACGACTCCTAACTAAGGATGGCATTGCAGACCTCAACGTACAAGAGGATCTGTTGCTAAACATACCGAGCGTTATCAATCAGGAGGACAACACCAAGATATATCAGGAAGTTACTGAAAAATAACTTCATGAGGCCTTGTTCCAGCTCCACCCAGAAAAAGATCCAGACCCAGATGGCTTCAGCGCACATTTTTATCAAAAATGTTGGCATATAATTAAAAGAGATCTCCTGAGGATGATACAGTATGTTCAGAAATCCACAAAACTAGGGGGCAGTACAAATTCCACTTTTTTAGCCCTTATCCCAAAAGAGTCCAACCCTTCCTCCTTCTCCAGATTCAAACCCATTTCCTTATGCAATGTTTCTTACAAGCTCATCACTAAAGTCATCGCCAATAGAATCAAGCCTCTCTTGCATAAGCTCATCTCTCCAAATCAAAGTGGCTTTGTCCAAAAAAGACAAATGATTGACAACATCATACTGGTTCAAGAAGCCATCCACTCTAGCAGGGAGCGAGGAGATCAAGGAATGATCATCAAAATCGACATGGCCAACGCCTTTGATAGGGTAAGGCACACCTTTTTGTTTGCAGTTTTGAAGAAATTTGGTTTTAGCTTTGATTTCATAGCCCGGGTCTCAGCTTGTATCTCCTCTCCTTGGATAGCCCCTCTGATAAATGGGAGCCCGAAAAATTTCTTCAAAAGCTCCAGAGGGCTAAGGCAAGGTTGTCTTCTCTCCCCCATCCTATACATAATCATGGCTGAAACCCTAAGTAGACATCTAGAAAAGGATTGAATCTCCAAAGTCATTCCCGACATCAAAATAGCTCGAGGGACGAAGAGATTAAACCACTCAAAATTTGTTGATGACACTCTCCTAATTAGGGGCACCTCCTTAGTGATGGCCAAAAGATTCAAATCTTCTCTGGATAACTTCACCCAAGCCTCGGAATCCCTTATAAATAACGCCAAATCCAATGTCTATGCTTGGAACACCCCTCTTCAAATTGCCCACCTAATAGCAAGTATCTTTCGTTTCCCTCTCATTGAAAAATGGAAAACCTTCAGATACCTTGGCATCCCTATTTGTCTCAAATCTATACCAAATTCAGCCTGGAACCAAGTTCTCGAAAAGATAAAAAATAAGATGGATCATTAGGGATCCTTCTGGCTCAATCTAGCGGGGTGTACTGTCCTATTAAAATTGGTTCTCTCTATTCTTCCCATCTTTCAATTCTCTTGCCTTCTTGCTCCTCAGAATGTTAAAAACTCAATATCCGTCCTCCTTTGGTGCTTTCTCTGGGAAGGAGGGAAAATAGACAAGAAAAAATATCATCTAATAAAGTGGGATATTGTAAAACACCCCAAGGAAAGCGGAGGTTTGGGCATCAAAGATCCTGACCTCTCCAACTTGGGAATGGGAGCAAAAATTCTCTAGAACCTTGTTTCATGAAGAAATGACTGGTGGAAGCGAATCCTAAAAGAAAAATATCTCGTAGGGGATAGGCTCAGATGTCTAGATCAACATCACTCTCTAAACAATGGATCACCAATAGGGAAGCTTCTCTCGGCCTCCATCCCTCTCCTTCAAAGTCAACTCACCTAGATTCCTAGGAATGGTCAAAAGATTCTGATAGGGGTTGACAACATCATGAGCAAACAACCCCTCTGGTAGCATATACAGCTATGAATACTCATAAATTGGCTAGACATGCAAGGCAAAAAACATATTTAGGATATCTACTCTTGGCATGCAGACACAGGAGATTGGATTGGATGGAATTTAAAAAATATACCAAGCAATATCCAAGATGCAGCACACCAGTTGCAATTTTTTCTAAAAGGTTGCACTCTCATTCGTATCACCCTAAGAGATCAGAGAGGCTGGGGGATTGGAAACTACTCTGTAAAAGAAGGTTACTCCCAAATACTCTCACAACTGAATCCCCCCCCTAAAGATAAACTGTGGAACTTTATTTGGAATAATGACGGCCCACCGAAGGTAAATTCCTTTTGTTGGATATTGGCACATGGCAATTTGCTAACAGGAGAAAATCTACTTAAAAGAAACATCCATGGGCCCTTCAGGTGTGAACTCTGTGGAAAATAAATGGAAACCTCTCAGCACATCTTTCTACTCTGTCCCTTCACTATCATGGTGTGGAAAACAACTCTACAAAACCTCCACTCAAGACTCAGATGGTCGGCCCAACCCAGAGAACTCTTTTCAGAATGGCCCTCCCTTTATCGGGGCACCTGCAAAAATAACCCTCTTTTCAAAGCAGTGTATAAAGCCTTACCCAAGTACATCTACTGGAAAATTTGGCTCGCCAGAAATCGAATTATCTTCTCCAACCTTCATTCTCCCCCAGATCTCGTAGCTAAAAAAGTTGTTGGTCTCCTAGCTGAATTTTTCCTTTCTAAGCCCAAATTCCTCTCCTTCACCCCCAACTCCACCTTAGAATCTGACTGGGTCTGCTCTTTCTTCCCCTACATTCCGTCCACAACTCCTTCCCCTTCCCCCCCCAGATCCTCCTGGCAGCTTCATGATGACTCTGATTACCTGCGCTGGTGCAATGAAACATAAAACTCACACTCTATATTTCGATGGAGCTTCAAAGGGAAACCCCGGGGTGGGAGGAGCGGGAGGGGTCGTCATTTTCCCACGAGGAAACCAAGTTCTCTCTTTCCATTGGAATCTGGGCATAGCTACAAATAATCAAGCTGAAGCCTATGCACTGTACCAAGGTCTTCTTCTCGCCAAAAGAAAGAACATACACTCCCTTTCGGTGATTGGGGATTCCAAGATAATCATAGGGAATGTACGCAAATTTTCCCACCCCCCAAATCTCCATTTAAGATCCATTCTCCAAAGAATTTTGACAATTCACACTCTCTTCCACAATATCTTCTTTTACCATGTCCTTCAGTGAAATAATCAATTGGATGACCCTCAAGCTAACCTGGCAATTGAACTAGAGCAAGGCACGCTAGTGGTTAATGGATTATCTCTCCACTCACCCATACCATGACATTTGACACATGGCATTTTGCTCCGCTGGCCACTGTCATCTAGGCCACAGTGGTGAAAAGGGTCATTGTATGGGTCGCATTTCATTCCAATGCCCCTACCTGGACACCTAACCACCCTCCCCCTCACCTCAGCACGTGGCTCTGCAGCCCCCACCACCTGCCCCACCTCACCTCTCAACACATAAGCACCCACTACCTCACCTCTGCACACGTCCAGTGGCTACATATCTCCCCCTCACCCGACTTGGGAAGTATTATCGCAATACCTTCGGTAGCTCATGAGCATGGAAGAGAAGACTGGAGCGACGTGAACCTGTTCAGCATGACGCACAAAGAGTATTGTACATTAAATTTAGGCGAGATGAAGGATCCCAGCATCAGAGGTGATCATGGCTGCAACTTGTGGCAAAGCATGGGAAACTGGTTAAGTTCTCTGAATCATTCGAGGGTGATGGTGCATATCATAATAGGAGAGACTCATTTTGTTGGCATTCTCATCCCTGAAAAGAACAAAGCAGTGTCCACTCCTCATAAGCGCACTGCTATCTGTGTTTTACAGCCGGATAGAATAAGGATTATAGGGAAGATGAGCATGCAACCACAAAGAATTATCTCAGGGGAGGAACACAACAAGTTGGTAGACACGGTTCAAACACTTCAATTACAACTCAGGGAACTTTCTTCACAAGTTCTCTCCATCACAAAGATTACCATCCAACATAGGAGTGAACAACAGAGAAATAGGGATGAGTGCGAAGCTCTGAGGCAGTAGATCGAGGAACTCCAAATGGTAGTTGGACCTGCGTCGCCCGCAACCAACTACATTCCAACTTTTGATGAGGCCTCCTCAACTGGACCACGCCCGAACCTAGACCTCAACATGCGACCTCCAGCAGAGGCAAAATTCCGGGCACCGAACAATTCCAAAATCTAAGTGTATGCAATGTTTTTTTATGTTGTTACTAGGAACATTTTGCATGGTTTTCACCATAGCAAATCAAGTAGGCTTTAGTGTTTTAGTAAGCAGTACCCCTATTCTTCATTTTCTTCTCGGAGAATTCAGGGGGGTATATTTTGAATTTTGCAATCTCTGTAACACAGACTATGTACTTCGCCTATGTATCTTTGCAGTTTTTTTAATATAATTTTTGCCCAGTTTTTGTTAATATATATATATATATATATATATATATATCTTATATGGGTTTTCATCCATAATGTAAAGGTCGAGATTAGGAAAAATAGTCAGAGACACTATTTCCTGAACCCCCACATCAAAAAAATGGCAATTCCCTTGTCACTTCTCCATGGTATGGGGATATTGTGTATTACTTACAAAATTTACAATGCCCTAACCATTTAAACAAGTCACAAACATTCTCTCTCAAGCTTAATGCATTGCAGTATTGTATTATTGGGGGAGTGATATATTGGAAAGACCCTATTGGGTTTTTTCTTATATGTGTCTTGGATGATCAAGCATATAATATAATAAACCAACACCATCAAGGAATGTGTGGCGGCCATCATTCTTGGAAGGATACTTCCCATGATATTTTATGAAGCATGTTTTATTGGCCCAGTTTGTTTACTTAGGTCAACAAAAAGGCCCGAGCATGTTTAGAATTCCCACTGTTTGCTAGAAAGAATAAATTAGCACCTCTACCTCTCAAACCCATCAGAGTAGAAGCTCCATTTCAACAATGGGGATTATATTTCATTGGTGAGATTCTCACCCACCTTGAAGTGGTAAACAATGATGGATATTGACCACAAATGATTACTTCACTAAATGGGTCGAATCCATCCCTATAAGACAAGTTATTGATAAGGTGGTAATCAAGTTCTTAGAAGAAGATATTTTTGCAAGATTTGGTTTTCCGAGAAAAAAAATTACTCACAATGCAAAGGAATTTTCATCATCATCCATGGTTAACTTATTCCTAGATAATAATGTGATTTTGGAACACTCAACAATGTACCACAAGCCAACGGTCTTGCAGAAGCCACAAATAATAATTTAATCAAGATCATCTGGAAAATGTTGGGAACTAAAAAAGGAATTGGGACTCTCAACTAAAATATGTGTTATGGGAAGATAGGATTAATATGAAGAGGTCAATAGGGACCTTTCCATTCCAACTAGTCTATGGAATTGATATTTTCATTCCAGTACATCTTTGGACCTTAGTAATGAAGATATTGTAGGATATCAAGGAAGAATCAAATGACATGTAGAGAAGGATAAATCAACTTATTCAGGTTCAAGAAGCTTGTGACCAAGTAAATGAAAAACATACAGCTTATCAGAAGAGGATGAAATTCTTATTTAATAAGCAAGCCAAAGATTATACCTTCTTTCTCACAACTTAATCTTAAAGTGGGATAGAAAAGACAGGATCCAAACAAGCATGGTAAATTTGATAATTTGTGGTTTGGGCCATTTATATTCGAAGAAGAGAGGATCCAAACAAACATGGTAAATTTGATAATTTGTGGTTTGGGCCATTTATATTCAATGCCATTGTAGGTCATAATTTATTGTTATTAAATATTATTCAAAGAGAAACTATCGGGGGCCCGTGAAAGAGAGGTATTTAAAACATTTTTTGGTCTATTGAAAATTAAGTATGTCTTTCATTGTAAATATTAGTTAACCTTTCCTCTAACAATTTTCCTCTTAGAATTTTCGATTTAAGTAAAATATGATAATATTTTTTTCGTTTTATAAAAATGAAGATTATGCAGTGTACTTGTATATTTATGTTTTTTAATAATACACATAAAAATCATCCATGCATATATAAGAAACACATCTATAATTAATCCTTGTATACTTGGATTTTAGTTAGTTTCCTGTGATTATGGTTTTATTGAACATTATAACACACTATATTAACTCTTATAAAAATACTACAATTGGATTTAGATTAATTAATATGTTGTGAAGAATAATTACTTCTGATCTAAAACATTATCAATATCAAGATAGTCTAAGATCTTAAATGATAAAGAATTAACACGAACGCCTTAGTAAAAATATCGGTGTGAAGGATACAAACCTAGTGTGTGAGTAAAACATATAGGTGATACATTACTTTATAGTAATCAGAAATAGACATCACCCCTTTGTAATTGATTCCCTAAAAATATTTTTGAATATAAAATAAAAGAAAAATAATATATAAATATATTTAGATATATATTTAGAGATAGAATTTTGAGAAATATGACCATAGAAATGAAGATAACTTCGCTGGGCTATAAACGCTAACTGGTAGCGAAATGATGATTGATAGGGAACTAAAGATAGCATGTTTGTTTTTACTTTTTCTTTTATAAAGAACATTGCAAGCATCCCAAATAAGTCGCTCCATCGCTTATTCTTTACCATTTAGGTTTCTACTGAATAGCTTCAGTGTTCCTGGCATCTGATTATTTATTGACTATTGATGCGTTGATGTCTCCCCGGATTTTACCTGAACTCTAGATTTTGGTGGTCTGCTCACCTTCTGACCCGTTCCGAATCCTCAGTTCTTACTGCTCTTTGTCTCCTACCTACGTCCTTTTTCTCCCCACTTGTCGTGATTTGCTTTTTGGACTATTCTGGCTCCTGGAGAACCCGTGTTTTCTGACTCTCTCCCGGAGATTGGGTTACTGCCCTGTAGTTGATCTTTCAGTCTTTTACTTTGATCAGAGAGACCCGATCCACTGACCTGTTACTTTCATCATTAGTTTTTTCCCTCTCCTGTCGACTAGCCTGTAACCTCCATCACAGACCTGGTTACATAAACCGTTTCAAATATGGATGCACTGACGAGTCCACTTATGAATCCAGCGGACGAACTTATCCGGGAGCAGGCAGGACTGTTCAACAAGTTGGATTCCCTAGAAACTAAGCGACAGTCTTTTCCCCCCAAAAATCCTTTTTCAAAATATTCCACTGTTCCCTCTGCAAACCTCATTGGTATTCCACCCTCCCCACTGCCGGCCTCTACTGAACCCAAGCAGACTCCGTCTCCTTCTGTCAGGCCCCACCTTGACTCCTCTGCCAGACATTTTCAAAAAGGGCTTTCAAACTTCTCAGTCCCTCACTTACCTTCCTCCACCCATCGCCGGAACTCTCCCAGTAGAAAAGTGTGGAAGCCTTCAAAAAGAACAAAACGACTGGTACTGGGGGACGGAGTCGGTTTCGAAAACCTCTGTCAAATGTCGACCTGTGCTTTAGTGGGACGCTTTTCATACACTCGGCTGAGCCCTCAGCCTTTGGAAAACTGGATAAAAAGTAACTGGTATCCACTTTTGGGCTATTCTCCGGACGTCCAGTTCCTCAAGAAAGGCTGGCTTTGCTTCCTCTGCAAATCTCCGGAAGACGCTTCCACTCTACTGTCATCTTTGTGGGTTTACGGAGGAGGTAGCCTTATATTAAAGCGTTGGAGGTTAGCATTCAATCCAGACTCAGATTACTTTCAACATAGACATCTCTGGGTACTTCTCCCAGGTCTTCCTCTGTACCTCTGGAATGCAGAAGCTCTTACAGCTATCGGAAACACCCTGGGATCTTTTATAGCTCTGGATACCCAGCTGCTAAAGGGTCCGTGGAGAAACTTGGGGAGAGTGTTGGTCGCTATTGACATCACTGCTGGACTGTCAGAAACACTGGAAATCGAATGGAGGGGACGTAAACACCTTCAGAAGCTGGATTATCTTGGGCTCCCTTTCCGTTGTAATCTATGCAGGGAGACTGGTCATCTTCGCAGCTCTTGTCCGGGTAAGTTGACCTCTGATTCCTCTGATGAAAGCGAGCTTTCCCTTAAACCCCCTGAATATATGGAAGCGGATCCTTCTTTGGCTCACCTGGACAGACCAGACCCTATTGCCTCTACTGAAGACCACTGTTCTTTAATGAGTCGACTTTGCCCTGATCTCTTCCTTTCACTTACTGAAGAGGAAAAGAAGACTATAAAAGATTTTTCATGGCTCTCCTCTTCTCCTTTCGATAAAGAACCCATTCCTCCAGCCGAGCTCTCCTCACCTATAGTTTTTCATATCTCCTTAACTCATGATCTACTTCCAGCGATGCCCCAAGCACCTTCCCAGCCAGAGATTCCCACCTCCTTTGAAGTCGAGCCCTCTCTTTCGCCTTTGGCTGAACTTATAGCACCAGCGCCTTCCCCCTCTCTTCCAGTTGTTTACCCACAATCGCCTCCAGGCTTTATCCAGCTTGAGGAGGACGAAGTAACACTTCTGACATCTTTAAATTCATCGGTTCCCCCCGACTTACCTTTAAACAACCTACACCAGCTCCCAGTGTATAGAGGCAAAGCTCTAGTTATCCCAGCCACTGATATGGGTTCTTCTTCCTCTCTTCCTCCGGAACTAAACAAAACTTCCTTTGCTTGGTCGAGAGGTTTAGAAACTGATCTCTCTCCTCTACAGACGTGTAGCTCCAGGAAGAAAAAGGAGCTCCAGCACAGTCAGACTACTTCTACTGAACTTCCTACACAGGAAGGTAAGGCCCTTAGAGCGTTGAAGGCCTTGGCACGATCGAAATAATGATCGTGCTCTCCTTAAACATACGATGGATTGGAGGCCCCCTCAAGGCGGCCTCTTTCCGAAGATTGTTGGAGAAAACAAAGCCGGATCTCTTCTTTCTCCAAGAGACCCTCTCGTCTGATGTTACTTCCAGGGATTTTGTTCACCTTTTCCGTCCTTCTTGGGTCTCTGCGGCTGCAAGTGCCATAGGTAAATCCGGTGGCCTGTTAGTGGCCTGGGACCCGGAGATTTTTTACCTGAAGCCCTTCATGACGAGGGGAGGCATTCTGTTGTCTGGACGCTTCCTTGCTACCGGTCAGGAGGTGGCGTTCTTAAATGTTTATGGGCCTTGTTCCAACAGACCTCTATTCTGGAAAATTATGGCTGTAAGTGGTCTGCTCTCACTTCCCAATCTTGTTATTGGCGGGGATCTTAATATTACTTTATCTGCAGAAGAGCAGTGGGGAGGATCACACTTGCATGTACCTGCTGATTCCACTTACAGTGACCTCTTCTCTGCAAATAATCTGATTGATGTCAAACCACATTGCCTCGTTCCGACTTGGAGAAACGGGCGCACTGGTATTGAGGCTATCTCGAAAAGACTGGATCGCTTTCTTGTAGCTGAGGCGTTCCTGTCCACTCCGATTTTTCCAAAGTCGTGGGTGGTGTTCCGCTATGTTTCGGACCACGCTCCGATTGTCCTTCAACTTATGCCTCCAGCGCTGCATAGATCGACCCCCTTCAAATTTAATTATTATTGGCTACTCTCCGAGGAGTACACGGATTTAGTCCACAGGATCTGGATTGAAGACTATTTTAGTGCCGAAGTAGACCCACAGAGGCGACTGGTCTGGAAGCTAAAGGCAATAAAATCTAAAACAAAAGCCTGGTATTTGGGAAAAAAGAGAGCAGGGAAAGCACTCTTAACTCAACTGGAGGCTGAAATCACCGAGCTTATCTACATTTCTTCTACAACAACATTATCTGGGGAGGAGGCTGGGAGACTTAAGTCGTTAGAACTTGACAGAGCTTCCATCCTGAGGGATGAGGAAAGGGCGTGGAGGCTGCGTAGCCGGGCTACTTGGCTCAAACTCGGCGACTCTAATTCAAAGTTTTTTCACCAGGTGGCGAGCTATAATAGGTGTAAAAAAAATATTTGGTCAATTAACAGCGCTGGGAATGATCCAATCCGTGGGCAGAAGGCGATTATGACTGAAGCAGTGGAGCATTTTAAACATCAATTTAAATCTCCCAGCGGTCACTTCCTATATGAAAAAGCATCTACGGCTAGCTTATTTCTGAAATTCTTCACTACAGAGGATACTTCCGAGCTCTATAAACCTGTAACACTTACAGAACTCAAGGATATTCTGGTCCATTTTAACAAAGAACGAAGCCCGGGACCGGATGGCTGGACCTCCGAATTTTTCATCTACTTCTTCGATTTGGTCGGTGTGGATCTTCTCCAAATGGTGGAGGATTCTCGGCTTAAAGGTAAGATCACAGGGAGCCTTAATGCTACTTTTCTGGTCCTGATTCCAAAAGAAAATCTCTCGCTCTCCTTCAACGACTACCGTCCCATCTCACTTTGTAATCTCGTTTATAAACTGATCTCTAAGGTTATCTCCAACCGGATCAAGCCTTTCCTGGGCAGGAGTCTATCTTCGGAACAACTGGGATTCTTAAAGGGCAGAAGAATCCAGGATGCTATCGGTGCGGCCCATGAATGCATCCACAGTATTAAACAATAGAATATTAAAGCGCTGATTATGAAGCTGGATCTTCAAAAGGCTTTTGACAGTGTTGATTGCGATTTCTTAAGGCTTGTGTTACATGCGGTGGGTTGTGGAGAAAAACTCTCAAATTGGATTCTAGCTTGTGTTACAAGCGCCAATTTTGCTGTCATTATCAATGGTGAGGCCACGAACTTCTTCCACAGTGAGAGGGGCCTCCGACAGGGATGCCCTCTCTCCCCCTATCTATTCATTTTGATCATGGAAGGTCTTAGTCTCCTAATTACCAAGAGCATCAATGAACAAAAGATCTCCGGCATTAAAGTCACTAAGTTTGTCAAGATTGTCCACCTTATGTTCGTTGATGACGTCCTCCTTTTGTCCAAAGCTGATCTATCAGAGTGGATAGCTATCCAGGAGGTGTTACTTCATTTCTGCTCTGCCACTGGTCTGTCCATCAATCTTTCAAAGTCATCTGTCTACCACTGGGGCCTTTCAGCGCATGAAGTACGAGGCTTCAAAGCCATCCTGCCATACTCGTTTATGGATCTGGGAGAGGGATTCAAGTATCTTGGATTTCAGCTAAAATTGGGAGCGTACACCCCGGCTGATTGGCATTGGCTGGTAATTCTTTTTGAGCGGAAGATTGATTTCTGGTGTAACAAATGGCTTTCCATTGGTGGTCGACTAATTCTAGTTAAGTCGTTCCTTGAAAGCTTAGCGGTTTTCTGGATGTCTTTGGTGAAAATCCCACTAAAAACCCTCAACACTCTTCGGAGACTTGCTTCAAATTTTCTTTGGAACGGACATGGTAAAAAAAACAGATTTCATCTTAGCAGCTGGGTGATTTTGACTACTTCAAAAAGGGCTGGAGGCTGGGGACTTAGAGATTTACCCCTTTTTAATACTTCCCTCCTGGCAAGTTCCCTTTGGCGGGTAGTAAATCAAAATAGTATTTGGCACCGGATCGTTAATGCAAAATATTTGGGCTCAAAAAGACTGTGTGACTGGCTGCGCAAGCCTTCTTTACAGCAAACTCGGGCTTCCACTTTCTGGAAGGGAATGATCGCCTCCTCTCCCGTCATTCTCCACTGGCTCCGCTGGAAACCAGACACTGGATCTGATATCAGTTTGGGTCGTGATCAGATTGTGGGCCTTGATGAGAATTCGCTCCTCCATTCAGACTTGCGCTTGAAGCTGGGCTCCTCCAATTTTTTCAACCTTGCACATGTTAGATCTTTGACTATCATTCCCTCATGGCCGGACAATTGGTTGAGTAGCAGCTTTTTAAATCTAGATGGTCGGTGGGCCTCTGAATGGAATCGATTTTCCACTGCTCTAAAGAGCGCTGGCATCTCTCTCTCGGAAGAACCTGATTCTCTTTTGTGGACTGGCGGGGATGGCTCTGGTCTCCTCACAGTAAAGAATATCTATGAGGCCCTAATTTCTCATTATCGCCCTGAGTCCCTCTCATCTTGGTTCCATAAAATCTGGCGCTGGAAGGTCCCTTTAAAATTTAAATTTTTCGCCTGGGTTGCCGGAAAAGATAAAGTCCTAACTTGGGAATCACTTCGTAGGAGAGGATGGGAGGGGCCCGGAATCTGCCCACTTTGCCGTCGCGCCCAGGAAGACATTCATCATTTATTAATACACTGTGATTTCTCGAGGGAGGTTTGGCTCTCCTTGCTCTCTCACTTAAATCTTCACTCGACCTGGAGCGGGAGTACAATTTCAGATTGTTTTTTCAATTGGCTTACAAATCGCTTCCTTCCAAACAACTTGGCTTCCCTAGTCTGCTGGAACCTTTGGATTGAAATAAATTTTGCACTGTTCGAAGACCGGGATCCTTCCCCAAAAGCAGTGATCTACAGAGTACTCTCCTTGTTCAGCTGGCAGCCTTCTACAGTTAAGCCTGTCCTTTATAAAGACATCGACCTGAGATTGCCGGATGGATTCACCCTTGCTTGTTTTGATGGTGTTGCCCTGTCAAATGGACTTTGTTGCGGGGCTGGGGGCTTCTTCAAGACTCATCAGACGAAAATTACCAAATGGTTTCTCAACTGTGGTTCGAGATCAAATACCAAAGCTGAGCTTATGGGACTCTGGGCTTCACTCTTGTTAGCCTCTTCTTGGTCCATCTCTCATCTTCTGGTCTGTGGAGACTCTAGCGTCATCATCGACTGGATCAATCATAAAACAGAGCTTCACTCTGTCCAGATTGAGGGCTAGAAAAAGAAGACGCTGGACCTTTCCCAAAGATTCACTGTTCTAAACTGTCAGCACTTCCCTAGAACTTGTAATCATGAAGCAGACGCTCTTTCAAAGAGAGCACTTTCCGAGTTGGCAGGGAAACTCTCGATCTACCACAGTGAAAATGGGATCGAGAGTCCTATCACCGTTCTGGACATTTTCTGATCATCTGCGGCCTTCATCTTCTGAAATAGACAGATCATTCCTTGTTTCCAGCAGGCGGCTGGGCGCTCTTGTCGGCATTCACTTTACTCGCTCGGCTTGAGGAGGGGGCGTATGGAGGATTCTGGGGCGAATATAGTCATCGCTTGCTCCGACTGTAATGACTGAAACTCGGCTGGAGTACCGAATACAGCTAAATTCCCACTGCAAAATTCGTCTAATTGTAAAATGATTTTATGTTTAATATAAAATTGAGTCAATTTTTTTTCATGGAAAAAAAGCATCCCAAATAAGTGGAAATACTTTTACATATTACATGTGTTTTATAAGAACATTGTAAGCATTCCAGATTATAAGTGAAAATACTTTTACATATTAACTAGGATTTAAATAATAATATTGCTATGTTAAAGAAGTGTGTTTAAAATTATAAAAAAATAATTTTTTTAAATTAAGTTATTATAAAATAATGAAATTTTTTTAAATTTATTTTAGATTTTAATTATATAGATTATTTTAAAATAAATCAAATTTTATGACTAAAATTTTTAATTTTAAAATTAAATTTTGTATTAATTAAATTAAATTAAATATATTAAATTATTCGTTTTGTTTGTTACTTTTAAAGGTAAGAGATCAACAAACTTAGAGAAGAAATACAATGTAATCATCTAAAGTAAAGGAGATTGTTAGATGGATTTAAGATCATTTTAATTGCAATCTTTGTGATTCTAATTAACAATATTAGTATGAAAACTTCTCTAAAACTACTAAGGCATTTCCATTGGCCTATTTAAGGTTTTATTTTAAATGACAAAGTGTAAATTCAACATAGAACTATCCAAAGGCTTAACTCAAACTTAGAGGACTCTAACTTCTCTAGGTTTCACGCTAAAGAAGTGTTTGTGTTTTGTACGAATTCTTGCTCACATAAGTTTATAGACAAAAAATTGACCTCAACTGCTGGTTTTTCAAGTATCTAGTGGCAATGCAAAACATGTCATGCTCCAACGATTTCTTGCTATATTTGTTTACTCTCTATTCATAAATTGTAGGAAAAAATTGGAAAATTTAACTTGAATGTTCCATATAAGGCCATGATATATGTAAAATGTAGACTATGTGTGATCCGGTGATGTGGAGGATTGATTTGCATTTTCCATGATGAGGTCCCGAACGAAGGAACCTATAGATGATAAATACTCACATAATCGGATTTCTTCTAATGTGGTAAAGGTTGCTTAGCTTTCTTTAGTTTTGACTCACAAAGCTACGGGCTAATCTTCCACTAAATTGTGTTTGGAATCTTCTTTTTCGACATTTCTATTAGGAGACGATTAATTGAAGCATTAGTTGTTATTTCGAGCGTATCAGGAACAAGCATTTTTGGCTCTGGATTTTTCTAAGGTTTTTTTTTTGGGTGAGTCCGTTTCATTTTTTTCTTAGAGTTTTTTCGAAAATCTATAATCTGGGTCATCTTAAAAATGTAATGTCAAATGCTATGAGAATATGCATTTTTTTTTTAGGGTGGTTTTTTTGGCTAGTCATAGTTCTACTTTTTTTAGGTAAATAAAGTTTCATGAGCAAAGTCTCAACATTGAAATGGAACATAATTTCTACTGGATTTAAGGACAATTTTTTCAGAGTTAGATAAACATAACTAAACATTGTTAATAGACAAATTAAGAATTGTAAAATTGTGGTGTGGAATTGAAATAGCTTGGTGTATCATATTGTGTTTTGGGGGGAATTGGGAAGATCATACTTTTATCCCAATTAAACAAAAACTAGAAAAATAAAGGTTTGTACAAAAAATACATCAAGATTTCTTCTCACAAACAATACAAAGGAGGGAAGTTTAAGAAGGAATGTCTCACGAGTTCATAGTTTCTATCATAACCAAAAATCAACATTAAGATCATGTTTTAGTTGCTACTATTGCTTAGACTATTTTCTTTGTTACTTGCCCCAATGGTCCAAACCTTCACTTGATGTGGCTAATGATTAGTCACTTAGGCATAATAGGAACATATTTCTTATTGATCATTCACTAGCACTAATAGAAACAACCAACACACTGTACTTGTGGGGGCTACCTATGAATCTAGTTTTAATTGTGCAATGTGTCACAAATTGCAAATGATGTTAGGTTATTTCTAATTGTGCAATGTGTCACAAATTGCAAATGATGTTAGGTTATTTCTAATTGTGCAATGTCTTTGGTGTCATTGGTGCTTTAGTTTTTAGCTAAGACACTAGGACATTTCTAATTGAACAATGTGTTGGAAGTTGCAAATGATATTTTTTCATTTTTAGTTGTGCAATTTATTGGATATTACAAATATTATGTCATTTTTAATTGTGCAATGTATTGGATATTACAAATGACATTGTGATTTGAAATCCTACAGATTGTGGTTTGAATAAATGTTGGTAAATTTTTTTTTATCAAAATAATAAAATTGCAAAACACAATCTTAAGGCAGGGACTAGCTGCTTTGCAACTATTTGTCTTGTTTTTTGTAATTTGGTTTCAGAGTTACTGGATGTAAGAAGGTTTCTTTGTTTTCTATGATAACAATGGTTTTCTATGGTATATCTCCTTTGAAATTTCTTACTCATACTTTCCTGGAAAGGTTTTCTTTTTCCAAAATCGTAGTTCCCTTTACTATCCCTTTTAATTGATCAATGTTCTCATAATTACAAAAGTTGATGTGATGAGCGTGATTTAGTGTTGATTTTTTTTTTTTCCTTTGGATATAGAAAAAAACTCGAGTAGACAAAATTCTCAAGAAATACGTTTTATTTCTTAGAGGGTTCAACTTAATGCAATTTGTTCTTCTTTAAAGAAAAAATTGTCTCGTTAAAAAATCTTATTTCTTTCAACATAAATAGGTCAGTGTTCCACCTTTGAATTTTCTTGATTCTATTTCTAAAATATGGTAACAACTTTTAAGGTTTTTCCACACCTTTCAGGTTAACCTTAATTAAATAAAATATATTTTCCTTCAATCTCGGATTCTCTGATTAAAGAGTTATTGCACTATTGGAGGCACATGCAGCTTGCTAGAATTGGTGGGGAAGACTCCCATCCTTTTTTTTGACAGACGTGATTTGGAATACGGTTAAACTTGTCAGGACAATCTCTACGAACGCAAAACCTCCACTATACACTAAAAACTGTTATTCAAAAAACCAACCGCTTATGGAGACATATGATAGAAATGCTTGGCTCCAAAATAAATTTAGGTTATTTTAAATGACATATTTTAATTATAGGAACGGGTTAAAGCACTCGCACACCCTCTGAGGGGAATGGGAAACCTCAAACGATAGTTCAGAGGCAGTACATCGCAGCATGTTGCCCTTGTCTATATAAGGGATAATCAAGATAAAGTTCTGTGAACATTCATTCACAAATAATTCTGATGTTGAAAGTTTATTTGAGTTTCTATCTCTTAAATAGAATTATTCAGTGAAATTACAACACAATATCCAGACTAATCTTGGTATCCAGATATTATATTTAAAGAAAATACAATTTTAAACTTTATTAAAAAAATTGCATGTACATACTAGTATTTGAGTTTCAATTCATCTGATAAATGAAACATACAGAATTATATATATATATATAACCATATTCTCTATAAAAAAGGAGACTGCAAGTTAGGAAGCGATTCGGCGGGAGCAACTACAAGTTATGGTTTGGTAGTCGCGGCCACAACAGAGGACAACATGAGTACCAAGGGGGGCGGTAATGGAACCCCCTCATACAAGCAGGTAGTAGTAGACTGAGGGAAAGGCCCACGAGGCATAGTGTTCAAGGCACCAATGAAAATCACCTCGAGATCGGAACCGAAAAAGAGTCAGGAAAGTAACCAGAGGAAAAGCGATGACACGGGGGAAGAAGCTAGAGAACCTCAGAATGTTGCACAAGAAATGACGAGCCCCAATGGGGCAGAAGGGCACAACCCATGTAAACCAAAGACAACGATGATACCCAAGGTAATACTGGACGATCCACAAATGCAACTATACAGGGATGAGATGAAGATGCATGCACTAATCTGCAAGTTTATGGGGTTGTGGCCCACAAAAAGAACGATGCGCAACTGGATTAAATATAAATGGAAGCCAAGCGGAGAAGTGGATATTCACCTAGGCTCGAAAGGATTCTTTACAAAAGTTTTCATGAACCTGGAAGATAGGGATAAGATCTTTGAGGGGGGGGGGGGGCATATTTCCATGCCTCAACAGGACTGTACATGCGACCATGGAAGGAAAAATTCTCCCCAGAAAAAGAAACCTTCAAAAATGTTCCTGTATGGCTGAGACTTTACTCCTTTCCGTTAGATTATTAGCTACCCTCCACCTTTGAAGCAATAGGGAACAAACTAGGAAAATATATGAAGACATTATAAGCAACCCTAAAAGGACGATACACCTCCTATGCAAAAATCTGCATAGAGATGGATGTGTCAGGGGCACTCCCAGGAGCCATAAGCTTGAATTTAGGGACGAGGAATGGATACAAAACATTGACTATGAACATATTCCCTTCAGATGCAGGAGATGCCATGGACATGGAGACCTAATCAGAGAATGTTTGATCATTAAAAAACAAGAAGCAGAGAACACCAAACTACAGTAGGATGAAGATGAGCTTATAAAACCAAACCACAGGAACAGAGATAAAAAGAAACAAAGTAAAACCTCAATAGGGAGAAACCCTGAGGCCTAGAATAAATAAGAAGGATGGGACAAGAACAACAAAGAGGAGGAAAGAGGAAAAGAAAAAACAAAATCTAAAGAAGCCAGGGAACAAGCTACAAATGAGGATACAGGTAGCCCAAGAAAGGAGATGGGACATGGGGGTAGCGCAACTCCTATGGACGGAGAAACCAGAGATACCTCCACCCCCATGCAGGAGGCAGATGGAGATGCGGAAATGACTCCAAGTGAGGTAGGAACAGAAGACCCTGTGTTATAACCCTAAAATGCACTACACAGGTTTACCTGGCATCAGGCCAATTCATGCCTCTTCCTAGCCAAAGCCATGCTAAATAAAGCCTTGAAAAACCACTTAAAACAAGAAACCCGCACCCTAACCTCTCACTGGGCGCGGGGGACCGCTTCCTGACCTTCTACTGCACACGGGTATCCGCGGGCTAACCCACTATAGCCCGCGGGTACCTATCAAGGCAAAAAATCAGGAAAGTTTCCACCGGGACACGAGGCTTTTTGTTAGTTAACTGGAACTCTTCGCCATGCATGGCCGAGAGTTCGCCTAAAACCCTAGCTCCTTCTAGCCTATAAAAGGGGGGGTAGGGGTACTATTCAAGGAGGAAAAATCATAGCAAAGAAACTCTGCCAAATTGCCAAGTCCATCATTGTCCCAACCCTTTAGCTTTGCCTCAAGCTTCAGGAGAACTTCATGCCGCAGCAGTTGGAGGACAAAAGAAGAGGAGGAGCCCAGGATCAGGATCGAGGAACGGTGGCCAGTCTCAGAACTCATTGTAAGTGATTCATTTTGAGACTAATGAAAAAGATGCTTTTTCCGTCCCAAGTACATGAATCTTATCTATGTTATTTGATTTATGTTTTATTTCTAACCCTCTAGTAGATCAATAGCATGCATGTGTAGTCTTACCTTGATTGCAGGAAGCTTTGTGGAAGGGGCAGAAGCAGCGAGGAAATCGAAGGCTCAACGGAGGATCTACTTCAATCATCGTTAAAAAGGTGAGTCGATTCTTCCCATGTTTGCATGAGAAAAGGGGTTGAGATTTTGGGTAGAAGGTTGAAAGTTAAGTCTTAAGGGTCATGATC
>SNQJ01S0002299.1:318298-329885 GCA_010110895.2 Picea sitchensis
AGGGGTTGAGATTTTGGGTAGAAGGTTGAAAGTTAAGTCTTAAGGGTCATGATCTGCGTACAAGCTCAAAACCCTAGCTTGTTAGTCCGTAGGGTAGAATACCCCACAACACCCTGATCTCAGAGACATTTTGGAAAGGGAAGGGATTGATCTCCCAAAAATATTGGAGCAATGGAAAAGGCAAGGCATAGACAATGTACCGGCAGAGCAACTAGATCACATCCAATACATGTTCCTCCTAAGGGAGGAGGCCAAATACAAAGGGATCAAGAACACACACGGGGAGATAGGGAACCTAGGAATCAAAATATGCGAAGGACAACCGCAACTCTCACCCAAGAAAACGAGAAGGAAAAAAGGTATGAAATCAAACAGCGTAGCCCTACAAGAACTAGGTGCTCTGTTGATAAACTCGGGTAAGATCAAAAATCTCTTTCCCAACTCCCCCCCACATGTTTAAATGAATATTATAACATGGAATATAAGAGGCCTAAACAGCCCATGAAAGCAAAGAATTCTTAGAAATAGACTTAGGAAGGAACAACCGGACCTCTGTTTCATCCAAGAGACAAAATGCACTGTAGACAGAATGGAAACAATAGGAAAAAATCATTGGAGCAAGTACAAGATGTTGGTTGTCGAAGGACAACAAATGGAAGGAGGAATCCTCACCTTGTGGAATTCACAAATGATGAATCTAATAACAGCCGAGGCTACCAGGCACACACTTTCAGTTAACATGCAAATCATTGGGAACACAGAGACGATTGTATGCACTAATGTGTATGGACCCCAAATGCTACAAGAAAAGAGAAGAATGCTTCTATACCTAGAAGACCTAAAAACCCGCTCCGACAACCTCCACTGGATCCTGGCAAGAGACTTCAACATCATCACATCACTTGCGAAAAAAAAAGGAGGCACCAGGAGGTTGGATAGAGATGCGGAATAATTCTCAACGTTCATAGACACAGCGGAGATGGTGGACATCAGAACCAATAACGAACACTTCACTTGGAACAATAAACAGATAAATCAACATCAAGTTGTGACAAGACTAGACATATTCTTGGTGTCAGAGTCCATCATTATGCAGGGGTTAACCTTAGATTGCACCATCCTTCCCTGGGGGGTTCTGATCACTGGTCAGTCCAACTGGAAGAAGACTTCCCAACCACCTCGAAGAATAGACCTTTCAAATTTGAGAAATTATGGATTGAACACCCCACCTTCAAGGAGAACATCAACCAATTGTGGCGGGAGGAACATCCAGAGAAAGGTACATAGATGTTCAAACTCTATAAGAAACTAAAGTACATCAAATATAAGCTCAGGGAGTGGAACAAGGAAATTTTTGGCAACATAAACCAAGAGAAGAAAAATATTGAAGACAGAATGAGAAGACTCCAGGAAGTTTTCATAGTAGAGGGCTACACAGAGGACCGAAAAAAGGAAGATATCCAAATGACCCAGGAATGGGAAGGAATATGCCAGCAGGAAGAAATTCTATGGTGCAAAAGTCTCGAATCAGATGGCTAAAATAAGGAGAGAGAAACACTAAGTTTTTCCATAGAACAACCATTGCCAGAAGAGCCCACAACAAAATCCTGAAAATTAAGGATCAGGATGGGATTGAGAGAGAATCCCACAAGGAGACTGAAAATACCTTGGTAAGTCACTTCCATGGGATAGTCTAGGAACCCAACAAAGACCGAACGGAGGCCATCCAGAGGATTACGCAGCACATCCCATGACTAGTCACCAAGGAACATAATAACAACCTAAACAAACCCATAGCTAAGGAGGAAATTGATCAAGTGATCTAGGATATGCCCAATGGGAAAGCACCAGGTCCAGATGGTTTCACAGTGGAATTCTTCAAAGCCTGTTGGGAAGTGGTCAAACACGATGTTTATAGGGCGGTGGAGGACTCTAGACAATAAACCTCCATTCTAAAAGCTTTAAATGCCTATGACAAAATTAGTTGGCACTACATGGTTAAGACTCTAGAAGCCTTTGGGTTTATCCAACATTGGATCAGCTGGATTCTCAACCTAGTCTCAACGACAAGTTTTTCGCTCTTGATAAATGGAGCCCCAGCCAAACCCTTCTGGCCTACTAGAGGCTTCAAACAAGGAGACCCTCTATCCCCCTTCCTGTTCATCTTGATGATGGAATGTCTCAGTAGAAGCATAAAAAGTGCAATAGCAGCAGGAGAAATTATAGGTCTCAAACCTTTCAAAAATTTCCCTACTTCCACACACCAATAGTTCGTGGATGATACCTTACTCCATGGTGTACCCACGGTCAAGGAAAAAAAAACTTTCAACAGGATCTTAGAAGAGTTTGGGGAAACCTCGGGAGCCAAGATCAACCATTCCAAATCAATGATCTACTTTTTCAACACCAACCCTGCAATCCAAAGGAACCTGGAAAATATTTTGGGCTTTGAGCACAAAACTCTCCCAACTAAATACTTGGGTATCCCCCTGACGAACAGAGCTTACAAAATGGAAACTTGGGAAGGAGTGATCAATAAGCTATAGGAGAGGGTGAAAAATTGGACGTACAGATCCCTCAACCTAGCAGGGAGACTGGTATTGACCAAGACGGTTCTACAAGCAATTCCATCCTATATGATGTATGTATTTCCCACCCCCAAAGGGATACTACAAAAAATAAGGACTGCCCAAAGGGACTTCCTATGGCGAGGAGCGAAAACTAAGAAAAAATGGGCCCTAGTGGCTTGGGAGAAGGTTTGCAAGACAAAATGAAAAGGGGGACTGGGGCTACAAGATCCACAGGCAACCAACGAAGCCTATGGGGAGAAACTCTGGTGGCGATGGGTTAAAGAAACTTCTACACTATGGGAAACCCTCTGGAAGGCCAAGTATGCCCTGGACATAAACGACCAAGATCAAATTCGTTTTATGGGCACCAAGGAGGGATCAACCATCTGGAACCTAGCCTAGCGCAACAAGACCTAGGTCCAAACACACAACTTCTGGGAAGTAAGGAATGGTAAAACAGCCAGATTCTGGGAGGATGCCTGACAACAGGAACCCAAGATGGAAAATCCGGATAGGAAGGAACTCCAACAGGACATGATCGCGCAAGGAAAAACTAACGTCCACCACTATTGGAAGAAAGAAATAGATCGAAACAGATGGAGAATCCGGGATAATTTCAATTCCCAAACTAGCGATCAGACCACAACCATCGCGAAAGAGGTGGAGGAGGAAATGAGGAAAAGGAAAATTGCAGTCTCAAAAGAAGAAGACCAATTAAGATGGGGCTAGAAAAATGGCGAGGAATTCAACTTGAAGGAAGCTCGACATTACATCATGGACCAAGACCAAGAAGACCCAGTGCAACTATGGGATAAGCTCTGGAGCAGCCCCCAGTGGCCAAAAATTAAAATTTTCAAATGGTTAGTACTTCACAATCAAATTCTAACCTGGGAAAACCTAAGGAAAAGGGGTTTCATAGGTCTGTCACGGTGCCACCTTTGTCACGCCAAGGAAGAAATAACGAATCATCTCCTCGATGAATGTATCTACACAACAAAGATATGGGACTCGGCGACAAGCATTTTTCAACAGTCTAATAGGACTCGAGGTAACATCTGCGCAACCATCAACAACTGGCATGAGAGTTACAACGAAAATGAAGAGGTGAATCTATGTTGGACTCTCATTCCATGGATGATCATATGGACAATATGGAAATAAAGGAGCCAACGCATCTTCAAGAATGAAAGCCTTCCGGAAGGGAAAATCAAAGAAAAAATAATCTCCATGACAAGAGAAACGATGTAGAGCCGTAACTACCAGAATAGGAAAGCGCAACTCGCAGGTCGGGACTCTAGAGTCCTATAAGCTTTTCACCTAAAAGATGGGTGCAACCACACACAAATAGGACGACCACCGCAACTCCAACTAGGTGAGTGCAACTGGAATCCCCCCCAGTAGGGTCCTTCAAGTTGAATTTTGATGGGGTGACAAAAGGAAACCCAGGCATGACAGGACTGGGTTGGGTTATCAGGGATAGTGGCAGCAAAATAATCCGGCTATACGTCGGGAGTATGGGAAAGTCAACTAACAACGCAACGAAATTCAGAGCCGTGGAGATCGACCTCGAGATTCTAAGCCGCAAAAGGATGACAAACACTATCGTGGAAGGTGACTCTACTCTGGTAATCAACACGGTGAAGAGACTCCAAAATGGTACCAGAGTGGGAAAATTTCAGAGACATTGGTGCTTGGCACACTCCCTGCAAAAAATCCAGGAGCATCTTCAAAAGATGAACATAGTGGAGTTGCATTGGGTACGCGGGTCAACGAATGGCTTAGCAGATAGAATCGCTAATGAAGGGGTTAGCAAGGAAGGATCAGAGTTAGACACCACCTGGAGCAACATCCCAAACTGTCAATTCAGAACAGATTGCACACAACTAGCGACAAAAGACCGTGACGAAAGATTAAGTACGGAAGGTCACATCGAGAGGAGTGGTGCAAGGAAAATCGACGAGCACGACGAATCCAGGCAGAATCCTCATGGCCAACACCCAATTACAAGTGACAATGTAGGATCAGACCACACAACAGATGGAGGTATGACCTCAAGGTCACGTCAGTAGGAACAAGTGCAAGGTTTGTGCAGGGGAGAGTACAAACGGGACTTAGCAGGTCGTGAGTGACGCAGGACAAAAGATGTTACCACGCACCAGTAGGGTCACACCCCTTCCAAGAATAGGTATGGTGAAGAGAAAATTTGGTTACACAACGAGCAGGGGCAAGGGCTGGCGCAGGGATAACAGACGGACTATCATGGTCACACATACTAAGACAAAGAAAAAAGACGGTAAGGACCATCTCTACGAGCAGACCATGATTGCAAGGATGAGCCCGCAACAGGATAATTTCCATAAGAGGCGAAGTAATAGGAATAGATGCAGTCGGACAAAGCGCAGTAGAAGAAGCCACCACAAAAACAAGGGCCTGGCAAGAAGGAACCCCTGGGTAGATAGGAACAAGAGGAGAATTCAGGGAAAGAAACACCATAGGCTAGCCAAGATGGTGTGTATGAAGAAAACACACGTCAAAAGAAACACCGAGATGGACGAAAATCCGATAAGCCATAGGAAGATTTTAAGGATGGAGCAAGCAGCTCGAGATGCCAAGGGCACCTTCTAGGCGTTGGTCGACTCGAAGGGTCAAGCGACCATCACTAGATGGGAGAAGGAAATCACAGCCAAGCGCCAGGGCAAAGCTTGGGAGGAACTGAGCCGGGAAGCGGACTGGACGATGGACCTAGGGACCACGCAGTCCAGGGAAACACTCTACCACAAGACGATAGAGATGGCATGGCAAACAAAGATGTTAATAGGCAAAGTGAGCACATAAAAGAAAGTTGTCAGCCGGAAGGGTAACAAGGCCCAAAAAAGATTGCTAAAAGAAATCCTGAGTCACCTCAGCAACTTGGATGCTAGTACAAAACGAATTGCAGAGGACCAGAATAATTAGAAGGAGAAGCTGGAGTGAATGGCTGCCCAATTCCACTTATACTTGTGCTACGTCCATCATATGGACATCACACCTGCTAATGGGAATGGAGCACCAACCCAGATCAGGAAGAACCACATGGTGGTCCAGAGGGAGGAGAGCAAGGACAGGGTGAAAGATGGAAAGAAGAATCTCATAATCTTGGACTAGCGCCTGAAAGCAAAAGTTCAGGAACATTACTGGGTTAGTCTTAATTGTTGTCTTGTGTTTTTTTTTTTATTTTGTTATGATTAGCTTGTCAAAACTGAATATGATGGGACTGAACTGGTTTCCCAATGTGGCGGTTATGCTATCTCAAAGAACGCAACTCTTGAACCCCTAGGTTGGCTTCCTTTTTGGCAGACTAGGGAGTTCCTCTTTTTGTATATTAATCTTTCTTAGTAATACATATACTTACATTCACTTACATAATAAAAAATAAAAAAAACCATATACTCTATAAAAAAAAATGATAAAAATTTAACATGAGTTCGGTATGTAAATTAGTGAAATCACTAGTACAAACTCTTTCTATTTTATAAAAACACACATTACTGAGAGATGAAATTCAAAGTTAACAGGGAAAATCAAAAGAATTGATAAATGTTGTTGACTTCTTTCATAATTTGCAGGTAACATACATTTTGAAGAAAAGGTGGAGGAAATTACATATACATGCATACCAAAATTCCATTTTCAAATGGGAAAAGCCAGATACAAAATTAAATGTCTTTGGAGGACATTCTATCTCTACAGTCATGTCTCTCATATACCATATATTTCAAAAATTTCTAACGAGATTCATACACTAATCTTGACTATCACTGACGATAACTATTTTTTATTCCTTTCTAAAAAAATCATTCGGATTTTCCTAATATGAAGTTTATATGTTTAGGAAGAAGATTTTACATTCAAAGTTCATGATATTTACCTTATAAATGTTTTTTTTTTTAATTTATTAAATGATTATTTTTACTCTTGAATTAATCAAATAGTTTGGATTATTACATATGCTTTATCGACAACTTAAATCCGATTTCGGATGCAAAACTGAGTGGTTAATAATTACATGCATTGCACTCGAATGATATCACGGTTCAAAATGAAACAATTCGACGATGTGAAGCTAATTTGGGGTTAAATATGTTGGTGTTTTGAAACACTCCTATGTCTAGAGCTGAGGTCACTAAGGAATTCAAAAGGATACAAGACACAACTAGACACTCTGCTGGTTAAATTGGTAAGTCTGAATACCATTAACTAGGCTCTCTAAGTTTTCTTTGAGTCTTAAAAGCAAATGGCGTCTCATCAAAAAAAATTACCACTTGAAAATTCTAGTAACAATTCAAACGATTCAAAATATATGGTAGATTTTCTCACACACATCTTTGAACCTTGTTCAAACTAGGATATCCTACTAAAATCAAAATCAAAGGAATGGGAGAACTAGGAAACCCATAACCAAAATGGCCCTGCACCTATTCAGTGACATTAGGAAGGTCTTTGAAAAGAAAGAGTTGATTTTAGCCTTGCAAAGTGAAATGAAGAAAGTTTATAGAAATTGGCTAAAGTAATCATGGGACAATTCCAACACATTTACAAGTATGACTTGCCATCTCCATGGACTCAAGAATCGTGGCTATTTCCATAGAAACCTTATTAGATTTCCCTAACTATGTGTCAAGATGACCTAGACCCTATTGACCCTAATGAACATATTACATCAGGGGGACAAATTATCAACTCCCTAATGCATGACTTCACCATTTGGTTTGTAACTTCATAGCTGTCCAAAACACAACTATCAGATCCCTATCATCTACTCACAAAGTTAGAAATTGTTGTAGGGAGATGCAAAATTTCAACATTTCCTCTGGGCTAGAGTGGAACAAAATGATGCGCTACAAGCTAAAGACTCCTTTGATTACAAAAGTTGAGTAGCCAAGGAATGAATCATCAATTAAGGAGAAATAATACATTCAAATAAGGCAAAGAAGGTCAATAGTCAAAGGAAAAGGAGTTGTTACGAGAAAAATGAAAGGAACCCACATCATCAACAAACAAGAAGTCTTATTCTAATTATGATTAAGAGACTTTAACTATCTCATAAGTCAAGGATCGTATTCATTTGATGAATATGTTAATGCTTAATTTAGAAGTTCAAGGGATAGATAGTTAAGAAGATGGTTATGAAAAAATCCCATAAAGGGAAGATCTGGGAAATTAGAAAGGGTCGACATTTTCTTTAGGGAGACATACATTGTTTTCTAAGAACTTGCTTTGATGAGAATTGCTTTTATTTTTATTTTGAATACTCATACAACATTTTATTTAAAGATTTTGAAGTGAGATTCAACATTAGTTTACGTTGGCATATTATGTTTTAGTATTTTATTTGTTTAGATTTTATTTATAATTTTTGTTTTTATTTCTTTGTTAAATGATTAAAAAATGTTGAAATTTTATAGAGTATTGATATATTCCTTCTTTACAATAATTTCAGAGAAAATATTTATTATGATATCCTGGTTTGACATACATTGCTAACTTCGATGATATATATCATAAGAAAATATTTTATTTGAAATTTTTCTCACAACTTTATAATGCATCTAGTATCTTATTAGTGTAATTGTAATTATCTGCGTTATTTATTTTAGAATGTGTTATTTCTTTATTTTTTAGAAATACACTTTCTTGAAATATGAAGCAATTTGATTCATATTTTATCATATGAAAATAATGAATGTGTTTTTATTATGCTGAGTTTGATAGGAATTTGAGAAAGTTGTTTGACTTTAAAACCATTAGTTGAATGTTGTCATTAGAATTCGAATGAAATCACTTAAGATAATAATTTTAATAGGGTTACCACGTTTGGCTTCTGGATTCCAGAAAGACAAAAGTCAGGAGGCTTTACCCAAGCCTCCATAGGGTGCCTTGGCATTGTTCCCTCGCCAAAAACAACCTGATGATCAACATCCACCAACTAATTTCATTATGAGGCTCACGAGAATTTGTTTTTATTTTTGCAATGTTTATTTTCTTCTTGATGCTAGTAAGAGTAAAGGAATAATTTTGATCTTCTTACTTAGGATTGGCGACCTTTTTGTAATAAACCAATTTTTTCTTATTTTGAATCTCATTTTAAGACCAATAAAGAGATCATTTTTATCTTCTTACTTAGAATTGGTGATAAGACCATTAATACCCTAATTTTTCTTTAAAATAAGTTATGATAATATTATTAATGATGTTGATATTTTGAATTGTATCATCTTCTACTACTCCCAATAACAAATTTAAAAAGCAATATCTCTATTCAACTCCTCTCTTTAGTCTTAAGTGAATTTTATTAATATTTAAATTTGTGAGAAAAAATCTTTTTTTTTTCATATTAACTAACTTATATATATAACTTATCATAAGGAAAATGATATATATTACTTTTAATTTTTAAATTATTTTATATATATATATATATATATAATCTCAACACATGAAAAACACATTACTACAAATAACAGTAATGTTATAAAGACACACCTACACATTACTATAAAAAAAAAATATATATATATATATATATATGTATATATATATATATATATATATATATATATATATATATATATCATCTAATAAATACACTCTTATGTCGAAATGTTTTATCTACTCCTCATATACATTATAATGTTTTTATATGATTTTATGTTAAATGCACTATATTGCTAATATGTCACAAGGTATGCATAGAAATCAATATAATCGCTTATATAAGTCTAGAAGTGAAACCATATCCTTCTAACATTTAATAGTGGTAGTACTCAAAAACAATAATTTATAAGCTATAAGGAATATAAACATGCTCACTCACTTTCCAATCAATGGCAGTTTCTCTCTTGTGTTTGTCTTTTGTAATTTTATAGTTTGAATCTCGTACTTATTACTTTCTAGATGGGGTCCATTAGACGCATTGTCCAATATACTTTTTAATATATTTCCTAATGAAAGTTAAATATCAAAAAATATTTATCTACTCCTCATATACATTATAATGTTTTTATATGATTTTATGTTAAATGCACTATATTGCTAATATGTCACAAGGTATGCATAGAAATCAATATAATCGCTTATATAAGTCTAGAAGTGAAACCATATCCTTCTAACATTTAATAGTGGTAGTACTCAAAAACAATAATTTATAAGCTATAAGGAATATAAACATGCTCACTCACTTTCCAATCAATGGCAGTTTCTCTCTTGTGTTTGTCTTTTGTAATTTTATAGTTTGAATCTCGTACTTATTACTTTCTAGATGGGGTCCATTAGACGCATTGTCCAATATACTTTTTAATATATTTCCTAATGAAAGTTAAACATTCCAACAACCATATTATTATGTTTCTAGTATAAGTCAATGGTCAATAATGACATAAATTCGAAATTAAAAGGGAAATGATTGGTGTATCAATAAAGGGGGGAAATGATTCTTGTTTGAATAAAGTTATCCTTGCACAAGATTTAACATGTATATAATAGTTGGTTATGGGAACCACATGGCCCAAAACCTATGCAAAAATTCAAACGATGATAATGATTCAACCTATGAAAAAATTCAAACGATGATAATGATTCACTTTAATTTATTGATCCACAATGTATCATGGATCATAGTACAATTATTAAGTTTAATTTATTGGCCTAAAATGTGTCATGAATCATACTACACTTATGACCACCGAGACATTAAGGTTTAAGGAAGGTGAATCATAGGACACTTATGCCCACCAAGACATTAAGGGTTTAGGAAGGCAGACTTTGGAAATAGTTCGAGCATATGTTTATATCATTACCACAATATATCTCTATGTAGATCTCTATCATCACCATAGTACTATTATGTTATGCAATTATGAAAAGTTATATCATTAACTATGTAGATCTCTATCATCACCATAGTACTATTATGTTATGCAATTATGAAAAGTTAAAACACCTTTTTAAAATGTATGACACCAAATGTTATCAGGTATAGGGGTTTGTAGTTTAAGCTATCAATGTTAATGTTGCATATTAAAAAATATATCAGCTTTATCATGTTTCCAAAGGTTTATGGATCAAGGAAGAGCCACATATTGACAAATCACCAAGCGAAATGGATCACACAATAGCGAAAGATGGCAAGGGTTGATGCAACCAATACATCATCAATCACACTATCATATCTGCGCTAATAAAAAATCCATCACATCATTATATTTGTGCAGTAAAGATAAAAGTATTCTATATAGTTTTTGTGGAGTAGTTGACCATGAACCTTTGAATGTAATTTTCTATTTTCTTTTTGGCCAAATTCACATAGTGGTAAGAGAGAGCAGGTGGTCTATGGGAAGTCCAACATCGCATTGGAGTTCATTTGTTAATATAAATAATCGTTCCTTAGTTGGGGATGTTTCTTTTAATCTACTTGTTTTTGGGTATGTCTATAATCTTTCTTTGGTTGAAATTTTATAATATGGTATTTTTACCATGTTTCATTTTATATGTAGACATTTTAAGGGCAATATATATAAATGTCTTAGTGAATTTTGACATGACATTTTGGTTAAGGAATTTTTTTGTGTTTATTTCTTTTAGGGGGTTATTTTATCTCGGTTCTATTTTGTTACTTTCCACTTACCTTGTTTTAGGGAGTAACCTTTTTATTAGAGAGAAATCCCATGCTCGTCTAGGTTTTTGGGTTAAAAATTATTATATGTCTTCTTATAATTTTTTTTCTTTTTCTTTTCTTTGATTACTTTTCTCAAGCAAAAAATTGTCTTTCAGTTGTGGCATTGAATCCATGCCTACTAATCTTCAACCTTATTTTGTTATCATACTTTTTCCTTGATGTATTTTTAGATTGTGGGTAGTGGAAGACAATAATTTGCATTTTCATAATTAACTACAACTCAAAGGACTTGATAGTAGCTACCCTTAATGATTACTTTAGTACATAACCCACATAATCTCTTTCATATATATATATATATTTT
>SNQJ01S0002299.1:337388-366851 GCA_010110895.2 Picea sitchensis
TTTATTAGGTAATTATTTTTTCTAACATATTATTAATTAAACAAAGATTGGTATAATGATACTAATTAAATATTTATTAATTAATTAATGGTTACAATTTGATTAATTAATTACATGTTACATTCATTGACATGGATATTAAATTAATAAGGTTAATAAATTATAAGTTTAATTTGTTAAAGACTTACGTACACAGAAAGGGATAAGACATTGAACATAAAGGGATAAGATATTAATTATAAAGGGATAAGATATTAATTATAAGGGGATAAGGTAATAAATGTGAAGGAATGAAGTAAATGAAAAGAAGGCGGTGAAGGAGGGATATGGGGGGAGGAGGTTTACGAAGGAGGGGGAATCATTCTATGGGGAATTGGATTTTGGAGAGTTCTCTTGGATTTGCATAGAGAGAGGAGAGTTAGAGTTTGGTAGTCGGATTGGATCAGTACAGGGGGCATTGGTTTGCTGGAGGTTTTGGGCATGGGGGCCATGATATCCATATGATATCCTGGAGCTAGGAAGTTGTTCTAGTTGGCAGGGTGGAACAAGGTTTGGGCAGTGTTTGATCCAGTTCAACAACGAACAACCAGATTGACGGAGGAATTAGCATCAGACCAAGGTATTTTAAAATTATGTATTTGTTTTATTCTGTTATAAAATTAATATTCGTTGTTAAATTTAAGTTGCGTATGTGCTAAATTAAAAGGAATTATTGAATTTTCTAAAATCAAGTAGCAGTTACTGTTTTGTTTGTAGAATTAATTGATGTGAATTTATTCGGCTACTACAATCCATCCACCAATTTGATTTAATTATTCAGATTCTGATGGGTACTGGGATTATCCTTATAGCAATCTAAGGTTAACTTCTAGTGCTAACACATACTAATGCATACTGTAGAAACACACTAAGAAACACACTTTTACCCTAAAGACACATTAGACCCAAATATCTACACATATTCATTCATATACATTTAGGATATAAATTTATACTAACAATATTAAAAGTTTTGTTTAGTAAATATCTACATATTCATTCATATGCATTTATAATATAAATTTATACTAACAATATTGGACATATGCATTTAGAATATAAATTTATACTAACAATATTGGACATATTGGCTTATATCTCCGATTAGATATCCTAAATTAAGTTATAACTTAACCATTTTTATTTATTTTTAATGAAATATTGTTTTGAAGTAAGCAATAACATTCTAAGATTTAATTAAAAAATTTGAAAAATCCACATATTATTTAAATTATTCCCAAAAAGAATGAATATCATCCGTTAATTAGAATAATCCAAAATATTTCATTATAAAATATTAATGACATAACATTTGAATATAAGAATTAATTAAAAAAAATTGAAAAATCCTCGTATTATTTAAATTATTCGAGAGGAGAATAGATATCACGGTAATTAGAATAATCCAAAATATTTCATTATAAAATATTACTAGCATACATTTGAATAAGGTGTATGGAAATGTGAAAATAAATAAGGGTAGAGTTTTTTGAATTCAATATAGTAGAGTGATTTTTTTTATTTTTTATTTTTTATTATTATTATTATTATTAATTTTATTTTTTATTTTTTGGGAAGATTATGATTATAATTTTTTATATTTATATGATTATAGTTTATGATTTTCATCTCATACAAAATCTTTTGTATTTTTAATAAAATTAAAAATGTTAGAACAACATACAAATACATTTTAATATTTATATTTTATATTTTTTTTGGATAAATAAATGTAACTTCATAAGTTGTTCAAAGAATTTTAGTGTTTTTGATATTTCTAAAGTTCTACTTAGATTTTCATATGAAAAAGAGTCTATAGAGCAAAGTGTGTATGTTGTGCTAATGAAGCTCATCTTCAATGCAAAGTTTTAATGAAAGAAAAACTATTTATAGGTGATTTTCACTTTTATTTTAAATAAGATTCACTGAAATTGTAAATTTTAGATAACTAATCTTTAAATAATGTCAATTCTAAATTTTATTAGTGAAGTAAATTTATTGACCAATAAAGTATTGAAATTATGTACAACTTACAACTTTTTAGAGTTTAGATAATGTAATTTATATAATTTTCTACGAGGAATTTGGCTAAACCAAAGTATATATATTTCCCATTTATGATCATTATTATTATTTTTTTTAATAAAAGGGAAAACCAAGAGAGATACACTTGGCATGCATGTGCCAACTGTCCTTCTTGCACAGGAAACCAGGACAACTGGCCTGTCCACAGCAGCAAGCAAAATAAGGCTTCATGTTTTGCCACCCTGCTTGAAGGAAACCAAGGTGTATGTCCATTATCCTTAATAGTGTAAGAACGTCTGTGTTGAAACTAACTAAGCTATTGACTAAAGAGCAATAGCTCTGATGAACAATAATAGAAAAGATAATGGAGACCATAGGAGATAGCAGAACCTATTCCTCAGAATCGTCGTCGTTGACAAGGATGACAAAGGGCTGCGCATAGGTGGGACATTGGCGTCGTGGCGTGGCCTTGGAGTAGGCTGCGAAGAGCATGTATAAGCGCTGGATGACTCGTATAGCTCTGCAAATTTGATCCTCCACTAGACTACGCATTTCGAAAACCAAATTCAAGTGCTTTGGATGCAGGAATGGTGGCGAAGGTGGCGTTTTCATTTTGGCCTCTGCTTCCTTTTGGACCCGCGTCGTCCTCTGCTCCTGCAGGTCGTCAGCTCGTTCCGACAACTCCTCCTCAGCCTCCATTTTTTTGTGGCTCGGGGTTGTCCTCTGCGTTTTCCGGTTAGCTATGCGCTCCGGTAGCTCCTCCTCCATTGGGCATGCCTCGAAATCTGCACTTGGAGCGTTAGTGGGAGTGCGAGAATCGCCCAAATTGGGTGCTGGTGTCGTCTGTCTAAAGCTCGCCGGAGGGTCCCAATTATCCGGGACAATGAACAGTCTGCTCTCGGAGAAGTCCTGCGGTAGCTTGATGGACAAGTCTTCTTCTACATAGGTGCGTGGAGGCAAATTTGATGTTGCAATGCCACCTCGGTGCTTTTTCTTGGCCAAGCGCAGATCCCTTGCAAACCTCTTGTGCCGCTTCTTTCGTGCATCCGCTGCGTACCAGCCGACTCCTCTGCGAGGTCTACCCCTTGCCTGGGGCATTCTGAGAGTGAGGGCGAGGCCTTCTACGTAGCAATTCTTGCTCTGCTGAGCCAAATACAAATGCATTCTGGGAGGTTCGATTGAACTGTTGTCCGCATAAACCATGGCTGGGAGCATTAACGCCAAGAGCTTAGTGCTCTGGCTGGCCGTCCCTTGCTCACGTGTGAGGGGCTCCATCAACAACCGATGACTGACGGAGGTGAAGGCCTTAATAACTGGCCGTAGCTGGGAGTAGGCGCCACTATAAATGGCCCCTCCCTTAGCTCCTCCACGTGCCCATTCTGTCCACCTGACACCCCATCCGGGGCCATTTATGATCATTATTAAGTTAAACATTATTTTCTCAATATATGTGGATGATTCAAATATAAATTCCAAATTTTAGCACTGACCTCAATCATTAACAAATAAGTGTGAAATCATAAGTATCATATAAACATATGAAACACATAATTGTTTCATAACCTTGATATTTGTATTGTAATAAATCGATTACATTCCATAATTAATCAAACATAATGAAGAAAACAACTTTACATCATATATAAACATTTTACAAGTTATATAGAAGATATCTAGATTGCATTCTTATTAATAAGATATTTGGATGGTATAATGGTTGAGTTCTGAGATGTAATCATATGACTTACTTGGAAATTAATGTCATTGTTGTTGTTGCTCCTTCCAATAGTTGATGGGATATAATTTGTCGTTAATGACAATATTGAATTAGTTGCATGTTATGTCTTGAGTGGGGTCCACTCAAATTTTCTTTCCATAATAAAGCTTCTTTACACATGCATTACATTATCAATGTGAATTTGTCTCCATTTACGTATTGATGATAGATTGCAAATGAATATAGGAAAATTAGCACATAAATTGTCACTAGTATAGATAATTCAATGGCTCAAAATATTTAGTTTTATAAGTACTAAGAATATTTGTCAAAATATTGAGGTTTATAAGCATTGAGAATATCAAAGAATATATTTAGGTTTATAAGTACTGAGAATTTCAGGCAACAACTAGTCTTTAGAATGAAATGGTAGATTAATCATATATGCAAGAATACTGTGGAATCAACAACACCACTTGAGATCCATGTTTGGAGAAATATGTATATGTTAGTTCAATGAATCTTCTCATATCAATCTTACTTTGTCTCTTCCATCAATATGAATCATATGTGCCATGAGTGCATTTTAAATTAGACAATAATAAAGAGTTGGCCACATGAGATAGATCAAGACATTGAAATGTGACAAATATTTGTTTTTTATTTCAAGTAAAGCTTATTGATTTTCTCATATTCGATGAGAGTATTTGTATAACATGGAGTGGTTGAGACTCCATAGTAATCTGAACTTAGACATCCTATACAAAACCACATTTTGTTAGGTTTTTCAATCATGCATTTCATCATTTATGTCTCTACCATCTTTCTCCCTCTAAAACAGGTCTCCTTGGAAAATTTGGGCCCAAAAGGTCATTTTTGGCCCATGCAAGAAACACCCATATTTCCTATGTTGGCCAACACTGATATTGGGCCCATTTCTTCGCTCCCAACACACACACACACACACACATTAACCCCATTATATTTGTTGGCCCCAAAACAAATTCTAGGGGGTCCTCCAAGGAAGTATGTGACCTACACTACAAGAGTAATCCACAAAAAAGGACAAGTAGGGTTAGGCCACCAACCTAAAAGTCACAAATCCCAGTCTTGATGGTTGGATTGTCCACAAAAATCTCACCAAGATTTAGGACCTTATCCTCCTCTCCAACTTCAACCTCCACCAAGTGCAACAATGAGTTGGAAAATTGAGGGAACGCCCTTTTTATAGAAAAAATATACATTTTTTTATTTTGGCTCATATTGGATCATACATACTCCAATTGACACACTATCAATGCCATTGGGACCAAGTTTCAAAGTTCTTTAAAAGGGTACTCTTGGAATTTTGAGCTTTCATACTTCATCAAGAAGCCATTTTTCCATGAATCATTAAAGCATGCTTGTTTTCTTATGAATTCCCACATATTTGTCTCAATCACTTGACCACCATTCTTCTTGGGTCTTTATTGAATTATGCGTAGGAATTCCCCATGGATAACCTATTTTATTCATGGATATGGGTATCGTCTAGGAATTAATTTCCATGGAATTTAACATAGTTTAACTCTCTTTTGTTTGTTGCATTTTCCTTTCATTCCTTGGAAAATACATATAAGACTCCCCACACTTGGCTAGATGCACCAACCCCTCCATACTTTTCATTTTTCATCTACCCAGTGATAGAGCATTTCCCACATGGGTGCCCTAAAATAGTGACCCTTGTTTCCTTTTGGAGACCTAAAATAGTGACCCTTGTTTCGTTTTGGTGCCCTAAAATAGTGACCCTTGTTTCCTTTTGGTGCCCATGCCATTGAGCCCCCTTAAGTATTGGGAGTCTAGTTAGACTACATACTAGATTTGAGCCACATGAATTTCTTATCATCATGTTGACAACCCTACCCTCTAGAATCCCCCATTTATGTTGGTATTTGTTGGAATATCATGTATCATAATCCCTTTGCTTCATCCATAAAATGAAAATTATTCATTTTTATGCCACCATCCACCCACCCTCGAGGATATTTCCATCAATGACCCTACCATTGATCACTTCCATTTGCATTTTTTACCTTCATCATTACCACCATCTGGTTGTTTTCTAGGGCATTCATCTCCTTAGTACCCATATATATATATATATATATCCTCATTTGGTTTCCCCCAGTAGGATTATGATTGGATAATGTGTCTCTCAACACACTAGGTATATCTGTTGTACTCTCCTTTTGGTATAACATATCTTACCCTTTCCTCCTTGAACCCCCTTGGAAATACCATGAGGGCCTTATGCTTTTATAGTACTCAATTCAGTTTTTGGAAACATCCTTGTGTTTCCCTTGTTTAGAGAATTTGAGATGAGCCACCTTTTTTGCCCCATGGAGTTTGTCCAGTTTCACAATTGAGTCCAAATTTGACCTCCAATTGTAAACGTGGTTTACTGATATGTCCTTGAAAATCCATGTTCCCAGTAATCAACCATTCATCATGGAATGCTTTCATTCATTTCTAGGTTAGCCTTGAATTTATGTTCCAAACAAGGGAATTCTTAATCCCACCTTTCATTGTCTTGCCCCTTTTGGTGTCAGTCTCTGTTATTCACACCTTAGTTTCTACCTCATGTTGGATTCAAGGAATCATCATTTCCTTTCTTCCCATGGGCCTTCCCCCATCGAATTCAACACCTATATTCTAGGGGAATGACTTAGAGGAATGTGTACCTTGGACTCATCCTCATTATTGGTAGGTGTCTCATAACAAGAAAGGAGATTCATCAGTGTTCTTTGACTTGGTTTTTTCTCACGTGCTCGACTTGAGCTCATCCTCGCACAATTGAGAATCATACACTTGATGGTTCAATGATCCAGTTGATTGTACCATTTTCCCAGACATGTGTGAGTTGCATCAAACCTCAAGAGGGTGTTTCCCTTCAGGTAGTCCCCCACATGTTATGGCATCACCATTTCATTCCAGAGAGACATATCCATTTTTTTTACTTTGGATGTTGAACTTAAGGAACCCCTTTTATTCTTTGGTGTCGGTGTAATTTCCTCTATCCACATCAACACTTTAATTGTATGGTTTAGTTCTATGCACCTTGGTACCTATCCACCTCCTTGATGGGTTACCTTGGACCAATATGAGAGAGTACTCATTGCTCTTAGACTTGGTAGGATCTCATGTGATCAAATTAAACTCATCATCACATTATTTATATTCTTACATATATTCATGATCTAGCCTTAGATGCAGTTCCTTATATTTGATTGGATTGATTATTCCATTCTCAAAACCATCAATTTGATCTTCCCTTCAGTCATCTCATGTCATATCTTCATAGAAAATTTCCAATTTAGCAAGGCTTCCTAGGTTGTTCCCATCCCCATCCCCCAAGGAAGGGGCCATTAGTTCTTGTGTACCCAGATTAGCAATAGTTATTATGTATACCTAGCACTTTTGACCCAAGCATATGTATATAGGAATGTTTATATCATTTCATTATAATCTGGCCCTATTTTACTAGAATCATATTGTATTTGAGACCTCATTTTGTTTGAAAATTTTGGACTCTTTATGCTAGGTGCACCATAATTGTATTCATTATCATGAGTTATCTCAATGAGTATGGATATTCCTACCTCATCCCTATTGAGATCATGTAACTCACTACCCTTTGATTCTCTTGTTGACAGATGTAATCCTTTGGCCTCTTCCATGAGTGGTTCGTTTTCCCATGGTAATCCTCTCCATTATTGGCTATCTCATTCCTTGGTAAAAGAAAAATATAATGCATTTCATTCATATGATGTTATCTTAACCTCATACATTAGGGGGCATCTGTTATCACCCAAACGTTGATCAACTAGACCAAAAATCTAGGTTTACTGAAACACACCATTCGAAGTATGGGTATCATATGTCTAAACCCACTTTTACATCATTTTCGATTATTATAACCTAAGGAACACTTTTCATAAATTTATTTCCACTTCATAAAGCCATAAACACTTTTATGACTTTTTCCTCTTGAAATTATCCAAAAAAATCAAAAGAAAATAAAGAAAAACTTAAAAGTGATGGTTAAAATTGATACAGTCAACAACAACATTTTATTACCATGAACATGTCAAGGATAACCACTATTTTTCTTATAAATTCAATAGGTCACCTCCATTTTCCATATCCATCCCTTGAAAGTAACAAAGTGTTGTTGAAATTTCCCTAGTCTTTTGGCCACATTCACCATCACTTTCATCCACAAGGAGACGAGCCAAACCAAGCCAGCTGCCACACACTTGGGAAAAACAATGAACGCCCTTAAGCAGGAAGCCAAGGAGATCATCATCTTCAAGTAGCTTCTTCGCAAGTGTTGTGAAATCTTTATGTTGAGGTAATGAAGTATTTGTTCATTCTTTTATGAGATTTTTCTAGCTTTTATTTATTTTCCGGAGCTTTTTCTTTCCCTACTGAATAGCATGAGTTTAAGAGTGAATCATTTCATCTAAATCTAGAGTTTCTAGTTTTACTTTCCATATTTTTCTATGATCTATATACAACCACTATATTTGTAGATATGCTAACTCTTGTTGTAGAATTTACACAATAGTAGGGCCTTCCAAGAATTTGAGCCATTTTACCACTTTGGAAAATGATTTGGGAACCTCATCCACTCCTTAATAGATCACAAGTCTATTCATTTATTGATCAAATTTGGTTTCCCTATCCCCTACATTGAGAGCAATTTACACCCTCCTTTTTCTTCTAGATCATCTACAAAGAACTAAATATGATTTATCCCCCATCCTCCTATCTCTTTCAACTTCAATGTTTTTTCCCAACTGATCAAAGGAAATAGTTTTGGGAAGTGGGATAGTGACATATAGTAGACAAGGATTACCCTCCTTTCCATAGAAATCCATCTATGGGTCTAGTGATATTATTTTCCCATGGTTTTATCCAACATCCAAGTCTATTATTTGTATCCATATCCATTTGAGTTCAGTCAAAATATTAGGTATGTTAAATAATCATCAAAGGCCTGAACTGTAAAAGGGAGGAATTGTGTTGTTATGGTCCTTTGGGCTTGGTTAACCATTTTAAATAAATATTATGGAGGACTTTTGGACGTTGTTCTCCATACATGTGGCATCGCAGAATAGATTGAGGATTCCAAAATATTTATAGCCTCTTTCATCGCTCCATTCACAAACAAAATAAGGTCATCCATGAACATGTGGTGTGTGATTATACCCCCTTATACTATCTTGATTCCCTGTATTTATCTTGCTTCCACCTTTTGATTAATGATAAGGCTAATCCCTTTTGCTACCAAAAGGAAGAGTAATTGTGGGAGTGGATAACCTTGATGAAGAACCTAAGAGGGGTGGATTAAGTCTATAGTTATCCCATTCATTAAAAATACATAGGTTACCAAATCCAATAAATCCTCCATCCAAAGAATCATCTAGTTGGAGAATTTGACTTGCATTAGAATAAATCTAAGGTACATCCAACTGATACAGTGACCTTTTCTAAAGTGACCTTAACTATAAATGACTTCTTATGCCCTTCTTAATTAAGTGTAAGTTTTTTTTGAGTGAATCATGTTGTGTATTGGATATCCCTACCTTCTCATAATGTCATTTATTCTAGGGATATCACTCTTGATAGTATAAGCTTTAGTCTCAAGGATATGTTTTTTTCTATTTATATATGCATTTTTATAATGAAATGGGTAGAAACTCCCCAAAGTTGGATGGGTCACTTACTCCATTGCCTCATAATAGGCAGTGGTTTCACTTCTTATATCTTCAAATAATTCATTAGTCTCCCTCTTTCATACAATATTAATGATTTATTCCCCAAACCTATTCTTTTGACTCACTCCAAGTATTATCCTTTACAATTGCACCATATGGTAATTCAATTTGAATTTATAACATATAATTTCATTAGTCTCCCCTCTTTCATATAATATTAATTCTTTATTCCCCAAACCTATTATTTTGACTCACTCCAAGTATTATCCTTTACCATTGCACCATATGGTAATTCATTTTGAAGTTATAACATATAATTATATTTTAGTGTGATATATAATGTAACTTAAAGATTATGGGGAATATATATATAAAAGTTTACGAGGAATAGATATATTATATATTTGTATAATGAAGATGTTAATTAATATTAATTGAAATTAATTTTAGTTTATTAAATCTTTAAAAGGTAAAGGATTACTTGGTTTGCTATAAATGTTTATATTTGTTTTTAATTTTTTTTTGAAAGAAGTATTCTTAAATTATCATAGTTTTTAATGAGTTAGAAGGTTAGAAATGTTGGTATCGAAACAAATATTTTTAAATTAATATTTAACATGGGTGTACACAGGATATTTTAAAAAAACGTTCTTTCCATTTTCAACTCTCTTAGTGTCACAAAGATGAGAAATTCTTTCAACCCATGGTGTTTTAGAAATTTTCCAACACCTTGTTCGAGAATGGATCTCATGAGATTTCATTCTTATTTAACAATATTGGCTTCATTCTTTACACTTATTAGAAATTGTTACTCACCTCCTTATAATATTGTAATTTCTTTCTCTCCTCTAATACTTTATTGTACCATAATTTTCATGAGATTAAAATGCTTATTAATTTTTTAATTAAAAAAGAAATTTTTAAAAATATAATTACTCTTAATAGTTATTAAGTATGGAATTAATAAAAATTAATGTTTCTTTGATTATTCAAAATAATGGGAAGGGAATTTGTGTTTTTGGCTTAAAATATGACAAGAATCATTTTGAATTTATGGAATTGAGTATTTTAGATGCTAGTATTATAGAATCTGGTTGCAATAAGAGTATTCAATGGTGTTGAATCTATTTTTTCATTAAAAAAATCAATTTCATCTCAATACAAAATTGTAATTTGAGAAAATATTGTTTAGTCAAATTCCAATGATGACAAACCAAAAAAGATCAAAATTATAGACCATCTCGCCTTTTTCAAACAATAATGGTTTTCTTTTGTACTGTACATATTACTCTGCACATGTTACTCTTCTTTGACTATATGGTGCATATTCATGTTTTTTAAAGTAAACATCATAAAATGGTTTCTTAGACAATCATTCTATACTATAACGAAACATAAATGAATGAAACCCTTGATTGCAATTTATAAATTTATATAATTACCATATAATAATAACATAGAAACAAATAGTGAGGGAGTGGTGTTTTTTTATTGGGGTTTTAAAATCCAAGTTTATGGTAAAATTAATGGAGGAAAATCAAAAAATCAATGCATATCAATCATTCAACCTTTAGGCGGCTACAATATGAACCCTACAGATTTGAGAGTAGAAAAAATAATCAATAATCAAAATGGACTTGATTCTTCCTTTGTCAATAGTCTGGAAGTCATCCCATGTATCAATATAAAAATTGAAAACCTAATGTAAAAGTTAGTATCCTTCTCATAGGAAACCCTAATAGGAAAATTTAATGGTGCTTATCGAAGCCCTAGATCAATAAAGGTTTGGGTAAAGTTTCAAATTGTCAATAGTATGGAAGTCATCCCATGTATCAATATAAAAATTGAAAACCTAATGTAAAAGTTAGTATCCTTCTCATAGGAAACCCTAATAGGAAAATTTAGGTGTGCTTATTGAAGCCCTAGATCAATAAAGGTTTGGGTAAAGTTTCAAAGGATCTATAGGAAACCCTAATAGGAAAATTTAATGGTGCTTTCCCAAGCCCTATATCAACAAAGGTTTGGGTAAAGTTTCAAATGATCTAGTTAGACTCATAAGGAATAAATACATATTTCAATAAAAATGGAATTTTTTTATTACAAGGACCTCATAAACATTGATTTTGTTTAGACTCAACCTATACTACCTTGTAGGAGGCGATTATAGGAGATCCTTGATAGGAACTATGTACATAGTGCAAGGGCCATGGACTCTACTATCTAGATGGATAGATATGAAAAATGGAGGATAGCTCTTTAATTTATAATAAAAATAGTGGTTATCCTTGGCATGTTCATGATAGTAAAATATTGTTGTTAACTGTATCGATTTTAACAATTACTTTTAGGTTTTTTTTATTTTCTTTTGATTTTTTTGGATAATTTCAAGAGGAAAGGGTCATAAAAGTGTTTTATGACTTTATAAAATGAAAATAACTTTATGAAAAGTGTTCCACAGGTTATAATAGTGGAAAATTATGTAAAAGTGGGTTTAGACATATGATACCGATACTATGAATGGTGTATTTCGGTAAACCTTGATTTTTGGTCTAAGTGATCAACTTTTTGGTGATAACATATGACCCCTAATATATGAGGTTAAGAGAACACCATATGACTGAAATGCATTATAGTTTCTTTTACCAAGGAATGAGATAGCCAATGATGGAAAGGAGTAACATGGGAAAAAGAACCACATATGGAAGAGGATAAAGGATTGCATTGGTCAACAACAGAGTAAAAAGGTAGTGAGTTACATGATCTCAATAAGGATGGGGTAGGCATACCCATACTCGTTGTGACATCTCATGATAACGAATACAATGGTGCACCTAGAATAAAGGGACCAAACTAGTGAGACAAAATGAGGTCTCAAATATAATAATTTTCTAGCAAAATAGGAACAAAGTATAATGCAATGATATAAACATTCATATATACATATGATTGGGTAAAAAGTGCTAGGTATACATCATAACTATTGCTAATATAGGTACACAAGAACCAATGGAACCTTCCTTAGAGGAGGAGGATGGGAAAAACTTGGGAAGCCTTGATAAACAGGAAATGGTCTCTACATATATAAAATGAGATGAATGAAGGGAAGACCAAATTGAGGGTTCTAAGAATGGAAGAATCATGACAATCAAAATCAAGAACTACATATGAGGCTGGATCATGGATATATGTATGAATATCAATAATGTGATGATGAGCTGAATTCAAGCACGTGAGATCCTACCAAGTCTAAGAGAAATGAGGATGTTGGGTATGTGTTATATTCTTTGCAAAATTGATCTCAAGTAATGTACATTGATATGGGATAAAATGGGGTTTGAGGGGGTGCTCAAAACCCCCTAGTTCAAAGGGTTGCAGGGGTTCAGGGGTGGGAGCCCTCGAGAAATGTTTTTTGTTGAGTTTTTGGCGGTTTTTCGGCACATGGTTTTTGTAAGATTCTCAATTGTGTGATGATGAGATCAAGTCTAGAATATGAGAAACAAACAAGTCAAAGAAAATTGATGACTCTCATTTCATGGTCTGAGGAACCCACCAATCATGAGGATGAGTCCAAGGTAGACATTCCTCTAATCTAGTCCCCTAAAATATAGGTTTTGAAGTCAATAGGGGAAGGCCCGTGGGAAATAAGGCAATGATGATTCCTTGAATCCAACACGAGGTAGAAAGAAAGGTGTGAATAAAAGAGGCTGACACCAAAAGGGGGAAGGAAATGGGAGGTGGACTTAAGACTTCCCTTGTTTACAGAATAAATTCAAGGCTAACCTAGCAATGACTGAAAGAATTCCATGAAGAATGGTCTATTAATGGGCACACATATTTTAAATGACATAATAGTAAACCACATATACAAATGGAGGTCAAAGTTGGACTCAATGTGAAACTGAATAGAATCCATGGGGAAAAAAAGTGGATCATCTCAAATTTTTGAACAAGGGGAAACACATGGATGTTGCCAAAAACTAAGTTGAGTACTATAAAAGTGCAAGGCCATCCTAGTATTTATAAGGGGGTTGCAAGGAATAAAGGGTAAGATATGTAGTACAAAAGGGAGAATACAACAGATCTAACTAGTGTGTTGAGAGACACATTATCCAATAAGAATCCCACTGGGGGGAAACCGAATGGGGATATATGTGGGAAGTGAGAAGATGAATGCCACATAAAAAAAACATATGGCAGTAATGATGAAGGTAAAAAATGAAAATGGAAGTGATCAATGGTATGATCATTGATGGAAATATCCTCGAGGTTGGGTGGATGGTGGCATAAAAATGAATAATTGTCATTGTATGAATGAAGCAGAGGGATTATGATACATGATATTCCAACAAATAACAACATAAATCAGGGAGTCTAAAGGATAGGGCTATCAACATGATGAGAAGAAATGTGTGTGGCTCATCTCTAGTATGTATACTAAATACACTCCCAATCCTTAAGGCTCAATGATATGGGCACCAAAATGAAACAAGGGTCACTATTCTAGGTTACCCATGTGGGAAATGATCTATCACCAAGTAGATGAAAAATGAAAAATATGGAGGGGATGGTCCATCTACCCAAGGGAGGGGAGTCCTACAGGAATTTTCCAAGAAATGAAAGGAAAATGCAATAAATAGAAAGGAGTTAAACTATACTAAATTCCAGGGAAATTAATGCCTAAAGTAGACCCATATCCATGAATAAAATATGTTATCCATGGGGAATTCCTACTTATAAGTCAACAAAGACAAATATGCATGAATTCGTAAGAAAACAAGCATGCTTTAATGCGTTGTGGAAATGTGGCTTTCTGATGAAGTATCAAAGATAAAAATTCCAAGAGTACCCTTTAAAAGAACCTGGAAACTTGTTTCTAAAGACATTGACATTTTGTCAATTGGAGTATGTATGATACCATATGAGCCAAAAGAAAAAAAGTAGGTTTTTCTATAAAAGAGATTTCCCTCCATTTTCCAATTCATTGTTGCACTTGGTGGAGGTTGAAGTTGGAGATGAGGAGAAGGTTATAAATATTGGTGATATGTTTGTGCACAAACCAACCATCAAAACTACGGTTTTTTAGTTTTAGGTTGGTGTCCTAACCCTACTTGTCCTTTTTTGTGGATTACTTTTGTAGTGTAGGCCACAAACTTCCCTCGAGGACCCCCTAGAATTTATTTTTGGGTCAACGCATTTAATGGTTATAGTATCTACATTGGGACCAAAGAAATGAGCCCAATATCAGTGCTGACAAACATAGGAAATAAGGGTGTTTCTTGCATGGGAAAAATGACCTTTTGGGCCCAAATTTTCTAGGGAAGCTTGTTTTGGAGGGAGAAATATGGTAGAGACATAAATGATGAAAAACATGATTAAAACACCTAAAAAATGTGGTTTTGTATAGGATTTATAGTTCATATTACTTTGGAGGGAGAGAGAGTTAAATCATATCTGAGCACAAGTTCAGGGGAACCAAGATATGAGAGGAGCACTTACTTGTTACAAGTTACCCAAAAATGTTGAGAACCCACTGACGAGAGTAGGGGAGGGGATCCTATCATGTATAGTGCACTAAGGGGATGCAAAGGTAGAGGCCTTTGTGGTGCAACTCCATTGGATTGAGATCACACTAATAGACATCTACTTCCTCATAAGAATCCCTCCATTTGGTGTAGTGGTCGAGAATCGACCTATACTACCTTGTGGGAGGCAGTCAGAGGATTTCCTTGATAGACACTATGTACCTAGTGAAAGGGTCATGGGCTCTACTATATAGATGGATGGATATGGAAAATGGAGGAGACATCTTGAATTTATAAGTAGAATAGTGGCTATCCTTGATATGTTCATGATAATAAAATATTGTTGTTGAGTGTATCAATTTTAACCATTAGTTTTAGATTTTTTTTTAATTTTCTTTTGATTCTTTTTTGGGTAATTTCGAGAGGAAAAGGTCATAAAAGTGTTTTATCACTTTATGAAATTAAAATAACTTTATGAAAAGTGTTCCTTGGGTTATAATAGTGGAAAATGATGTAAAAGTAGGTTTATACATATGACACCCATATTGTAACATCCCTCTCTTGCGTGCACTGAGCATACTTATTCTTTGAGGACACTTGCGTGCAAGTGATCCAGTTCATTATACAATTGGTTGTTTTGATTATGATTATGAGATGTTGTGGATCTGATGATATGTTATTTTTTCTATATTTACATTGACAGCTGCTATTGATTGGGTTCTCCTGAGTGTGCAGGGCTCTGGACGTTAGAGGATGTCAATGGCATCGATGGATCTCCTTGGACTCCGGATAGAGTCAGGGAGTGGACTTTTATGGTTTGAATGTTGTTGATATTACATATGTGCCATATGATTAGATATTATGATGTGGATTGTTATCGCTGACATGTTTCGTTGATGGATGCAGGCTGACAATATCTTGCCGAAAAGACTCACATTTGGAGTAAAGGGGTCACGCACGACAACCAGAGACATTGAGGGAGAGGTGTGGCAACAACCCTGCCACAACCTACTAGCACTCCCTCCATGGCTCAAATTGTAGGTTAATGATTACGTAGTTCGATAAGACCCATGATGTCGTGAGGTAAGATTGTGACAGTGATGATTCTAAGGGGAACACAATAAGGTAGGGTCCTTATTCCTTAGAGGCCCTTAGTCTCCCACAAGGTAACCTGATGGAGTATTGACTCTAGGGGTTTGGCGTCTACCAAATTTAGTCAAGAGGCGAGTGGAACCCTTGGAGCACGTAGTGCGTCCTGAAGGGAACGTCGCGCAAATAAAATGGAAAGAGGTGAGTGACACCCTTGGAGAATGTAGTGCATCCTGAAGCGCACGTCACGATTTTCACTATAGTAAGTTAATAAACCTAGTGCCTAGAAATCTATGTCTCCTTAGGACCTGGTCGGCCTTAAAATGAATGATGCGATGAGTAAAGTTTAATAACAAATTTTCCCTTAAGAATTGTCGCCAAGCCTAGTGAATTTAAAACCTAGGTCTAAGTAGAACATTTGAACAAAAAAAACTAATAAGACATGTAACAAGAAGGGGGTAAAGAAAATTCAAACATTAATAATTAAAGTAAAATTTTAATGAAGGATTAATTTATTAAAAGGGTAAATTGTTGTCTTTGTCTAAACTTGCTAATTTTGAACTTAGTTAAAAGGGGAACTTAAAGAAAAAAGGGAAACTCAAAGAAAAAGGGGAATGTCTAACTTAGTAAGGAATCTAGCCTTTGGAACTTTCTATTTTTGAACTCAACTAGGCTTTAATTAAGGCGTAAGAAATTTAAGAAATGTAAGGGAATAAAGGGACACCGAGGAACATTTTTAGGAATGCTTTTATGTGGGTGAGGGAAATAGGCTAATTTAATTAATTAATAAATTTATTTTCTGGTGCAACTAAGGGATCAAGTGACATGTGTACAGGGGAGGTTTATCCTAATTAAATTTAATAAAATAATCTAATGAGGGTTTGGGAAACTAATAACGAAGAAAACTCTATAAAAAGGAAGGCACAGGAGGAGTATGGATCACGTCTGGTATGCGTAAGGTTACGCTGCCAGAATTTTATCTTGACTGAATTGTCTTGTGGGAGTTGGGATACCCAGCTCAAATAATGAGTGGTAGCTCAACCTTGCGAGGAGAGCTGGGAGCTAACATTCTTCGGTATTGTGTGCGTGTCCTCTTTGTGGATCGAGGGGCTCAGGGGGAAGAAGGGTACGCCTAGCATTGGATGGGAGGTACCGGTGAGGTCTCAGCGGTCGACAGGTGGGAGATGGATGGAGCGCATGTGCGAGACAATGTCTACGAGATCATCACCTACAACTTCGGTGTGCATATGTGAATTTGTTTGTATTTTAGTTAAAATTATCATGTATATGAATAATAAAAATGATGAAGGTTGTAGTTTATTTCCGACACATGAAAGATAATAATGATGATGAAACAACTAGTGCATTTCCAGTTTGAATCTATTTTATCTGTTCATATTAAGGCATTAAATATAAGCTCTTATTCTGTTCAAATTCCTATTGTGGTTTTAGGATGCTGATAGGTAGTCGAGCTCAACTCTTTAATTTTTTTTTGTCTTATAGCCCCTCCCTTCAGTAGCAATTACTTGATTTCTTCAGCTAAAATTTTTAAACCTGTTATTGCACGGAAGTAGAAAACCTTAGAGACATTCCGTTATTGTGCAAACGGGCTCCCCCATCAGTTGTTGATGTTTTGGAATTTGATTCTCATGGATTGCGATTTATTTTGGGCAATCAACTATTGGTTTCTTCCCTTTGTATTGAATTTATGATCACTACTTCTCTACTATTGTTTTTCCCTTATTCTTTTAACTTAATGATAACCGTCAGGGAGATTTCGCACCTATCACTGTTACAAATTTTATCCTAGTATTAGTTGGACTGTTTACACCTTCACCACCCTCCTTCTGGCTTGCGTTGTTTGGATCTGATAGCATGAATTAGTTTCTCGAACTGCTGACCGAGTTGAGTGGGTACAAAGAATTTTTAGGGAGATCCATACATCTCTCCTGGTTTAACCTTGCCTCAACGTTCCTCATGTCTCTGCATCCCTTCCCTCGACTTTCCTTCCACCCAACGACCTGGATGTCTATTCTTCCACCTAATCCTTCCCTTGCTCAACGATTGTCTACCGATCCCTTGTGCCTTGCTTGTTGTATCGCCTCTGTGGGTTCCTCTGATGCCCACGATGTTTGTCCTTCTTCAGTGTCTGCGTTATTGAGCGACTGTCAGGCTCTGCGCCTTACTTCTGTGGCTACATTTTTCCCTCAAGAAGGTCATGATTTCTATGTGAGCCAACCATACTTGTCCCTTCGATGATTTCTAGGAAATGAATTACTTACCTTGTGCACACAGGATGTAGTTATGGTGTATTGATGCATATAAATTCTAATTGGTCAATGGTGGTTTCCCTTGTTTTATATTCCGCAGTTTCTGAGTAGTTGGCAATTTTAAATATTATCTAATCCAAAAATTCTGAGCGAATGGAAATTGAAAATTTAGATCTATAATCTAATGGCATGTAAATTATGCTCGTTGAATTTCAGTTACTATCAGTAGGCGAATTTTAATTATTATCTGAATCACAATTTTTGAGTAGTTGGCAAGTGGCGGTTCTTTTGTTTTATAATGAATTTCCATTTACTAACAGTTGGAAATTCTAAATATCATCTAATCCGCAAACTCTAACTGATTCGCAATTCAAATTTATGTCCATAATCAAATTGCATGTAAATTCTGCTCGACGAGTTTTAATTTCTGACAGTTGACAATTTTAATTATTATCTAAAGCGCAATTTCTGAGTAGTTGGAAAGTGACGATTCCTTTGTTTTATAATGCATTTCAATTACTGTCAGTTGGCAGAATTTAATTATTGTCTAATCCGTGTTTTCGAAGTGAATGGAAAATTAAATTTTAAGCCTATATATCTAACTACCTCGATTCCTTTCGGCAGCCAGAAATTCAGAATCACCACCTACGCTCTAACCATGCTGACACATGTAAGGATTTAAATGTGGAGTGAACAACGTTCTATATGGACCGTTGAACGGTTACTTATACCTTGATTAATTACGCAGAGACTCCCTTGTTTTGATTACACCGAGATTTAATTATCCCTGGAATATAATTTCTCAGAGATTCTTTTGTTTTAAGTATGCCTAGATTTTTAAGATCCTTTTAAATAATTACACAGAGATTTTAATATAATTACACCGAGATTTTAAATAATTAAGATATCCCTTGTTTATTATTACAGATATTATAATTACCTTATGTTCTAAGTAATCATAGAATAACAACTTATGCATGTCTGACTGTACTGACAATAGTAGACAATTTTCTTTTAAAGTTATTTAAACAATGCTTTAGAATTTGTGCGATTTTTATCATTAATGACATTGATATACAAATTGTGTTTAATTCATTTGTGGATAAATTTTATGTATATATTGTACAATTGGATGAGGTAAGTTACATGATATGTAAAGCTCATATGGGTTGCAGAAGTTGTAATGGTTTAAATGTCAAGGATGGTAGAGATATGATTGAGATGTAAACTAATTGCAATATTAAAATAATCAACACTTTTATTGAGGATAGTAAGGGTTATAATATTGTATAACTTAAAGGTAGAGGGTTATCATGAAGGAAAAGGTTATGGTGAGGTATGAGTTAATTGAAGTAATGGTGCCTAAATTCAATTACGTAAAGAGTAAAATAATTTTATCCGCATTGACATCTTGATGTACTTAAAATTTGTGAAGGTTTTAATGATGTGTAATTAGTTGTTAGTTATCAATTAATTAGTAATTGCCTCAAGGTTTGTAAGGTGTACATTGATTTTAATTGTGTTTTCTATCTTGGGGTATGCGTTGATTAAGGGAACTCTGGATTTTTATAATGATGAATGTGTCCTTGACTAAGGGAGACCCTCATTCAATGGTTGTATATCACTTCTTGCACAATGAAATTAATGGGATGGATGATCGCTTTTATAATTGGTTAATGGTTAGATGCCATGACGCATGGAATTTTGCTGACATATAATTATTTACGCATTATAATGTTTGTTTATACATGTGAATGATGTGTTGATGATGCTGGACTAATTTAGAGCTACATTATTAATGCGGAGTTAATTAAAGTCGATATATGTATGTCAACGATAATTATTACCCTCGCCCATGATTAATTGATGTTAGGATTGGTAGAATGAAGATTTAGTTGATCATTGATGTTTTTTTTATCTTGTTCAACTTGGTTGATTGTGTCGGGGGGGGTATGTAGAAACTTCCTTGTTCCTCAGAAAAGTCGCCATCCCTGAGACCTTAAATGGTCACAATCGATGGGAACCTGGGCTTGAGCGTTGCTTATCTGTCCTGGAGGTCCTAACCATTGCAGGGTAGGACGGGCGGGTAGTCATTTTATTCTTCGTCTAATTCAATGTCGTATGTTTCTTAAGCTGTATGGTGTGCTAGCATGCTAGGTCATTATGTTTATGTGTTGTGCGAATTGCATTCGTTATGTTCGTCGTCGAGCTGTGAATATTGATCTTATTATCATCCTTACTTCCTATTTCAATATATATATATATATATATATTGTACATGTTAAGCATCACTTGTTATCGTAACGATGAGGGTCGTTACATATGGTATCAGAGTCGATTCGACCCACGAATTAAAATCACTACGACTTCCATTGATTAGATACTTGATTAGAAAATGTCGCTAATTAAACTGATTAAGGTAATCATGGTCAGAGGATGCCACAGAGGCAGACGATGGGGTTTTAGGGTAGGAGGTGCGACGCCCCCAATGGCATCCACGCCCAAGGGGTCTAACCCCCAAGGAGACGAATAGGTTGTCGGAAAGGAACATATAGTTGTGGGTGATGTGGTTGGGATTATGAGGTCCTTTCAGAGGATGCATGAGGAATTGATCAATTGTTTGGATAGAGATGAGGACAGGGCGTCGAAACCTCCTGAGGGTCCACTGCATGCCCCGATCGGTACTGGTAGCATTCAATGCGAACTAGAGAAGGTCAAGTTTCCCGAGTTATTTGGTGCCACAGACGGTGCAGCCGTCGAGGCATGGTTGGAGAATATGGCGATGTGTTTTTCACTTCGCGACTATACCTCCAACATGAAGGTCTACATGGAGGTATTTCAACTGAAAGGGAGTTCTCTTCTCTGGTGGAAGACGCTCCTTCTGCAATTGAACATGATAGTCGAAGATGTGTCATGGGAACTGTTCGAGGAACAGTTCCGGGAGAGGTATCTATCTGAGGAATTCATTGAGCATCAGCTCAATGAGTTCAACACCTTGCGATAGGGCCACCGTACGGTGACCGAGTACAAGGCTTGTTTCATGGAGTTGCTTCAGTATGCTCCACACCTGAATACCAAGAAACTTAAGGTCAACAAGTTCATGTTCGGCCTTAATGTCAACATTCATGTAAAGGTGAGGGTTTTGATGCCTCAAGCCTTACATGATGTTGTCCAGAAGGCCCTCATAATAGAAGAGGAGCTTATCAGTGGGGGAAGAGTAGGACCCCAGGGAGACCCGTGGGAGAGGTGTCATCTGGTGCGCGGCATCATCAAACACCAGCTAGACATTCACCAGGATATCATGGCATCTAGAGGGGACCCACTTTCACTACACCTCGACGAATAGAGCCTCAACAACAAACTCCTTATAGAGGACCATAACACCAACAATAGCGTTGATCACAGCAACAACAATTTAGGCATGTTCAATAGAACAGACAAGGGTTCCAAGCCGGTGGGCCGCCAGCTTCTACTTCAGGTACCAAGAGTATTGGACCAAAGAAAGGGTGTTGAACATGTGGAGAGCCACATTACCAGCGTGACTGCCTAGTTGAGAGGACCAGAGAATCTGGCTCAACCAGGCCCACTACCGTGGGAGATTTGGGCAAGGCCCATTAGATTCATGCAACGGTGAATAATCGCCACGAAGAGCACCAGTTGACTATGCTCGAGACGTCAGGTACCGTCATTGACCAAAACCTTAGTATTTTAATAGATCCAGGTGCTACATAAATTTTTATTTCTGGTGCAATGCTAAAAATAATTAAGGTAAAGGCAGTCGAACATGACGAGTTTAGCTTTATAGAAATGGCTTCAGGAGCCAAACAAAAGTTTGGAGGGAAGGTTACAGGGTGTAGCCTTAACCCGGGAGAGTTTGTCACAAGGGACAACATGTACTTAATGATCTTAGGGTCTTATGACATCGTGATCAGTATGGACTGGTTGGAATCGCATGAGGCGATACTCAACTGTAAGATGAAACAATTCAGCTTGTTCGATGATGAGGGATAAAGACGTGAGATTTTAGGTCGAAACCAGGGAGTTTCCCTAAGGTTCATCTCTTCTTTGCAGCTACAGAAGAGCATGCACAAGGGATGTCATCTATATTTGATCCTTGCATTAAACGAAAAATGTGTGGTGGAAGGACTGGAAAACCTTCTGGTAGTACGAGAGTTTGCGAATGTCTTCCCAGAGGAGTTACCAGGGTTGACGCCTAAGAGGGAATTGGAATTTACCATAGACCTAAAACCAGGAATTGAACTGATAGAAATAATGCCTTATTAGATGTTGACCCTGGAGTTACAGGAGTTGAAAATGCAGCTGAAGGGGTTGTTGGACCTAGGAATTATATGTCCAAGTGTGTCATCGTGGGGTTCTCCTGTTATTTTTATACGGAAGAAGGATGGGTCGTGGAGAATCTGCATTTACTACCGCTAATTGAACAAGGAAACGATCAAGAAACAATATCTGTTGCCAAGAATTGACGATCTATATGATTAGATGAAAGGCAAGATGATGTTTTCAAAGATCGACTTGAGATTGGGGTATCACTAGTTACAGATCAAGGATGACGACATCCCTAAGACCGCCTTTAAGACGAGGTTTGGACATTATGAGTTTATTGTTTTATCGTTTGGACTGATGAATGGCCTAGTGGTATTTATGATCTTGATGAATGGGTTAAGATAGTTGGTTTTTTTTGGGGGTTGTTGTTGTTTCAAAAATATATGGACTTCATCCTTCCGAGGAAACTGGTGAGTAGGGTGGCTTTCCCTATAAATGGTGTAGGGAAAATGACTCTTCCTTTTTTCCTTAGTGCCTCCCTCCTGGGTGTTTTGGGTGGAGGAAATCCCTTTCTCAGTATTGGAATTTTTCTTTTTGTTCCTCTTTTTATTTCCTCCAAGTTGTTGAGGATTCTTTGGTGGTGTGGACTGCACTGAATTCACCTTGTAGGTATAAGAAGGGAATGTAGCAGTTTGATCACTAATACCAAAAGTTGACGGGTGTGGATTAATGGAAATTTGATCCATCTGAGAAACTAATTGGTTCATAAATGAATGGGAAACAGAACCAACCACACCATCGACATGTGGTCCTGGGTTTGGCTTCCTTGGATCTGTCGACAACCTAGGATAAATTGGGATGATATAATAAAGTGTACCCGACTAAGAATAGATCAATTCCAAGTGTTGGACACACAAAATCGATTTCTCCTCGGTGGTCACACTGGCCATAGATACATCTCAGGAAATGGGTGGTAGGAGGGATTTGGTGAACCACTCCATAAGGATATTATTTTAAATCTAAGTTTTAATCATCCTATGTCTTCATCTCCACTCATGTATATGATCATAAATATGCGTGGAATTGTCTTGACATACTGACTTCAAGAGATCAGTTCCTATCTCATATCGAATGAGCAATTTGTGATGTATTAAAAACTCCATTTCCATATTGTTGAATCTTTTAAAGGAACCTCCTTTTATCTCAATGTGCCATTTGGAGACAGATCTAGTCAAGGATATCTGGAAAAGACAGTCATCCATAAATGATTTGTATGAACACCATAAGTGGTATGTAATGATGTGTGTGGAGGGGTCCTCTCCTGGATTTCCATCAAATTTCCAAATATCTGAGGGAAACTTGGAATGCATTTATATCCATGATGGGTCATGGGAAATTGGGTAATTTGTTAACTGTGACAATTCTGATAAATCTAATGACACGAGGAAAGGAAATAATGAAAATGAATACTGGGAGGGAGGTGAAGTCTCTGTTGTCCCAGATGGACCTTTCGGTCCCCCTATCTTGGTACTACTAGATGTTTGGGGAGATCCTAAAGAGTAAGTTCTTACTGGTATGGTGGAACCTCCAAAAGTATGACTTCTCCAAGAACCGAATATACCCCTAGTGGGGGGTGCCCCCAGGGGTAAATGTGGATCCTCTAGGAATTTTTTTTTGAAGTTAGTACCAGGGAAGAAACCCTAAGGACCTGATTTGGTAAAAAAGGGAAAACCTCTCCAAAGGATGTGTCCCCAGGGAAAGGTGTGCCAACCCATGGAAATTTAAAATCTCCTAATGTACTACTGCCCCCACCCTAGCTAGGGAAAAACCACTAGACATATTCCACTGGAAATTTGAACTAGTTCCTAATGATATTGGGATTCTCATATGGATGGTGGAGGTGGAGGGAATTCCACCCCTATGATGAAACCAAATATCTGGCCCCCACTGGAAGAAGATCCAAAAGTGGGTGTCTAAATAGACGGGATGGGTGTAGAAATGCTTGATAAACTAACAAATGGATATAATGACATGGATGATTCCCCCCATATTGAGGAACCAAAAGAGAATGGTGTATAGTGTAGGTATAATGGAGCTAATGGGTGGAAATGTAGACATCACCAGGATGCCCCCTAGGGGATTTCCCCTAGACCGACTTGATGATGGGTTCATAGGCTTAGTGACACTAGAAAAAAAATTAATTCTTGACATGATGATAGGAGGACTAAACAAAGAAAAAGGCTCACTAAAATTTTTCCTCACTTAGACTGGTATAGGGGCGTCCGACTTGGTTAAAGTAGAATTAAAGTTTTTTGGAGGATGTTTGTCTACCACTTCTACCTCAACTAAACTAGTTTCACCAAACCATATTTAAATCCCTTCAATGTCTTCATCAGATATTTCACATTGTTTAACAGGTGGTTATTCCCCCGTAATGGGTTCAATTCCTCGCAATCGACAGGACGAACATGGTAATTCAGTCATGGTGAATAATTGGATATATTATTCCAAGTTTTCATTGACGATATTGGATATATTCTTGAATGATGGAGGAGCATGAAGAACACTTGTGCTTGGTACTACAATGTCTACAAGAGAACAAATTGTTTGGGAAGTTTTCGAAATGATCATTTTATCAATCGAAGATTCATTACTTAGGGCATGTCACCTCCGGAGAAGGTATCGTTGTGGATCTAGAAAAGTTTGAGGCTATTATGGAATGGTCTGTGCCGACGAATTTTCCAAAAGTGCATATCTTCATGGGTTTAGTGGGATATTATCGACAGTTTTTCAAAGATATATAATCTATTTACGAAATTACAGAAGAAGAAGAACAAGAAGTTTGTTTGGACCGAGAAATGCGTGGAAGCATTTTAGAGGATAAAGGAGTTGTTGATGACAACATCGATACTAAAGGTCCCTAACATGCAGGAGGACTTCTTGGTATGCATTGAAACATCCAAGGAAGGATTAGGCAGAGTCTTGATGCAAGATGGTCGTGTGATCGCTTACATCTCGAGAAAGTTGAGAAGGCATGAGGAGAACTATGCGACACACGATTTGGAGTTGTTAGCCATTGTTTATGCCTTGAGAGTTTGGAGACACTACCTGATCGGACGAAAATTTGAACTAAGAACATACCATTGTGGTTTACAACACATTTTTGTGCAGAGCGACTTGAACGTGCAACAAAGGCGTTGGTCGAAATTGCTTAGCGAGTATGATTTCGAGATTACTTACATAAAAGGAACTATGATCAGAGTGGTTGATGCGTTGAGTCGGAGATCACACATATTTTCGGTGAGGCCTCTTCAGATGAATCTACGTGAAAAGATTCTAACTTTACAATGCGACGATGATTGGTACAAATAGGTCAAGGATTTTATCAGACAAAACACAATGATGGTACCAAAATTTAAGGGATTTACCATGTACAACGACGAATTATTGAGATTTAAAAGTCAAATTTGTGTACCACCCAACGACAAGTTGAGGAGTTTGATACTAAACGAGGCTCATAGAGCAGTTTACATGGCTCATCCTGGAGTCACGAAGATGATGGAAGACCTTAAACCCTTATTCTTCTAAAAAGGAATGAAGGAAGACATAGTCAACTATGTGGCCAGATGTCTAGAATGTCAGCAGGGGAAGGTTGAACATAGACATACGACAAGATTACTACAACCATGCACTATTCTTGAATCAAAATGGGAGGTCATTTCGATGGATTTCATTTTTGGATTGCCATTGACGACAAGGAGACACGACTCAATTTTTGTGGTAGTCGACACTCTGACAAAGAGTGCTAATTTTATTCCCATGCGTATGATGTATCAGGAACTTGACATAGCTAGAGTTTTCATCAACGAGATAGTGAGTTTTCATGGTGTGCCTAAAAGGATTATCTTCGATCGAGGATTGGTGTTTACATGACAATTTTGGACTAGTTTCCAAGAGGCCTTGGGAACCCAACTTAACTTTAGTACCACATATCACCCAGAGATAGATGGGTAGACCAAAAGAACAAACCAAATCTTGGAGGATATGTTTCATATTTACCTGATGGACCAACATAAGCGTTGGGAAGATTTCTTGCCACTGGTAGAATTTCCATACAACAACAATTATCAAAGCACCATTAAGATGGCACCATTCAAGTTTCTTTATGGGAGACCATGTCAGAAGCCTCCGAGTTGGGATTGGCTTGAGGATAGGGTCCTGGTGAGGCCAGAAGCGATCCAATAAATGGAATATAAAATGCAAAAAATAAGACAAAGGATCAAGGAAGTGCAGGATCGACAAAAGAGTTATGTCGTTGTGCATTGTGTCGATCGTAGTTATGAATTCGACGATCGAGTCTTCTTGCAGGTGAAATCGCATAAGAGTTCGATCAAGTTTGGAAAGGGTTCTAAACTCTCTCCTAGGTTCGTGGGACCCTTAGATATTGTGGAAAGGAAGGGGCCCATGGCCTATCGACTAGCCCTGCCTGATTCTTTGAGGCGTATGCATGATGTTTTTCACGTATCTATTTTGAGAAATTATGTTATTGATCCGACACATGTTATTGAGATGATTTCCTTGTAGGTATCGGACGCAGGTGCGCTCACGGCAGAGAAAATCCACAACTTGGACCATCACATTCGACAACTATGACGTCGAACAATATATCAGGTCAAGGTCCAGTGGGACAACTATAGTCTGCGATCGGCGACCTGGGACGACACATATGATATGCGTCAGTGGTTTCCATTTTTTTTTATAGCTAGACTTATGATATTGTGATACACTCTATTTCGACACTTACATACTATGAAACTTCAGGACGCAATTTAAAACAACTACATTTTTCCCTCAAGAAGGTCACGATTTATATGTGAGCCAACCGTACTTGTCCCTTCGATGATTTCTGGGAAACGAATTACTTACCTTGTGCACACAGGATGTAGTTATGGTGTGTTGATGCATGTAAATTCTAATTGGTCAATGGTGGTTTCCCTTGTTTTATATTCCACAGTTTCTGAGTAGTTGGAAATTTTAAATATTATCTAATCCAAAAATTCTTAGTGAATGGAAATTGAAAATTTAGGTCTATAATCTAATGGCATGTAAATTCCGCTCGTCGAATTTCAGTTACTGTCAGTAGGCGAATTTTAATTATTATCTGAATCACAATTTTTGAGTAGTTGGAAAGTGGTGGTTCTTTTGTTTTAAAATGAATTTCCATTTACTGACAATTGGAAATTCTAAATATCATCTAACCCACAAACTCTAATCGATTCGCAATTGAAATTTATGTCTATAATCAAATTGCATGTAAATTTTGCTCGGTGAATTTTAATTTCTGACAGTTGACAATTTTAATTATTATCTAAAGCGCAATTTCTGAGTAGTTGGAAAGTGATGGTTCCTTTGTTTTATAATGAATTTAAATCACTTTCAGTTGGAAGACTTTAATTATTGTCTAATCCGTGTTTTTAGAGTGAATGGAAAATTAAATTTTAAGCCTATATATCTAATTGCCTCGATTCCTTTCGCAACCAGAAATTCGGAATCACCACCTACGCTCTAACCATGCTGACACATGTAAGCATTTAAATGTGGAGTGAAGAACGTTCTAGATGGACCGTTGAACTTTTACTTATACCTTGATTAATTACGCAGAGACTCCCTTGTTTTGATTACACCTAGATTTTTAATATCCTTTTTAATAATTACACTGAGATTTTAATATAATTACACTGAGATTTTAAATAGTTAAGATACCCCTTGTTTATTATTATAGATATTATAATTACCTTATGTTCTAAGAAATCATAGAATAACAACTTATGCATGTCTGACCGTACTGACAATAGTAGACAATTTTCATTTTAAAGTTATTTAAACAATGCTTTAGAATTTGTGCGATTTTTATCATTAATTACATTGATATACAAATTGTGTTTAATTCATTTGTGGATAAATTTTATGTATATATTGTACAATTGGATGAGGTAAGTTGCATGATATGTAAATTTCATATGGGTTGCAGAATTTGTAATGGTTTAAATGTCAAGGATGGTAGAGATATGATTGAGATGTAAATTGATTGCAGTATTAAAATAATCAACACTTTTATTGAGGATAGTAAGGGTTATAATATTGTATAACTTAAAGGTAGAGGGTTATCATGAAGGAAAAGGTTATGGTGAGGTATGAGGTAATTGAAGTAATGATGCCTAACTTCAATTACGTAAAGAGTACAATAATTTTATCCGCGTTGACATCTTGATGTACTTAAAATTTGTGAAGGTTTTAATGATGTGTAATTAGTTGTTAGTTCTCAATCAATTAATAATTGCCTCAAGGTTTGTAAGGTGTACAATGATTTTAATTATGTTTTCTATCTTGGGGTATGCGTTGATTAAGGGAACTCTGGATTTTTATAATGGTGAATGTGTTCTTGACTAAGGGAGACCCTCGCTCAATGGTTGTATATCACTTCTTGTGAAATGAAATTAATGGGATGGATGATCACTTTTATACTTGGTTAATGGTTAGATGCCATGGCCCATGGAATTTTGCTGACATATAATTATTTATGCATTATATTATTTGTTTATACATGTGAATGATGTTTTGATGATGTTGGACTGATTTAGAGCTAGATTATTAATGCGCAGTTAATTAAAGTTGATATATGTATGTCAATGGTAATGATTACCCTTGCCCATGATTAATTGATGTTAGGATTTGTAGAATGAAGATTTAGTTGATCG
>SNQJ01S0002299.1:374928-437346 GCA_010110895.2 Picea sitchensis
TGGTTCTGATTTATCCCGAGCATGGGTATGCCCGCCTCGGTGAGACATTTGATATTTTTTTTGCAGACGACACTTCCCGATTCCTGATTCCTGGGCTCACTCATTTAGCATATCAGTATAGATTGGTAAAGAATTGGTAATGTATTTCGGCCATCAGATGCTCTTCTGACCTCGCACATTAGGGGGCATCTGTTATAACCCTAAATTGCACTATCCCTGCTTACCTGGCATCAGGCCTACTCATTGCCTTTCCTTACCAAAGTCATGCTGAACAGACTCTTCAAAAAACCTCCTAAATCAAGTAACCTGCGCCCTAACCTAGCACTGGGCACATTGGGACGCTGGCAGGCCTTCTGCAGCACGTGTGTGAACGTTGGCTGGCCCACTACAGCCCGCGTTTACCTAACAAAGAAAAAAATCAGGAAAGTTTCCGCCGGGATGAAGAGCTTTTTGTCAGTTAACTGGAACTCCCAGCCATGCATGGCCGAGAGTTCGCCAAAAACCCTAGCTCCTTCTAGCCTATAAAAGGAGGGGTAGGGGTACTATTCAAGGGGGAAAAAATCATAGCAAAGAAAATCTGCCAAATTGCCAAGTCCGTTTTGTCCCAACCCTTTAGCCTTGCCTCAAGCTTTAGGAGAAATTCAAGCAACAACAGTTGGAGGACAAAAGAAGAGGAGGAGCCCAGGATCAGGATCGAGGAACTGTGGCCGGTCTCAGAATTCATTGTAAGTGATTCATATTGAGACTAATGAAAAAGATGCTTTTCCCGTCCCAAATACATAAGTCTTATCTATGTTATTTGATTTGTGTTTAAACTCTAACCCTCTAGTATATTAGTAGCATGCATGCATAGTTTTGTCTTATTTGCAGGATCGCTTTGTGGAAGGAGCAACAACAGCAAGGAGATAAAAGCTCAACGGAGGATCTACTTCAACCGTCGATAAAAAGGTTAGTAGATTCTTCCCATGTTTGCCTAAGAAAAAGGGTTATAGGTTTGAGTAGGAGGTTAAAAGTTATTCTTGAAGGGTCATGATCTGCGTACAAGTTTAAAGCCCTAGCTTGTTAGTCCATAGGGTAGAATACCCCACAACACTATCGAATAGCCCTGCCTGATTCTTTGAGGCGTATGCACGATGTTTTTCACATATTTGTTTTGAGACATTATGTTAGTTATCCTACACATGTTATTGACATGATTTCCTTGCAGGTATTGGATGAGGGTGCGATCACAACGGAGACAATCCGCATCCTAGACCATCACATTCGACATCTATGATGTTGAACAATATATCAAGTCAAGGTCCAATGGAACAACTGTAGTCCGCACTCGACGACCTTGGAGGACACATATGATATGCGTCAACGGTTTCCATTTTTGTTTGATAGCTAGACCTATGATATTGTGATACACTCTATTTCGGCACTTACATACTGTGAAACTTCAGGATGAATTTTAAGACAAGAGGGGCGTAGCAGAATTATTCTTTGAGGACACTTGCGTGCAAGTGATCCAGTTGATTATATGATTCGCTGTTTTGATTATGATTATGATATATTGTGCATCTGATGATATGTTATTTTTTCTATATTTACATTGACATGTGCTATTGACTTGGTGCTCCTGAGTTTGTGGGGCTCTGGACATTAGAGGATGACGATGGAATCGATGGATCTCCTTGGACTTTGGATCGATTCAGGGAGTGGACTGTTATGGTTTGAATGTTGTTCATATTACACATGTGACATATAATTAGATATTATGATGTGGATTGTTATCGAGGACATGTTTCATTGATGGATGCAGGTTGACGATAGATTACCGAACAAACTCACATTTGGAGTAAAGGGGTCACATACGACAACCAAAGACATTGAGGGAGAGGTGTGGCAGCATCCCTGCCACAATCTACTACCACTCCCGCCATGGCACAAACTATAGGTTAACAATTACCTAGTTTGAGAAGATCCACGATGTCGTGAGGGCAGACTGTGACAGTCGTCATGATGATTCTAAGGGGCGTGCAATAAGGTAGGGTCCTTATTCCTTAGAGGTCCTTAGTCTCCCATAAGGTCACTTCATAGAGTATTGACTCCAGGGGTTTGACGTCTACCAAATTCAGTCAAGAGGCAAGTGGCACCATTGGAACACGTAGTGCATCTTGAAGGACACGTCGTGCAAATAAAATGGAAAGAGGCGAGTGGCACCCTTGGAGAACGTAGTGCATCCTGAAGGGAATGTCGCGATTTTAACTATGGTAAGTTAATAAACCTAGTTCCTAGAAAACTATGCCTCCTTAGGACTTGGTCGGCCTTAAAATGAATGATGTGATGAGTAAAGCTTAATAACAAAATTTCCCTTAAGAACTATCACCAAGCCTAGTGAATTTAAAACCTAGGTCTAAGTAGAACCTTTGAACAAAAAAAACTAATTAGACATGTAATAAGAAGGGGGTAAAGAAAATTCAAACATTAATAATTACAGTAAAATTTTAATGGAGGATTAATTTATTAAAAGGGTAAATTGTTGTCTTTATCTAAACTTGATAATTGTGAACTTAGTTAAAAGGGGAAGTAAAAGAAAAGGGGAAACTTAAAGAAAAGGGGAAACTTAAAGAAAAAGGGGAATTTCTAACTTAGTAAGGAATCTAGCTTTTGGAACTTTCTATTTGTGAACTCAACTAAGCTTTAAGTAAGGTGTAAGTCATTAAGAAATGTAAGGGAATAAAGGGACACCGAGGAGTGCTTTTAGGAACGCTTTTAGGTGGGTGAGGGAAATAGGCTAATTTAATTAATTAATAAATTGATTTTCTGGTGCAACTAAGGGATCGGGTGACATGTGTATGGGGGAGGTTTATCCTAATTAAATTTAATAAAAGAATCTAATGAGGGTTTGGGAAACTAATCACTAAGATAACTCTATAAAAAGGATGGTGAAGAAGGTGTATGGATCATGTCTAGTATGTGTAAGGTTACGTTGCCGAAATTTTATCTTGACTGAATTGTCTTGTGGGAGTTGGGATACCCAGCTTGGATAACGAGTGGTAGCTCAACCTTGCGAGGTGATATGGGAGCTAGAATTCTCTAGTATTGTGTGTGTAGCCCCTTTACAGCTCGGGGGGCTCAGGGGGAAGAAGAGTACCCCTACATTTTTTGGGAGGTACCGGTGAGGTATCAACGGTCAGCAGGCAAGAGCTGGATGGAGTGCATGCACGAGACAACATCTACGAGATCATCGCCTACAGATTCGGTATACGTATGTGAATTTGGTTGTATTTTAGTCAAAATTATCTTGTATATGAATAATAAAAATGATGAACGTTGCATTTTATTTCCGACACATGAAAGATAATAATGATGATGAAACAACCAGTGCATTTCCACTTTGAAGCTATTTTATATGTTCTTATTAAGGCATTAAATATAAGATTTTATTTAGTTTCAAATTTCTATTGTGGTTTTAGGATGATGATAGGTAGTCGAGCTGGGCTCTTTAAACTTGTTTTGTATTATAGCCCCTCCCTTTAGTAGCAATTAGTTGATTTCTTCAGCTAAAATTTTTAAACCTGTTATTGTGCGGAAGCAGAAAACCTTAGAGACATTCAGTTATTGTACAAATAGGCTCCCCCATCAGTTGTTGATGTTTTGGACTTTGATTCATGTGGATTGAATTTTTTTTTTGGGTAGTTGCTTATTGGTTTCTTCCTGTTGTATTGAATTTCTAATCACTACTTCTCTGGTATTGTTTTTCCCTTATTCTTTTAACTTAATGGTAACAATCAGGGAGATTTCACACCTATCACTATTAAAAAAATTATCCCAGTATTAGTTGGACTGTTTACACCTTTTCCACCCTCCTTTTGGCTTGCGTTGTTTGTATATTATATCATGAAGTAGTTTCTCGGGCTGTTGACTGAGTTGAGTGGGTGCTGAGAATTTTTAGGGAGATCCATACATCTCTCATGGTTTAACCTTGCCTCAACGTCCCTCAAATATTTGTGTCCCGTACCTAGGCTTGCCTTCCGCCCAACGACCTGGATGTTTGTTCTTCCACCTAACCTTCCCTTTCTCAGCGATTGTCCACTATTAAAAAAATTATCCCAGTATTAGTTGGACTGTTTACACCTTTTCCACCCTCCTTTTGGCTTGCGTTGTTTGTATATTATATCATGAAGTAGTTTCTCGGGCTGTTGACTGAGTTGAGTGGGTGCTGAGAATTTTTAGGGAGATCCATACATCTCTCATGGTTTAACCTTGCCTCAACGTCCCTCAAATATTTGTGTCCCGTACCTAGGCTTGCCTTCCGCCCAACGACCTGGATGTTTGTTCTTCCACCTAACCTTCCCTTTCTCAGCGATTGTCTACCGATCCCCTATGCCTTGCTTGTTGTATTACCTCTGTGGGTTCCTCTGATGCCCATGCTTTTTTCCCGCTTCATTGTCCGCGTTACTAAGCGATTGTCAGGCTCTGCGCCTTCCTTCTGTGGCTATGTTTTTCCCTCAAGAAGGTCGCAATTTCGATGTGAGCCAACCATACTTGTCCCTTCGATGAATTCTGGGCAATGAATTACTTACCTTGTGCACGCAGGATCTAGTTATGGTGTATTGATGCATGTAAATTCTAATTAGTCAGTTGCAATTTCCCTTGTTTTATATTCCGCAGTTTCTGGGTAGTTGGAAATTTTAAATATTATCTAATCCGCAAATTCTAAGTGAATGACAACTGAAAATTTATGTCTATAATCTAATGGCATGTAAATTCTGCTCGTCGAATTCCAGTTACTGTCAGTAGCAAAATTTCAATTATTATCCGAATCACAATTTCTGAGTAGTTGACTAGTGGTGGTTCTTTTGTTTTATAATGAATTTCCATTTACTAATAGTTGGAAATTCTAAATATCATCTAACCCGAAAAATCTGAGTGATTGGCAATTGAAATTTATGTCTATAATCAAATTGCATGTAAATTTTGCTCGATGAATTTTAATTCCTGATAGTTGGGAATTTCAATTATTATCTAAAGCACAATTTCTGAGTAGTTGGAAAGTGACGGTTCCTTTGTTTTATAATGAATTTCAATTACTGTTAGTTGACAGACTTTAATTATTGTCTAATTTGCGTTTTCGGAGTGAACGGAAATTTTTTTAAGCCTATATATCTAACTACCTCGATTCATTTTGGCAGCCAGAAATTCAGAATCCTCACCTGCACTCTAACCATGCTAACACATGTAAGGATTTAAATGTGGAGTGTGTTATCACATGAACTAGTTAGAGTCTTGTGGGTTCATGGTTTCTACCTAAGTCTGTAATTTTTCCCTGTCTCTATCCTTTTCGAATCCACAAGTCTTAAGTTTGTCCCCTTTCGGCGTGTAAAGTCGTCTTCTATGTGCCCTTGTTCATTTGTTCACCCTGGTTTCCCTTAATGTCCTACCCAAAAGGAGTGTCAGCCCCAAAACCCTCTATTTTCACCAAAGGATGAATACTCGTCTCCTTTTTCAGTCACGGGTCTCCGTGGTTTCCCAGCCCACAACTAGTCGTCTAGATTCTTGATCATGTAGGCCGCAACCATGTACACAAAGGGCGACATATAAAGCAACCCATATCTGTCTTAAAAGTAGAAGACAATTTTAATATTTTAGAGGGGGAGATTCCAGGAGAAGCTTGAATTAGCGGCACACGAGCATTCAAAAGTTCAAAGTCGCACGAAGTATAGCACCAGAGTAGAAGCTCCAAATCCCAGAGGCCCGTAGTGAGCATAAGTCATTGATCTTGAGGGGGACAGGTGGCATCCGATCCAAGTGTTCGGATAAATGAGATTTGAGAGTTTTAAAGTGAGAAGTGCATAAAACTTCCGGAGAGCCGAAGCTAGAACTCTCGAAGCAATCGTGGACCATTGATCTCAAAATCAGCAGGGAGCCGTTGATCTTAGCGATAGTGCCTCTCCAAGGTCTCGAAGGCCCGAAGTGCTGAAGTGGCCGAAGGCCCGAAGTGAATCTGAGCCATTGATCAACAATAGACATGTGTTGTCAGATCCATAGCTCCAGGTGAAAACACAGAAGGAAAAATAAGTTTGATATTTGATTTTCCTAGACCCCGGAGACCCAGAGTGGATATCGGTCGTCCATTCAAGAAGACACGCATCATCAGATCCATGGCTCCGGGTAAAAGAAATTGGAATCCCACATTTTAGTTTTGATTCTCCCGGTGCCCAGAGACCCAGAGTGGATCTAGTCCATCCAATTCAAAGAGCCACGTGTCGCCATATCCATAGCTCCGGGTAAAAGCACAGCAGGTAAACATGAGCTAGCCCCCAAGCCTTGGAGATCCAAATGCATGTCACCTATCAACACAGACAAGTGACACTCTTATGGTTTTGACACATGGCACTCGTTTCAAGTATTCTCAGACACTCCTCCAACCTGTTTTCAAGTGACACATGTTACCTCTTCGTCCACGACACATCAACATGGTGACATCTAGCCTCCACGTCAGATCGTCATCTAGGAGGTGTTATTGTTCATCGCCAAAAGTAACGCCCCACCCTAAAGAAAACTTTTGGTAGATCCTAAAATGGTGGGCCAGTAAGCTTGGCGGTGGTGCCAAATCTAGCCGGTGCGCTTAGATCTCAGATCGTGACCGGATCAACGGCCACAGTCTATTGTAGGGACACAAAATGTTTGGGAAATATTTTTCTTGAGCGGTCCCGCGATGGAAACCATGGTATGGAAAAAATACTACGTGGTGAAATGTGATGGATTGCGGGCCCAAAAGCAGTCTAAACCCAAACCACCTTTGAGCAGCCCCACAATTTCATGTTTATATGGAATCATGTCTGAGGTAGCAAGTGGTCACGCCCTTGAGCATTAATTCTCATTCAATATCCAAGGAAAAGAAGTTAATGGAAAGTAGGCTGGTGGTTGAAACCTCGGCTCACCCCATAAATGGAAGGCATGGAAGGCCTGACTGTGGGGACTAAACTGTCAGTTTGTGGTACCGCTGTGAGCAGATTTCCTTGTAGACCCATGTTGATCAGAGCTCGCGTCTGACAGAGGGACGCACGTTCAGTCTGACAGAAGAAGTCATTGACGCAAAGATTTGATTGTAGTGATCATATCACACTCTTGATAGTCGAGGACTGTTCTGAGTATAAATAGATAGTTTTTACATTTTGTTAGGGTTGTCAACTGGTTGAGAAGAGCTCCCTATTTTGTAATGTTTTGATGCCAGAATTGCTCTCTGGTTTTGTATAAGATTTGAGACTTTCAAATTAATAGAAGTGAGCCTCTTTTCATCTCTTTGTAAAAAACTATGCTAAAACACTCAGGCATGGAGGATCTAGTCGAGGGTTGTTATTCTATTGTAATGTAGGTTTGATTGTAGCGGTATCGTGACCAGTTTTAGTCAGCTTCCTTGTGATCTTTTTCCCTCTTACACTGAATGGCTCGTGCATGGAGGATCCAATCGAGTTGTTGTAGCTACATGGTGATGTAGGTTTGATCATTGTGCTATTGTGACTATGTTGTTTGGACATATTTCAATGTCTTAAACTTAAGCTTAAGAGTGATCTTGAGTTTGATTTTTTCTTCTCCAAGCTGCTTGAAGGCATGATGCCCATAGCAGTATTTTCCACCTTTCTCACTAAGTCTTCCCTCTGCTAACACTTAAAATCAATTCACTGACTGAAGTTAGTTGTGGCCCTCACTTCCCTGTACATTTATTTTCTAGTTCTATGTTGAACATCATTCATATATTGAGTTTTTTCCATTGACCTTAACTCATATAAACCAAACATCCACCAAAAACTCTGATGGGTACTGGGATTATCCTCCCGCAATCTGAGGGTGACTCTCAGTGATAACATTCATGGTGCTGCTACCGGGGACAAATTGAAGACTTTTCCCTAGGATAGAACGACAAAGAAGATGTGATTTTGAAGGTGCATAAGATATTAATACCATTGAAGATTGCAACTTGCACTTGACGACTCCACTATTTCAGTTATGGATCCTAAAGGAAGACACATGAGGTCCACTTCACTGTTGCCTCTATCAATGCCTGGAGCTGACCCAGAGGAAATTATCAGAAAGGGAAAGACCACTCAAAAAGGTACCTCCACTGCTGTACCAAGTTTTTACGATAATTTTCATAATCCCTCTTTACAAACTCTAGTAACTGTTTCTGATTCTCCTATTATACAAAGTACTGGAGTTTCAAGAAATTTAAGTTTTGGGAGTTTTCTTGCCGATTTATACCCTCCTATTATTGGTTTGGAAGAAGAGAGCTTTGACACCCCTTTCTCCCCCGAAGTTGTGAAGTGGAAGGATAGATATTTGGCCTTAGAATACTTTCCTACTCCAGACTTTACTACTCCTCCTCCTCCTATCAGAGTTGTTGCAGTTACAGAAGGGGAAACCTCTGTTACCTCTAGCCCTCATCTTTATCTCCTAACACTCAACATTTTATTTTTTCTCCCAAAAACATAGTTCCAGTTTCCCTTGTTCAAACCCCATCTCCCTCTGGTTCTCCTCCAGTTCACATCCCAATGGAAGGTGCTAATCCGCCTAGAGACATGATGGATGACATAGTGGCTTCCAGATACGCCCCTCTCGTCTTACCTCATCCTTTGAATAATCTCTCGACTAAAGTCTACCTTAAGGAGTTGCCCAAGTTCACGGGGGAGGAAAGCATAACTGTAGAGGAACACCTTGAATCCTTTTACAGTTTTGCAGATAATCATGACATCTCAAATCAAGATGTATGGATGAGAGTTTTTGTTCATAGCCTTAATGGTGAGGCTAGGAAATGGTCTAGAAGCTTGTACCTCAGATCTATTGATGGGATTCGATTCCTAGATGATACATTTTTAAGACATTGGTGGGATAAAAAATATTTTCTTTATTATATTACAGATTTTGGGGCTCTTAAGAGGAAAGAAGGAAAGTCTATTTCAGATTTCTCAAAAATATTCAATAGGATGTATGGTAATATTCCCCTTGAAATAAAACCTACTGAAACCTTGACCATGGCTACATATGCTAGTGATTTTGACCCCGAGTTTTGCCTCATGTTGAGAGAGAAAAGGGCCACCTCATTGGTCCACATGAAATATGCATCCCTTGAAGTAGAATCTAATATACTGGTAGTAGACAAACTCAGGAGAAAATTCGACAGAGACAGGAGAAGAGGTAAATCTGAAGCTTCAGCTCCTGATTCCTCTATTTCTCACCCCCCAGAAGATGAAAGTGCCAGGCTGATAAAATCAATTTTTGCTGAGGTGGAAAGGTTGAAATTGGAATCAAAGCAGAGCTACAGGTGTCCCCAAAATGCTGATAATAGGGGTAGCTTCAAAATACCAAACAATGCCCCCCAAATCATCCAAAGAGATCAAAGAAATAGAGATAGAGATGATTAGAAAATTCAATTTCCTCTCCAAAATAAATTTGTTACTAACGAAGAAGGAGAGGAAGAAGAGCTTGATCCTGAAATTCATTGTATTTGGGAAACCTCCTCATTTCCTCATTTAACCCAAGCTGCATATGAGGAGTTTCTCATGTATAGTCAATTAAATGAATTGAGTAAAGGGGAAAGGGCTACCAATCATCCAAATAAATATAATCTGAGGTAAAAAAAGAAAGATGGGAAGCTTGATATTTTTGACTAGCCTACCAGAATTGAGAAGCCTCATAAAGAGGTGGCAGACAAAAGTAAAGAAAAGAAGGTGCAAGACCCCCCATCAGTGGTCAAAGGCCTTATCCCAAAAGTGAAGGAGATTTTGAAGCCTCCCTCCTCATATATCTTAGAGTAGGAGTTTCAAAATATTAGGATCACCGTACCTCTTTCGGGGTTGATCGAGTTTGAGGACTTCAGAAGGTGCCTCTCCAAAGTGTGGTAGCCTGAACCTTCGTCTCATCCCACAGACTCAGACAACCTTCAAGATGAAAAGTTGGATGTTATACTAGGCCCTTTGGTAGAGGATAGAGATGATTCCTCACCTCCCTTTTATACATCATTGAACATACATGATAAGGTATTGCACAATTTTTTGATGGATTCAAGAGCATCTCACAATCTTATGCCTAAAATTTTCATGGATGAGTTGGGGTTAGAAGTTACAAAAACCTACCATGACCTGTATTTATTTGATTCCAAAAACGTGAAATTCCTTGGGGTTATTAAACAACTGGTCATCTCCTTGTTCCAATTTCCAATGAAAAGTGTGGTCATGGATATAGTGGTAGCCGATGTTCCTCCTAAGTTTGGGATTATTTTGTCTAGATCATGGATCAAAAGACTAGGGGGGACTTTGCAGATGGATCTATCATATGCCACCATCCCTATATTTGGAGGGGAACATAGAAGACTTTATAGAGAAGCACAACTTGCCTACATTATCAGTGATGAATCCAATCCCATCAACCACCCCATTTTCTCAGTTGATACTAATTTAGGAACCAATATTTTTCATCTCTCTGATCTTCCTCAGCCTCCTATTGAAATTAGAAAGAAGCCTATTACCTTTTTGCAAAGAGCCTCCCCCCAAGACCTCTATGTGAAAAATGTTTTTTGATGGAGACTCTTCTAAGGAAAGTGTTGGTGCTGGAGTAGTTTTTATTTCCCCCACCCAAGAGACCATATCTCTATCCTGCAAGTTGGAATTTGAAACAAAAAACAATGTAGCAGAATATGAGGCTCTTGTCTTGGGTTTGAGAGCTGCCAAAGACATGAAAATTGAGGAGCTAGAAGTGTTTGGAGATGCTGAGATGATTGTTCATCAAGTCAGAAATCTTTATCAGGCTAAGAACCTAAGGTTAAGGGCCTATATAAATGAAGTATGGGATATGATTGATAGTTTCTTCTTGGCTTTTAATATTTAATTTGTTCCAAGGGAGGAGAAATCTGTGGCAGATTCCTTGGCAGTCTCAGCAGGTAATTTCAAGGTCCCGTTTCCCCCCAAACTCAAGTATGAGGTGGAGATAAAATACAAATCCTCTATTCCTGACAACGTCAAACATTGTAATTTATTTGAGGATGATATTGAGATTAAGAAGTTCCTTGAGATTGTGGATGAATTTTATGATATGCATATTGATCAGGATCAGGAGTCTGAAGAAATCCCTCATGCTAAGGATTATATAAATAAGATTGCTAACCATCATATTGTTCAATTACCTAGCAACCACATTCCAAAGGGGCTTGTCCTTTTGGAGATATTGTTTGACAAAAATGATGTTAATGTAAAGGTTGAAGGATCAAATGAAGAGGCTGAGGTGACTAAATGAAATCTAGGGACGAAGGAGGATCACAAATGGGTCAAATTGTCTAGCAGTTTGTCAAAAGAACAAAGGGATGAATATGTTAGACTCTTAAAGGAGTTCGCTGATGTTTTTTCTTGGACATATGAGGATTTGAGAACATATGACACCAGTGTAATTGAACACAAAAATCCCTTTGAAAGAAGATTCCAAACCTTTCAAGAAGAAGCTCAGACAAATAAATCCCATGCTGCTGCCGATTATGAAAAAGGAAGTCAAGAAGCTGCTGGATGCACAAATAATCATCCCTTTGATATTTTCAGAGTGGGTGGCTAATTTGGTGCCTGTCAGGAAGAAGAATGGGGAAATTAGGTTGTGTGTTGATTTCATAAATTTAAACAGGATCTCCAAAAAGGATAACTACCCCTTGCCGAAAATGGAGCACATTTTGCAGAGAGTTAGTAGTTCAACCAGGATGTCTATGGTTGATGGTTTCTCTGGGTAGAAACAGATCTTCATCTTGCCTAAAGATAGAGAGAAGACAACTTTCACGACTCCTTGGGGCATGTTCATGTATGATAAAATTCCCTTTGGATTGATGAATGCAGGAGTGACCTTCCAGTAAGCCATGGACATTGCTTTCATTGGAGAAAAGGACAAATTTGTGGTAATCTATTTGGATGACATTACAATATTCTCCAGTTCTGATTAATAACACTATCACCACCTAAATAAAGTCTTCTTTAAGTGTCAAAGGTTTGGACTTTTGCTCAATCCTAAGAAATATTTATTTTCCATGCAAGAGGGAAAATTGTTAGGGCATATTGTGTCAGTTGTAGCGGTGAAGATTGATCTGAGAAGAGTGGGGGCCATCCAGTCCTTGTCTCTTCCTAGATCCATGAAATATGTTCAGTCTTTCTTGGGAAAAATCAATTTTCCGAGGAGATTCATTTCTAATTTTGCTGAATTGGTTAAATACATTATAGCCATGCTCAGAAAGGGGAATGAAGTGAAATGGACTGCTGAGTCCATAAATTATTTCAACCAAATCAAGAGGACATTGACTAAAACACCTATGCTCATCAACCCAGAATATTCCAAGGAATTTCTGATATTTTCCTTCACTTCATCAAATATATTAGCTGTTGTTCTGCTACAGAGAAATTCAGATGGGCTCGAACATCCTATTTCCTTTTTCAGTAGAGAACTGAGAGATGTAGAAACGAGATATGATATCATGGAAAAGTAGGCTTATGCTTTGGTGAAATCCCTCAAGGCTTTCAGAATCTATATTCTGCACTCGCAAAATTATTTCATATGTCCCCTAGGCTTTAGTAAAGGAGATATTGATCCAACCCGATATAGATGGGAATAGAATAAAGTGGATTGCCAAGTTTCTGAAGTTTGACCTGGAAATCAAACCCACCAGGTTGGTGAAAGGTCAAGGTTTAGCCAGGTTACTGGCTGAATCAAATTGCGAGGCATTGGGGGTTAATTTCATGAATATAGACTCTGAAAATCAACAAGCTGAGATTGCTGGTGAAGACTCTCATGTCAGCCCCAACTTAGCAGGATGCCCCTAATATAAAGATATCATATACTTTATGCATAAGTTGAGGCCTCCTGATGGTTTGGACAAAAACAAGGCGAGAGCTTTGAAACTCAAAGCAATGAAGTATTGTATCATTTATCAGGTGTTGTACTGGAAAGACCCTCTGGGAGTTCTGTTGAGATGTCTGGACCCACAAGAATCCCAAAGGGAAATGATTGATTTTCATGATAGCTCATGTGGGGGGACATCATTTTTGGAGGCCCACAACGTATAAGATCCTTAGAGCTGGGTATTTCTGGCCCAATCGTTTTATTGATGTTGGTGCAAAGATTAGAGCCTGTACCAAGTGCAAAAATTTCATTGGAAAGAAACAACTCAAATCGTTGCCTTTGAATCCTGTAGCAGTTTCTGGACCTTTTTAGTAGTGGGGTCTTGAATTCATTGGAGAAATCCACCCGACCTCAAGTGGCCAACATAGGTGTATCTTGACTTCCACTGATTATTTTACCAAATGGATAGAATCCATCCCCACAAAGAGTGAATCTCATAAAGTAATCATAAGTTTCCTTGAAGACATCATGTCTAGTTTTTTCTGTCCAAACAGGATCACTACAAACAATGCTGCCTCTTTCAGAGCTGATCCATTAAGTAATTTCTGTGAGCAGTATGGGATCACACTAGTCCACTCTACTCCCTACTACCCTTAGGGAAATGGATTAGCATAGAATAATAAAGATCATCAAGAAGCTGTTAGAAGAGAACAAGAAAGCATGGGATTCAAAGTTGAAGTTTTCATTGTGGGCTGACATAGTTACCACAAAAAGATCACAGGGCATTTCTCCTTTCCAGCTAGTGTACGACGTTGAGGAAATATTTCCTGCTCAACTTGCTTTTCTTGTGGTGAAGTTCCTCCAAGACTACCAAGGAGAGGCTGATGACATGGTCAGGAGGATACTACAGCTGGTAGAAGTGCAACAGACTAGGGAGAAGTTTCTTGACAAAGCACAATACCATCAACAAAAAATAAAACGAGATTTTGACAAGAGCGCAAGCAAGGAGAATTTCCATCTGGGGGATCTAGTGCTCAAATGGGATTCACCGAAGAAAGACAAGGGAAAACGTGGTAAATTTGAAGCCTTATGGATTGGCCCTTTCAAGATTTCTGAGGTTTTTCCAAACAACACTTATGAATTGCAAAACATGGAGGATTCTGAGGTTTTGGGTGGCCCTGTCAATGGGCATTTTCTCAAGAAATGTTTTGTTTAGGCTGTGACCGACGTTCCCCATTGTAAATACCACTCCCTTTTGTTTTGATTTTGATTTTTTCATTTTCAATAAGAGACTCCATAGCCCAACGACTAAGGCTCTGAAACTGCGTGTTCTTGGTAGCTCGCAGGGAGCATGACATCCCCTATGGAGCCAAATGTTATCACATGAACTTGTCAGAGTCTTGTGGGTTCGTGGTTTCTACCTAAGTCTATAATGTTTCCCTGGCTCTATTCTTTTCGAATCATCAAGTCTTAAGTTTGTCCCCTTTCGGCGTGTAAATTCATCTTCTGTGTTCCCTTGTTCATTTGTGCGCCCTGGTTTCCCTTAATGTCCTACCCGAAAGGAGTCTTGTCCATAAACCCATCTGTTTTCCCCAAAGGATGAACACTCGTCTCCTTTTTCAGTCACGGGACTCCCCGTTTTCCTAGCGCACAGCCAGTCATCTAGATTCTTGATCATGCAGGCCACAACCATGGAAACAAAGGGCGACATACAAAGAAACCCATTTCGGGCTTAAAAGTAGCAGGCAATTTTAATCTTTCAGCGAGGGAGATTCTAGGAGCATCTCGAATCAGCAGCTCATGGGCATTCGAAAGTTCAAAGTCGTGCAAAGTATAGTGCCAGAGCAGAAGGTCCAAAGACTGGAGGCCCAGAGAAATCACGAGTCATTGATCTCGAGGGGGATAGGTGGCATCCGATCCAAGTGTTCGGAGAAATGAGCTTTGGGAGTTTCAAAGTGAAAAGTGCATAAAAATTCTAGAGAGCCGAAGCCCAAACTCCCAAAGCAATCATGGATCATTGATCTCAAAATCAACAGGGAGCCATTGATCTTAGTGGCAATGCCTCCCCAAGGTCCCGAAGTGCTCGAAGTGCCGAAGTGGTGGAAGGCCCAAAGTGAATCTAAGTCGTTGATCAACCATAGCCATGTGTCGTCGGATCCATAGCTTCGAGTGAAAACACAGAAGGAAAAATAAGTTTGAGATTTGATTTTCCCGGAGCCCAGAGACCTGGAGTGGATCTCAGTCGTCCATTCAAGAAGCCACGCATCATCAGATCCATGGCTCCAGGTAAAATAACTTGGAAGCTAAGGTTTGAGTTTTGATTCTCCCAGAACCCGAAGACCCGAAGTGGATCTCGACCTTCCAATTCAAAGATCCATGTGTCGCCAGATCCATAGCTCCAGGTAAAATCACAACATGTAAACAGGAGCTAGCCCCCAATCCCTGGAGAGCCAATTGCATGCCGGATATCAACATAGAAAGGTGACACCCTTTTGGATTTGACACATGGCACTCTTTTCAAGTATTCTCAGACACGCCTCCAGCCTATTTTCAGGTGATACATATTACCTATCCATCAGTGACACATCAACATGGTGACATCTGGCGTCCACGTCAGATCATCCTCTGGGATGTGTTATTGTTCAACACCAAAAGTAGCGCCCCACCTCAAAGAACACTTTTGGAAGATACTAAAGTGATGGGAGAGTAATCTTGGTGGTGGTGCCAAATCTAGCCGATGCACCTAGATCTCAGATCATTATCGGATCAGTGACCACAGTCTATTGTGGGGACACAACATGGTCGGGCAAGATTTTTCTTGAGCGGTCCCACAATGGAAACCATGGTATGGAGAAAATACTATGTGGATAAATGTGATGGATTGCGAGCCTAAAAGCAGTCTGAACCCAAACCACCTCTAAGCGGCCCCACAATTTCATGTTTATATGGCATCTTATCTGATAGCAGCAAGTGGTCGCGCCCCTAAGAATTAAGTCTCGTTCAATATCCAAGGAAAATAAGTTAATGGAAGGTAGGTTGATGGTTGAAACCTCGGCTCACCCCATAAATGGAAGGCATGGAAGGCTCGATCGTGGGGACTGAACCGTCGGCCCGTGGTACCCTTGGGAATAGATTTCCCTACAAATCCATGCTGATCTGAGCTTGCGTCTGACAGAGGGACGCATGTTCAGTCTGACAGAAGAAGTCGTCGACGTAAAGCTTTGATTGTAGTGATCAGATCACACTCCTGATAGTCGGGGACTGTTCTGAGTATAAATAGATAGTTTTTACATTTTGTTAGGGTTGTCAACTGGTTGAGCAGAGCTCCCTATTTTGTAATGTTTTGATGCCAAAATTGTTCTCTCGTTATGTATAAGATTTGAGACTTTCAGATTAATATAAGTCAACCTCTTTTCATCTCTTTATAAAACATTTTGCTAAAACACTCAGGCATGGAGGATCTAGTCAATGGTTGTTATGCTTTTGTATTGTAGGTTTGGTTGCAACTGTATCGTGACCAGTTTTAGTCAGCTTCCTTGTGATTTTTTTCCCTCTTACACTGAATGGTTCGGGCATGGAGGATCCAGTCGAGTTGTTGTAGATGCATGGTGTTGTAGGTTTGATCATTGTATTGTTGTGACTGTGTTGATTGGACATATTTCAGTGTCTGAAACTTGAGCTTAAGAGTGATCTTGAGTCTGTTCTTTTCTTCTCCAAGCTGCTTGAAGGCCTGATGCCCATAGCAGTCTTGTCCACCTTTCTCACTAAGTCTTCCCTCTGTTCACACTTAAACTCAATTCACTGACTAAAGTTAGTTGTGGCCCTCACTTCCCTATACATTTGTTGTCTAGTTCTGTGTTGAACATCATTCATATATTGAGTTTTTTCCATTGACCTCCACTCATATAAACCAAACATCCACCAAAAACTTTGATGGGTACTGGGCTTATCCTCTCGTAATCTGAGGGTGACTCTCATTGCTAACAGAGTGAACAATGTTGTATATAGACCGTTGAACATTTACTTATACCTTGATTAATTACATAGAGACTCCCTTGTTTTTATTACACCAATATTTAATTATCCCTGGAATATAATTTCTAAGATATTCTTTTGTTTTAAATACGCCTAGATTTTTAATATCCATTTAAATAATTACACAGGGATTTTAATATAATTACACCGAGATTTTAAATAATTAAGAGATCCCTTGTTTATTATTACATATATTATAATTACCTTATGTTCTAAGTAATCATAGAATACATTTTTTTGCATGTCCGACTGTACTGACAATTGTAGACAGTTTTCAATTTAAAGTTATTTAAACGATGCTTTAGAATTTGTGTGACTTTTATCATTAATTACATTGATATACAAACTGTGTTTAATTCACTTGTCGATAAATTTTATGTATATATAGTACATTTGGATGAGGTAAGTTGCATGATATGTAAAGCTCATATGGGTTGCATAAGTTGTAATGGTTTAAATGTCAAGGATGGTAGAGATATGATTGAGATGTAAACTAATTGCAATATTAAAACAATCAACACTTTTATTGAGGATAGTAAGGGTTATAGTACTGTATAACTTAAAGGTAGAGGTTTATCATGAAGGAAAAGGTTATGGTGATGTATGAGGTAATTGAAGTAATGATGCCTAACTTCAATTACATAAAGAGTACAATAATTTTATTTGCATTGCTATCTTGATGTACTTAAAATTTGTGAAGGTTTTAATGATGTGTAATTAGTTGTTAGTTATCAATTAATTAATAATTTCCTCAAGGTTTGTAAGGTGTACAGTGATTTTAATTGTGTTTTCTATCTTGGGTATGCGTTGATTAAAGTAATTATGGATTTTTATAATGATGAATGTGTCCTTGACTAAGCAAGACCCTCAGTCAATGGTTATATATCGCTTCTTGTGCAACGAAATTAATGGGATGAATGATATTTTTTATAAATGGTTAATGGTTAGATGCCATGGCTCATGGAATTTTGCTGACATATAATTATTTATGAATTATATTGTTTGTTTATACATGTGAATGATGTGTTGATGATGCTGGACTGATTTAGAGATAGATTATTAATGCACAGTTAATTAAAGTTGATATATGTATGTCAACAGTAATGATTACCCTCGCCCATGATTAATTGATGTTAGGGTTGGTAGAATGAAGATTTAGTTGATCATTGATGTTGTTGTTTAGATTGGTCAGCTTGGTCGATTGTGTCGAGGGGGGGTATATAGATACCTCCTTGTTCCTCAGAACACTCGCCAACCCTGAGACCTTAAATGGTCACAATCAATGGGAGTCTGCTCTTGAGAGTTGCTTATGTTTCTTGGAGGTCCTAACCATTGCAAGGTAGGGAGGGCGGGTAGTCATTTTTATTCTTCGTCTGATTGAGTTTTGTATGTCTCTTATGCTGCATGGTGTGCTAGCATGCTAGGTCGTTATGTTTATGTGTTGTGTGAATTGTGTTCATTATGTTCATTGTCGAGCTATGAAGCTTGATCTTATTATCGTCCTTACTTCCTATTGAAAAAAATAAATATTGTACATGTTATGCATCACTTGTTATCGTAGTGACGAGGGTCATTACACATACTATGAATGGTGTGTTTCAATAAAACTAGATTTTTTTGTCTAGGTGATCAACTTTTGTGTGATAACATATGCTCCCTAATGTATGAGGTTAATTAAGAGAACATCATATGATTGAAATACATTATAGTTTTCTTTTACCGAGGAATGAGATAGAAAATGATGGAGAGGAGTACCATGGAAAAAATAAACACCTATGGAAGAGGCCAAAGGATTCCACCTGTAAAAAAGAGAGTCACAAGGTGGCGAGTTACATGATCTCAAAATGGATGAGGTGGGCATACTCATAATCCTTTATATAACTCATGATAATTAATACAATGGTGCCCCAACATAAAGGGTACAAAATAGTGAGACAAAATGAGGTCTGAAAAAAAATATGATTTTAGTAAAAGAGGGCCATAGTTTAATGCAATGATAAAAAATCCTATATAGATATGACTACGTCAAAAGTGCTAGGTCTACATCATAACTATTGCTAATACGGGTACACAAGAATTGATGGCCCTTTCCTCGGGGAGGGGGATGGGAACAACCTGGGAAGCCTTGTTAAATAGGAAATGGTCTCTAAAGATATGAAATGAGATGAATGAAGGGAAGATCAAATTGAGGGTTCTGAAAATGGAAGAATCAAGCTAATCAAATTTCTGTAACTGCATCTGAGGGTGGATCATAGATATATGTACAAATATCAACAATGTGATGATGAGATGAAGTCAAGAAGATGATATCTTACCAAGTCTAAGAGCAATGAGGACTCTCTCATATTTTTCCAAGGTAAACCATCAAGGAGGTGGATAGGTAACAAGGTACATAGGACTAACCCCTATAATGAAAGTGTCGATGGTGATACGGAAAATTCCACTGACGCCCAATAATAAAAAGGGTTCCTTAATCCCAACATACAAAGTACAAAAAATGCCCCCAAGGTCTAGAGCAGTTGGTGAGGGAGTGCAATGTTAAGGAAATTCGTAAGTGAAATTCACTGGTTCGAAACCCTCGGGGACACCTCAAATCCGTCCATGTTAAGGGTTTGTGATTATGCGTCCAAAGAATATTATTTGTTTGATGGCCTGTAAATTTTTGGTAATTTTTTCCTCATATGTAGCAATTTTTACATGACAAATTAGTAGCTCCTACTGGACCAGTTTCACTAGTTCAATTAGAATGCATCACTAAGATAACTTTCTAGGAATAGTCCAAAGAACCCAAAACTTTGTTTCTGTAATATGTGACAGTTCAATTCTCTTTTTTTAATATAAATTCTCAACCGTTTCTGTTAAAAAAAACATACAAAGTACAAACAATGGAGCTATCTCTATGGAATAAAATGTTGATGGCATAACTTGCGGGTGACTACCTAAAGGGAAACATCCTCTTGAGGTTTGATGAAACTCACACATGTCTAGGAATATGGTACAATCTGTTATCACATAAAGTTGTCTAAGGGCTGCAGGGCGACTCAATCCTTTTCTTGCATGGGTATTGGTCTCGGTTTCAAAGTGCACCTTTCAGAGTGACCCATTCCAGACTCGAATCAAGAAAACAGGTGAGTTCAAATTCCAACAGCTGGGATTCCATGTGGAGTTCAGATCAATAGTTCACGGGTGTTTGGAATCTGAAAGTGCGCGAAGTATAGTGCCATAGAAAAAGGTCGGAAGTCCCAAGGTCGAGTAAAGGTTAAATCTGAACCATAGATCTCATTGGGAGAGATCGACAGTGGAAAATTATCGTGGGAATCGAGAGTTCAGAATATTGTTAAAGTTTCTCGTCAAAGGTCCAAAGTCCCAAAACCCGAAGTGAGAATGATCCATCCGATCCAGAGGGACGCGTGGCGCTAGATCCAAGCTGCAGAGAAAGTCACTTCGGGAAATTTGAAATGAGAGATGCGTAAAGCCCGAAGTGCCGAAGTGGTTGAAGTGTCGAAGTGGCCGAAGCTTGAAGTTCCGAAGCACTCATAGGTGGAGCCCCAGGTCATATCCCGAGGTCATATGGGGGGCATGCCTAGGAAAAGAAACTAGCGCCCATTGCTTAAAGATTTCGTCAAAGCGGGCATCACGAATTCTATGGTCTGGTGTTGTGAAAATATCCAAATGGAGAAATACCAAAGTGTCATATGGGATAAGCACCAGGTCATAGCCTGAGGTCACAATAATGAAGGGGTGATGAGGAAGGATCTTAGCACCTACAATTCCCATATTGTTCATATGGGAAGATTTGCAGAGCCTCGAGGCGTCATGATTGACTTGAATATGTCATGGGCACCAATTGGAAGCATTCATGGGTGTTAGGCCTCGTCCTGATCCCAATGAAGGAAGTTATTGAAGACAGGGGCAACAGTTGAGACCTCGTATCACCCCATAAATGGAAAGCATTGAAGAGAGAAGCCATGAAGGCAGACTATCCACCTGAAGCTTCCTTCTTGATGGATTTTCTTGTAAAATGAATAACTACGCATGTCTCTTATCTAACATGAGAAGGCCTACACAGTATGACAGAGTGAGCACTGACTGGAATATTTGAATGTAGGGCCCCAATCACACTCTTGTTAGTAGCATCATTTCTAAGTATATATACTTAGTTTCGATATTTTGTTAAGGTCGAATGGTTGAGCTAGGCTCCCTGATATTGTAATATTTTGATTGAGAACAACTGGTTCTTTGGTTATGTATTTTTTTTTGAGACATCTTGGTTAATCTAATTCATATTTCTTACTCCATCTTATTTGCCTCTGATATTGAGAGAGTTCATGTTTGATTGATTCACATGGATTTTTGTAACTATATTATGATAAATGTTTGATTATAGTATTGTTATGATTTCTTTCAGCTTCCTTGAAATTTGAATCCAAGAGGACCTTATGTTTAAGTATTTACTCCTTAAGCTGCTGGAAAATCTAATGTTCATAGCGGAACTATACACCTTTCTCACTAAATCTTCCTCCTAATCACCCTTACTCCAACTTACTTACTGTAGTTGATTCAAGACCTCAATGGTTGGTGCATGCTAGTCCAGATTTTTGAGTTAGAACGCTATTATTATTGATTTTTCTTCATTTGACCACTCAAAACTCAATTACCCGTTACATATAAACTGATGGGTATTGGGATTACTTTCAATGCAATATGAAGGTGACTTATAGTGCTAACATTTTTGGCATTGTTTCCGGGGAATGAATTGAATACATTTCCCTAGGATAGAACGACAAAGCTCACTGGTTCTGAAGGTGCATTAGAAATCAGTACATCAAAGATTGCAACTTTCACCTAGTGAATCCATTGTGTCGACTCCACTATTTTGGTTGTGGATGCCTCTAGCACACCCAAGCTGACCGAGAGAAATTTTTCGAGAAGGATTTTAGCAGCCGCTTTCTCATCTTGAAAGTTCCCTGGGAGATTGACAACGATAAGATCTGGTCTTTGATGGTGAAAAAAGACCAAACACATTCAGACTGCATATCATTCACCCGGTGACTCCATGATTAAAGGATCGATTGACGACTCCACTAGTTCGAAATGGAAAGAATCTTGGCTCGGAGGTATGCTCCTTTTAATTTCTCCTTTGTTCCTGGTTTTCCTAATGTTGTTCCTACTCCAAATGAATGGGGTGATTATTTGCCCATATTTAGAGAGAATAAAGAGGACAACCCTGCTCAACATCTCTTTGAGTTTCATGAACTCGTGCATCAATGGGAAAAAAAGCGTGAGGATTTATTATTAAATATGTTCATGATCGCGTTAGCAGGATATTCTCGCACGTGGTACCACTCCTTACACCCTGCTGGCATCTCCTCCCTGGAGCAGTTTCATGCGGATTTCAATAGGCATTGTCAAAAGTTTTATTCCTATGAGTTAATTTGTCATAGATGTTGTGAGGAATTTAAAGACTATGTTCAAGATATAAATGATTCTTATGAAATATGTGAGGATGAGGGGTACACCTTGTAGGAGTTGATAAATTCGGTAAAATCACTTTCTACAAGAACAAAGGAATTGGAGGCAAATTTTGCTTGCCGCTCTTACGAAGAAAATGCAGAGGATATTCCGGTCCTTGAAGAAGATGTTCTTGGCAGCCCTGCTTATGATGAATAAGTGATGTCAGATATTGACTAAGAACAAACAACTTTTGATGGATATCCCAGTGAAGACGATGAAGAGAAAAGCTTTTCCATGGTTCCCGTTTATTATGATTATGAATCGAATCCTTGGGACAACCATGAAGGATAAAAGGAGGAGTTAAATGGGCAGTTTATATCCCGTCCAGAACCCATAAACAAGCAGGTATCACCTAGGATTAGCCAACCTCCATCAGTCCTCCACCCACCTATACACTCTGAGAATATCAAACGACAGGTGAGCAATAATGAAAGAAATGAGGTAATTTCTGACCGGTTGAGCATGCCTGATTATGAATTTTGTGACCATGTGGGGTTATATATGGAGTTCTGTTTTCCCAAAGAATTGGAGCTTGCAATATTTTTCATATTATCATCATTTGGGGGTATAGTCAGTGTTCCAAACCATGTTTTCATTTTGTTTTCATACTTCCTTAACCTTTTGTGGATCATCTGCAGTGAAGAAAATAATTATATCAACAGATAGTCTGGGTGGCTATGGTGGAGGTTTTCTTTCTTTCACCTAGCACTTTGTAAAAATCAGTTATCTTAGGTTTGTACATAAATAATCTCCTTCTGGAGCATGTGTGTTTTCTTAATTTTGTAAGTAGAGTAGTATACATATTTCCCTGTTTTCTTCGACGAAAGTTTTGAGCTAGACTCCATAGCCCAACAACTAAGGCACTGGAACTGCACACTTTTGGTAGCTCGTAGGGAGCATGCCATCCCCTGTGGAACCAAATGTTATCACATAAATATGTCTAAGGGCCGTAAGATGACCCAATCCTTTTCTTGCATGGGTATGCGTCTTGGTTTCAAATCACACCTTTCAGAGCGACCCATTCTAGACTCAAATCAAGAAAACATGCGAGTTCATCTTCCAACGGTTGGGATTCCATGTGGAGTTCATATCGATGGTTCATGGTTGTTCAGAATCTAAAAGTGCGTGGAGTATAGCTCCATAGAAAAAGGTCCGAAGTCCCAAGGTCGAGAAAAGGTTAAATTTGGACCGTAGATCTCATCAGGAGAGATCGACGGTGGAAAATTATTGCGGGAATCGGGAGTTAGGAATATTGTTAAAGTTGTTCATCAAAGGTCGTAAGTCCCGAAACCCAAAGTGAGTAGGAGTCATCCAATATATATGGATGCATGGCGCTAGATCCAATATGCAAAGAAAGTCACTTCCGAAAATTTGAAATGAGAGATGCGTAAAGCCCGAAGTGTCGAAGTGGCCGAAGTGGTCGAAGTGTTAAAGTGGCTGAAGCCAAAAGTTATGAAGCACTCAGAGGTGGAGCCCTAGGTCACATTCTGAGGTCATATGGGGGGTATGCCTGGGAAAAGAAACTAGCACTCATTGCTTAAATATTTTGTCAAAGCGGGAATCGAGAATTCTGTGCTCTGGTGTTGTGAAAATATCCAAAGGGAGAAATCCCAAAGCATCATATGGGATAAGTGATAGGTCACAACCCAAGGTCAAAAACATCAAGGGGTGATGAAGAATGATCTTAGCACCTAAAACACCCGTATTGGTCATAGGGGAATATTTGTATAGCCTCGAGGCGTCAGGATTGACTTAAAGAAGTCGCGGGCACTGCTTGGAAACATTCATGGGTGTTAGGCCTTGTCCTAATCCCAATGAAGGAAGTTATTGAAGATAGGGGTGAGAGTTGAGACCTTGTCTCACCCCATAAATGGAAAGCATTGCAGAGAGCAGCCATGAAGGCATACTTTCCACCTGAAGCTTCCTCTTGGATTGATTTTCCTGTAAAATGAATAACTGCGTCTGTCTCGCATATGACATGAGAAGGCCTACACAATCTGACAGAGCGGGCACCGAATGGAAGATTTGAATACAGGGGCATGATCACGCTTCTGGTAGTTGCAACAGGTCTGAGTATATATACTCAATTTCGATATTTTGTTAAGGTCGAATGGTTCAGCTAGGCTCCCTGATATTGTCGTATTTTGATTGAGAACAACTGGTTCTCTGGTTATGTATTTTTTTTTAGACATCTTGGTTAATCTAAGTCATATTTCTTACTCCATATTATTTGCCTCTGATACTGAGAGAGTTCATGTTTGATTGATTCACATGGATTGTTGTAACTGTATTATGATCAATGTTTGATCATAGTACTGTTATGATTTCTTTTAGCTTCCTTGAAATTTGAATCCAAGAGGACTTGTGTTTAAGTTTTTCCTCCTTAGGCTGCTGGAAAATCTGATGTTCATAGCGGACCTCTACACCTTTCTCACTAAATATTCCTCCTACTCACCCTTACTCCAACCTATTGACTGAAGTTGATTCAATACCTCAATGGTTGGTGCATGCTAGTCCAAATTTTTGAGTTAGAACACTATTATTATTGATTTTTCTCCATTTGACCACTCAAAACTCAATTACCTATGACATATAAACTGATGGGTACTGGGATTACCTTCAATGCAATCTGAAGGTGACTTCTAGTGCTAACACAATCAACTAGATCATTCAACCATCAAGTGTATGATTTAAATCATGCGATGATGAGCTCAAGTCAAGCACATGAGAAACAACCAAGTCAAATAACACTATTGAATCTACTTTCTTGATATGAGGCACCCACCAATGATGAGGATGATTCCAAGGTAAACATTCCTCTAAGCCAGTCGCTTAGAATATAGGTGTTGAAGTCGATAAGGGATGTTTCTCGGGAACCAAGGCAATGATGATTCCTTGAATCCAACACAATATAGAAAGTAAGGTGTGACTAACAGAGACTGAAACCAAAAAGGGGAAGTAATTGAGAGGTGGAATTAAGATTTCCTTGGTTTAGAGCATAAATTCAAGGCTGACCTAGTAATGACTAAAAACATTCCATGAGGAATGATCGATTACTGGGCACATGGATTTTCAACGACATATCAATAAACCATGGGTATAACTGGAGGTCAAAATTCTAATCAATGTGGAACTGAATAGACTCCATGGGGAAAAAAGGTGGGTCATCTCAAATTCTCTAAACAAGGGAAACAAAAGGATGTTGCTAGAAACTGAACCGATTACTATACAAGTACAAGGACCTCCTATTATTTCCAAGGGGGGAGGTCAAGAGTAAAGGATAAGATATGTAGTACCAAAAGGAGAATACAACATATCTAACCAGTGTATTGAGAGACACATTATCCAATCAGAATCCCACTAGGGGGAAATCAAATGGGAATATATATTGGAACTGAGGAGATGAATTCCTGAGAAAACAACTAGATGATGGAAATGACGAAGGTGAAAAATACAAATGGAAGTGATCAATGGTAGGTTCATTGATGGAAATATCCTCGAGGGTGGGTGGATGGTGGAACAAAAATGAAAAAGTGTCATTTTATGGTTGAAGCAGAGGGATTACTATATGTGATATTCCAACAAATACCAACATAAATGGGGGAGTATAGAGGGTAAGGATGTCAACATGATGAGAATAAATGCATGTGTCTCAACTCTAATATGTAGACTAACTACACTCCCAATCCCTAAAGGTGATCAATGGCTAGGGAACCAAAAGGAAACAAGGATCACTGTTATAGGGCACCCATGTGGGGAAGGCTCTGTCACTAGGTGGATGAAAAATGAAAAATATGGAGGTGTTGTTCCATCTACCCAAGTGAGGGGATTCCTATAGGAATTTTCCAAGGAATGAAAGGAAAATGCAACAAAACATAAGGGAGTTAAACTATGCTAAATTCCAGGAAAATCAATGCTTAGAGGATACCATATCCATGAATAAAATAGTTTATCCATGTAGAATTACTACTCATAAGTCAACAAAGACCCAAGAAGAATGGTGGTCAAGTAATTGAGACGAATATGTGGGAGTTCATAAGAAAACAAGCATGCTTTAATGCTTCATGGAAAATGTCTTCCCGATGAATTATCAAACCTCAAAATTCCAAGAGTGGCCTTTTAAAGAACATGGAAAATTGGTTCCAATGACATTGATAGTCTTTCAATTGCATTCTTCATGATCCCATATGAGACAAAAGAAAAAAATGAAGATTTTTTTTTTTATAAAAAGGGCTTTCCCTCCATTTTCCAATTCATTGTTGCGCTTGGTGGAGGTTGAAGTTGGAGAGGAGGAGAAGGTACTAAATCTTGGTGATATTTTTTTGTACAAATCAACCATCAAAATGGGATTTGTGACTTTTAGGTTGGTGGCCTAACCGTACTTGTCCTTTTATGTGGATTACTTTTGTAGTGTAGGTCATATACTTCCCTAGAGGACCCCCTAGAATTATTTCCAGGGCCAACACATTTAATGGGGTTAGTATTTACATTGGGAATAAATAAATGGGCCCAATATAAGTTTTGACCAACACAAGAAAGAGGGGTGTTTCTTGCATGGGCCAAAAATGACCTTTTGGGCCCAAATTTTCTAGGGAGGTTTGTTTTGGGGGGAGAAATATGGTAGAGACATAAAATGTGAAAAACATGTTTAAAACACCTTACAACATGTTGATTTGTACAGGTTTCTAATTTCATATTACTCTGGAGGGGGAGGGAGTTCAATCATATCTGATCCCATTTTCAGGGGAACCAAGCTAGGAGAGAAGAAATTACTTGTTACAAGTTGTTATCCCTCAATATGTTATAGGTTGTTATTGGAATGATGTTGAAACACCCCAGGGTCCAAGATTTAGGATGAATATTAAGGCCAGATTTGAAGTAATGTAATTGTGCAATATTTGGGAAGTTTTTGCCTCTCTCTCGTTCTTTTGAAATTATAGGACCTAAAACAATTCTTAGTTCAGCTGAAAAATGCTCTCAACTATTAGAGGAATTTTTCCACGAGTGTTTCATATAATCAATCTTGAAAGGAAGATGAAATGATGGATTAAAGGAAAATAAATAAATAAACATATAGGGCACTGTTAAGAATGAATCATGTAGACTATGGAAACAATAGTGTACTGAGCAATTAAGAATTCAACAACTCTAACAGATGCATATAGATCAATAAAACTTGATTCAAACAACTAACACCTTCACACATTCAAATACATGGAGGTACCCTATGCATATCATTTAAATGCACAAAGAAAATGACAAGAAATGGTTATACATTCATAGGAAATCACTTATGTGTCATTACCATACATCATACAGTAACACTTAACATGGTGAATGGCTTGCTACTTGAGATTTTATAAATCAGATCCAATACCAAAAAATCAAAGTGGGAGGAGATGATTTAAAAGAACACAAACACAATAGAATAATTACATATTGAAAACTTAAACACAGGGGATGAATCTATGGTTTCCCACTGCATTTATCAACTAACTGTGCTCCGGGTTTTTGGTCAAACAACTATGGTTATAAGAAACTCTTCAATAAGTGTTGACCTCAACAATGGGTGTCCTCATTGTCTTTTATTCCTCTCGATCATGCCCTAAAACCACTTCTTGAAACCATTTCCATCTTCTTTAAATGGTTTACCGCTTCTTGATTCTTGAACGAATTCCCCTCTGATCAAAATTAATTACTTTCACCTACATGATTTTTTCTATGATGAGATTGTGGGGCAGATGGGAACCTTCAAGCCGGGAAATCCATCATGATCTTCTCCTTAGAACTCTCTGTAATCATTTCCCTCTTCGGATGGAAGCTCAAAATCCTAACTGCAGAGATCACACGACTTAACAACCACTGGATCGATCTTGGAGATCAATCTCGACCATTGATATTTAAAAATGGAACTTCACTTCATTAGAAGGAAGCCCCGACACTTGGCATATCGGTGATTGAGGCATCAAAGGTCGTGGAATAGTTGTGATCAAATCTGATCCTTCCATCTTGGAATGACTATGAGTCTTCCATCACTGACCTAATTAAATTAGGTCCATTTATATGTGGACTGGTGAGCTCGATATGCTTTGAAATCAAAAATTAAAACTGGAGCATTGATCTAGAACATGATCAGATTCGGGTTTCTAATCAGTTGAACCTTCCCCTTCTTTAACAACATCATTGTCAAGATGATCAGGGATAACCTGTGTTGGTGAAATTTCATCGCGTTTCACCAACGATGACGTCTACAATGATCTCCATAGTTCATATTTTGTTGAAATGATAAGAGCCCTTGATCTGGCTAGACCATAAATATAAATTGGAAAAAGAATTTGACAGTTATGATGACGTCACCTTGGAAATGTGGTGGCCTTATACTGGTCTATAGTGATATTGATGTGGCATGGAGTACATGACATGTGTCACCCATTTTTAGGATGTTGACGTGTATCTATAGTGGGTTCCCCATGTCCACATGGCAGTTGATGTTTCTCCCTGATAGTGTTGCACTGGCATGTTGAGCTATTGTCTATTTTCATTTTTCCAATGACGATCTCCCCCTCATCTCTTTCATTGATATTTCACCGATGTAAGGAGATCTGTCGATCAAGTCTCGACCAAAAACCTGAAGTGGACAATGTAAACAACATTATGTTGATGTCACTCTGGATGCACGATGCCTTCTCACTATTCCACATTGGCATTGAGGTGGTAGGTGGGCATGACACGTATCACCTAGAATCAATACATTTACCTTTGTATTCGACGATCTTCTCCTGTCCACATGGTAGCTTCTGATTGGTCTGATAGGTACCCTACTAGCAGTGACTTCATGCATACGTCAATGGGAACATGCATCCACTCGTCATTACTTCGCATAGGAAAGAAAACACGATGGACCTTGGGTTGTTGATATAACTTTCCTTTACCAAATATGGACTGTCCTTTGTAGGTGTTCCCATCAGAGCTATTCAGAGCCAGGACTCATGAGGGACCACATATAGGATTGAATATTGACCATTAATTGTATTTGACCCATTCAGAGTGTTTAAGAGTGAGGTTTAGACAAGACTCCAAAGAGAGGATTCCGAAGGGACTTGGCAAGACAAATATGGACCACCCATCGAAAGTTTGAAAATCACTGAGGTTCGTTGATCTTGTCGTTGTCGAAAACAAAATTTGTCTTAGGAAAAAACATTATCATGCTAATGTATTCCTGGACATGATCCATAATCAGATCCAGGAGGTGCCCCAGGTCTAGAAAAGGCTCAAAAATGAAAGTTCTTTGAATCGGATGAAATCAATTCCACTGCGACTGGCTCTTCATGTTGATTCCGACCATATATTTACTTTCTCAAACAGACGCTATATGCGAGAGTTATCACACTCTGACCATTTTCCCAAACAGGGAAAAAATCATCAGGAAAAAAACTCAGTGCTGACATCATGATGACATCATCATGGTGACATAGCATAGAGACACATGGTAGCACAACAACAGTTTGACTAGATAGATGACAGATCCACTCAGATGTTGATAAGTGGCACTTTTCGAGAAAATGAAGAGGTGCCAAGTGGCCCAGACTTGGGCTTCCACATGGAACCCTATCATTTGATGATTGGTTAAATGTTTTGGAGCTCATGGGATTCGAACCCATGACCTGTTGGTAGAGAAATACTTTGTGAAAAGTCCAATAACTAGCGTGCCACTTTTGGTGCTTGTTATATGTAACCAACTTTATATTATAAAAAGTGTATAAATGTTAATTGGAGGTGGAAGGGGTATGGGAATAAGCCCCAACCCATGGACTCACCAATACATATGGCCATAGGATAATAGGGCGCGAGCGCTACTCCACTCGACCATTGGGCACAAAAGTTTGGTGTGTATGTTATGCACCTACCACCGTACATTTCAGAAGATAGAACCATGAGTTAGGCACACACTAAGGGCGTAGTCGTATACAGTTATGCCATGTGAATAGATCATTTGGGCTAGGGGCCAGTGTGCAGCTTGATAATGCTTCTTGAGACTTCTTCAAATTTCAGAAAGGGACACCAAATTTCTCAGTGCTTTCTGGACTACAATGTGGGAGAATATGGACACTAACCTCAAGAGGTATACAACATACCAGCCATAGAAAAATGGGTAGACATAAGTAGTCAACGAGAATTTGGTGCAACTTTTGAGGGGTTACAATCAGAAGCATTTGAAGACCTGGGATGAAAATATGATCTATATACAACACTCTTATAACAGAGCAATCCACATTTCTACCAGTATGTCACCTTTTGAAACCTTCTTTGAATATTTCCCACCTTCACCCTTAGATGTTATATATGGAAAATAAGGAGGAGTGAGGGAGAACCTCACATGAGATGCATTACAAGAATAATTTTGTTTTGGGAAGATCAAGTAGATCCATTTGAAATTACAAGAGATGTTGAAAAAGTCAGAAGAAAAGTACAAGGCTAGACATGACAAACACATAACAGAGAGAACATTTAGACTGGAAGAGAGAGTATGGTTACAACTGAATAAGGAAAGGCTATAGGGTCTTGGTAAGAAGATCAAGGCTCTATGACATAGTCCTTTTGAGGTATGGGAAAAGGTGGGAGATAAATACTACATAATTATTCTACCCCCATACATGTGCATTTACTCAGTAGTGAATGTGGATAATCTCAAACTATATGAGCCCTCCATGTTGGATCAATAGGAGGAGAAGGTCCCACCTTCCATAGAGGATTTAGCACCAGATGCTTAGGAAAAGTTGGTAGAGGAAACATTTTTACAAAAGAGGTCCAGAAATACAAGATAGGGGTATCATGAGCATTGGTAGATTGGGTTGAAAGAAAAATTTCCAAGCAAAGAAAAATGGTACTCCAGGAAGAAGGTAGGGTAAAAATTTTGTCTTCTCATTCAGTAAATATTTTGGGGACCAAAATCCTCCCTAAATGGGGAGGTATGATTTGGATTGGATCATTATATTTTTTTTCATATATCTTTGGGCTTTCAGAGAGGAAACAATTGGAGGAATAAGTTTGCAAGGTCGTTTTAGTGGAAGGACCTAGTTGTTGGATGTATGGGTTGACCCAAGTTCTACCTTAGTTCTCCAACAAAACCCTATTCGTCATCGTCCCTTCTAGTAAACCAGAAGGATACACCACACACAGAGTGCACAACGCAGTCTCACTCGAGATGGATTATGGGTGACTGTAGGAAGAAGATGTCTGCATTCATGGAAGGGATTGGGTATGTTCCATTTACTTATACTTCTACTTTAACATGCATTCTACGATAACATTCATCAGATCTCACAAGTACATTTGGGTCAAATTTCAACGGTGCGTTCGATGCAATTGCCACTTTATATTGTCGGGAGAACGACAAACAACATACCCCCTCAAACGTCGTTTCACATGACGTCATTTTTCTGATGCCATAGATATTGTCTTTGTTGCGATGTTTCATGCGTACACATGTCATCTCGGATTTGACTGTCCAAACCCCATATAGCCGTCACTACAACGATGCTAGAGACATCGGAATTCTGGCATCCCATTTCGTTGGTCTCCACAACGTGGATTCCATGGGAGAGACGTTATGGATGTCGGAAGACCGACAGATGGTAACATCGGTGGAGCGATAGTCAACTATATATCAATGAAAAGGATGCCATGGGAGCAACGTTATGGATGTCGGAAGACCGACAGATGGTAACTTCGGTGGAGAGATATTCAACTATATATCAATGACAAGGATGCCATGGGAGCGATGTTATGGACGTCGGAAGACCGACGGATGGTAACGTTGGTGGAGTGACGATCAACTATATATCAACGACAAGGATGCCATGGGAGTGACGTTATGGACGTAGGAAGACCGACGACCTATAGGTGTTTAAAAAAAAATGAGCTCTTTCCCTTCCAACAACCTATTAGAGCTTGTGTAAGGTAGAACTGAGGGCCAAATGCCTTAGAAACTTCCATTGGACCATAGTCTTCACAATCCACATCAATGGAATTGTGTGGAGAACCTTACACTTCTTGAGAGTATGACCAGGACTTGAGGAGAGAGACCTAACCAACCTCTAAATATCACCTTCAATATTCAATAGCCTTAAGCTCAACCTCTTGTAGCTTTTCTCTACCTATGAAGAAGCACTTTCTATTTTATTTTTCAGAAGGGATAAAATTTTGACTTACTCTGTTTCCATCTATAATAAGAAGATGAAATGATATCAGAGAATATCTCAACAACATTTACTAAGAACCCTTCTTCAAATAGAACATTACACCGAGTCTTCAAAATGTGATAAGAGATGGTCATATTAACAATAATCATATTGAATATCTTATCAATAGGGATTCCTAGACCTATAATCCCTTCCTTCCAACTATTAGCCACTATAAAGGCATATAACTTTGATCTAGATTTACACCAAATATCTTGAGTAATCTAATAGAACCAAAGCATGTGTAGTGTGGTCTCCTTAACATAACAAAAAGGATAGTTAGCATCCCCTAAATTATACTTTTTGAGTCTTTCACAAGAGGTTAAGCCTCCTTCTAGGATGCCCCATATAAACACCTTCAACTTGTTGTGATAAGAGACTGTTTTAATCTCTGTGAAGAGTGATTATCACTCTCTCTAGTCAAGAGAGATAGGCCATATATTATACATGTCATCATTAGTGCAAGGATGAATATAATGATACTAACTTTCACTAGAAGGACTATCAAGGGGGGACTCCTTTTCCTAACACTAGTCTTGTAGCCTTAATCCCTAGGGGTGAAAATGAAGCTTACCAAACCATTCTTGGGAGAGACTATTGGTCAACTTAAGGATAATCTATTTGTCTTATGCTTGTAAGTGGAATTTCTCTTTTATTAGAGACCAAGGTTTCCAATTATTGGAAGTGGTATCCCACAAATTTGCAAAAGAGCATATACCCTTATTTTAAAGTCTCTTTAAAGGAAACCAACTTTGGATTCCTAAGGGGTAGAGGGACTTTTTGGTCAAAGGAGACCACCATAAGTTATAACCATTGATGTTGGTTCCAACTTGGGAATACTAAGGCTTCCAATGAAGTGTTGTGACTATTTGCTGCCAATCCCTCTAGAGCCTTTTAAGAATGAAGATACCATGGATTAAAAAAAAAAAAAGGTACAACCACAAGGACATTTTCAAAGAAAATATTAGGCACTTTATAGAATTTCAGTAAAGGATGGCCAAGTCTATCCCTTATGATCTATTTCCATAATTAATTTCCCTATGTCTCCTTAAGAAACCACTTTGCTACCAACGTAAGGCCATAAGTGGCCAAATGAGGAATTCTAACTCCTCCATCTTATGGTTTCCTAGTGCACACCAACCACTTGACCATAGGTAGACATTTTCCCCCTTTATTCTTCATCCAAAAAATATCTTTTAAGATATAGTTTTATTGTAGCCCTGTTGGTTGGGAAGCCAAAGAGACAAATAATATATATGCATTAAACTGAAAATATTTTCCCCCACTTGGATTTTGGCTTCTAAGGAAATGTCCTAACTATTCTAGCATTCAAATTTGATTGTAAGCTTATTAATAACCCATTTTCACATCTGATTTCGAGTCATGTCAATGATAAATAGAATACCAAGATACTTGGTGATTTCCCCCCTTTGAACCCATTGCCATTGGGAAGGAATTCACCCTGGGTGATCTTCCAATTAAATAAGTATCATATAGGTTTTATCCTCTTGTAGTATCTCTTTATAAGATTTACAAAATGTGTTCATAAGCATAGTGGGAGTTGATTAAATATTACTGGGGAAGGAAAGTAACTTTACCTTGGTAAACTACCTTTTATAATAGATAACCCAAGGCATCAAATGTGAGAACATATAAATCAGGGGCTATAGGGTAGCCTTGTCTCATTGATCTGCTAAGAGGAATAATATAAGTAAGAGATCTATTAACACACACAATAACCAAAGCATTGGAAAATAGAATATTGACATAATATATGAACTTTGACCCAAAGCCTAGCCACTCAAGCATGTGGAGAATGAATTTCCACTCCAACTTGTCACATGCCTTGTAATAATCCAACTTTAGACACATTCCTGTAAAACCTCTCTCGTTGGCCATAAAAGAATCCAAACATTCAATGATGGAAATAACTCACAAAATTCTCTTCCCGATAGTGTTTCAAATACAAAAATCTTCCACCATATAAAGATAAATCTAGATCTTGATGTAAACACTGGCAACTTTCAGTTTGATGATATGACAGATAATTGTTTCGAGCATGATCAATTTGGAGGCCTAATTTTGTCTAATGAATATGAGCCTGAAAATCAAAAACCTAATCATGATCTCCTTTCTAACAAATATAACCATAAGGTATCATAGTTCTATAATCAACCTTGTCCTAAATATGATAAATACTCTTAGGTAATTACTCTTGGCAGTCCAAAAAAGGTTTTGGACTCTTATTCCATTGGTCACCGTGACTTTATTTATGATTATCCCTTAGGAACATACCATTTGGATGACATTTGCTTCACAGAAGAAAGTGAGAAGATTCCTAAAGTTCCCAATGATGGATCTAATCAACTTTGGGTTTCCCCCAAAGATAGTCTGCTAAAGACTGGTTCACACTTCTCATTAGCTAATTCAATACATCTTGATACCTTTTTATACAAAGAGGATGTTAAGGAAAGTGTTTTTTAGCTTAAGATTGTTTCAATGGAAGCTCTAATTTTTGAAACTCCATCATAACCCAAAAACTCACTCCCTTTGACCTAAGTTCTCCTTTTGTTTATGATGGTTATCTTGAGTCTTTCACTAAAGAGAGGAGATGATCTAACCATGTTATTCTAATTGATATAGATAGCCATATTACTTATCTTCCATCTTGTACCAATAAGAATAATGAGGTTTCATTTAAGGATAACAACGATGTTTATGTTTTCTTCCATTTCTTCTAAAAAGTGGGGAGGAAATCTGATTTCCAATCTCATCCTTCATCACATAATTTGGGATTCTTGGCTCAACCATTTTGATATTTTTAGGACAACAAATATCTTCCTCTTAAAATGATTTACTGAAATGTTTTCTACCCTAGATAATTGTTTGATTCTAACTACCAGTATAGGTTTTCTAGTACTTTTTGTTCATGTTGAATTTCATCTCATAGTTAGGATCGAAATTCCTTTTGCATGTACAAGAAACAAACCTTTCAAAATTGTAAATGGCACCTTCCATGAAAGTGCATACATTTTCTTGTCTTGTACATAATAAAACAAAAAACAAACAAAATTGTAAAACATAAAATCCAAAGTTTTTCTTACTGTTCTACTCTTGTGATTGCATTTTTAGATCCAATAGGTCTTTTAGTAAGGTGTTTGACCTTCTTTTTTTGTTGTTAATTAATATTCAAGTTTAGCTATTAGTTTTCTTGGTTATGCATATGTAATTACTACTTAGTATTCTCCCATTTTCCTTAACCAATTTAAGTGCATTGCACTCATTGCATAGCTACCCAAAAGATATTTGTACAACTAACAAGACCTCAAACACTGTTGCATATTTTACTTCCTTACACAAGTCTACTAGTTTATCTCTAACATGGGTTGTTAGTCTTTGACATGACAAGTTTGCATCATGAAACAGAGGTAGAATAACTGAGGGCTTCCTAATGTTCAGTCTGGTAAATTTGAATGCTTGACAATACTATTTAGGTTTCCTAGTTCTTCTTCATATTCCCTTTTTTTCATTCATTACATAACATTAACTTATCTCCGCCCATGTCTTTCCTTTTCTAGGAATGGATATGATTTCGTGTACCTACCTCACTATCACAATTTAATATATATAATTTATAATTCTCTAATTTTCCCAAAACCATCCTAAGTTCATGTTGTGAAACTAGAGATTCAAAGGCTCACACATTTATAGAAGAAACATTCATGTTTTTTATCTGTAAACATGAGACTTACAGTCCACATGCTTCACCAACATGGATTCTTTGCAGAATTAAAAAATAATTATGTGTTCTTGGACTTATGTAGATATCTCTATCCTCGGTGGATTATGAGGATTTTTTTCTTGGTGTATCATTCACACAATGACTAGGTAACAAATAAATACTAATCACGAATCTAAGTTAGTTTCTCAGTTGTTAATCACCGAGGTCAATAAACCCTCTACAATGGAGAAACCAATATGGTTATTGGTTTACAACTGGTTCCAAAATATTCTATTGGTATGTGTAGGTCTAGATGAGTTCCCAATAAAGAGTCAACCCACTGTGTGGTTGTAAATCAACAACAAATTTGTTTGTGCAAAAATTGTCAAGCACTGTAATCCAGCTACCACTAAACATTCACATTCCCATGATAATAAGTGAAAACATTTCCATCACTTAGCATATATATTTACATATAAATGCAGACTAAAAATTAAATTTGTGTAACACTTTCCAATATTAAAAAGAATAGAATGTTTTCATCTATGTGAGCACTACCTAGCAAGATACAATTTCACATATACTCAAATACAAAACAACAATTTAAATGTCCCAATTGAACTATGACAAAGTGTTTATGCTAAAGAGTAAAATGATTCAACACTTCCTACTATTGTTCCTTGTATATACTCCCATCAACAATGGCTCACTTGAACATTTTATTAACTTAGACATCATGTATTGATCCAGGAGGCTCCCCGGGTCCAGAAAATGTTCAAAAATGCAAGTTCTTGGAATTTAGTGAAACCAATTTCATTGTGACCGGCTTGTAACGTTGATTCCGACAATATATTTACTTTCTAAAATGGATGTTGTATGCAAGAGTTATCACACTCTGACCGTTTTCCCAAACAGGTAAAAAGTCAATTGGTCAATAGGAAAAACAAACAATGCTGACGTCAACATGACATCATCATGTTGATGTAGAATTGAGACACGTGGAAGCACAACAACAGTTTGAATGTTAAGATGGCATATCCACTCAGAAGTTGACAAGTGGCATTTAGGCAGGCAAATGAAGAGGTGCCACGTGGCCCAGACATGGGTTTCCACATGGCACCCTATCACTGTATGGCAATTTAAATGTTGTTGGGGTGTCTTGGGAGAGGACCAATGGCCAACGTGTCAACGTTGAAGTTTGGGGGTTAAAACCCACTTCATTATAGTTATATGCATATGTATTAAGGTATGGGGTGGAAGGGGGCTGGGGCTGGGGCTAATCCCCATCCCGTGGTTTGGTTAAACCTTGTGACCACACAACCACAGAGCATGTCCCTTTTCCCTTAAAAAATCAAGCACGTAGTTATAGCACCATTCCTACATGCAGCGAAGCTGGAACCACAGGGTTAGGTGCACCCCAGGGGTGTGGTCCTATACCCTGACACCACGTGACCAAGGATTTTGGAAAAGGGGCCAGCGTGCAGCCCTTTGGGCTGGCGCTTGGCCACCTGATCTGCCATGTGACCCCAAATTAGAGCGCACGCCTAGCCCTAGGGGTTATTTTTAATTTTTATGCACAGTTGGGTATTTTTCCCTATAGTTTGGCCTAGATTGGGCATTTTTGAGGATATTTTGGCCATTTGAAGGGGGATTTGATCCCAAAAAGAGGGCAGATTCTTGTGGGAAGTTGGGCTTCCTCATATGAGCCTAAAACTATATAAACCAAGCTTATTGATCTTGAGAGGGTACTTTGTATGCAGGGAATATGAAGAAGAGTTGGATTTTTGAGCCCATTTCTCATATTTTGAGGTGTATTTTGTCATGTTTTGAGAGGAGTTTATAAAGGCATGTGTGCATATACACAAGGAGGTCTTGTACAACAGATCATAATCCTGTTTGTAACAGAAAAGAGCCATTGTAAAGAGAACTTGAGCATTTGAATATCAATAAAGAGGTCCTCCACTTGGAAGCGGGCCCAGAGACGTAGCCACATATTGGTGAACTCCGTTATCAAGTTCTTGTTTTCTTTGTCTCATGTTTTTTGTTGTCTAATTCTCTTATTTGCAGCATGGTTATTAGTGTTTGAAATATTTAATCATTTATGATCGTTTAATTAAGTCAATTTTGTTAATTAATCCTTCCATTTTTGGATCAAGTATTTTGGTTGTTTTGGAAGGTTTAACAAGTGCAGGGTTGGATGCTCACAAGATCCAAATCTCGGAGAGGAGAAGGATCATTGGCTGAATTCATTCCTGAGATAGAATGATTTTTGAGGAAGAAAATAATGGCTTCAGAAGGAGAGCTTTCTCCACGAACCAAGAAACTTGAAGATGCACTTTTCTCCATGTCAGAAATGGTCAAAGTGTTGTATGAGGATTTCTTGGAGAGAAAGAAACCAGCTATGGGAGAGACTTTAATGCAGGGTAAAAGTGAAGGGAAATGAGAATTTTCAAAGCCTCCTCCTACACCACCATCTTCTCCTTTTTCTTCAAGTTCTACTTCAAATGCTAGTTCTCATTCTACCACATCTACCATACAAAACAAAACACATAAGCATAAGTCTAATATGCCTTTGTTAAAACTTGACGTTAAGTTTGAGTTTCATTTGTATGATGGAGAATGAAATGCAGAAAATTTAGATAATTGGATAAGACAAATTGAAGTGTATTGTAGGATATAGAGAATCATAGATGAGGAGACTATGATCCAACTTGCTAGTCTCAAGATGGGAGGTATCGCCCTTGTGTGGTGAGAAAGCAGGACAAAACTGGATCTTAAGAAGTTTGGTAAGAATCTCTCTTCATGGCTTGATTTTACATCCGCTTTACGAAAACAATTTTATCCTCTAGCTTACATGCAACAAGCTATTATGTCATGATAGAACTTTAGACAGTTAAAAGGACAAACTGTTCAAAGTTATACACAGGAGTTTCACAAAAGATATTTATTGTTGGGAATACCATTGGATACTCACGAGACATTTCTTAAGTATATAGGTGGTTTGCATAGTTATTTACGACATACCATTCTTATGTTTAATCCAACTAGTTTAGATGAGGTGTGTGTGCAAGTGACTCATCTTGAATATAGAGGCAAGAATGCAAATGTTAATTTTGTAAAACCATTTAAATCTACTGAAGGAAAGTTCAAAGGCAAGGGTAAAGAGAAGTTCAAAGGGAAGAAAACTAATACAGTGAAGAAGGAAAAACCTACATGTACTCATTGTAAGAAAGAAGGCCATAGTGAGGATCGTTGTTGGGTCCTTCACCCAGAGTTGAAACCAACAAAAGTTTGAGAATCAAGGAAAACCAAAGATGATTATAACAACTCAAACAGATTTGGGAGATGAGACAAAGGTCACAGTCACAAGAATCAAAGGTAAAAAAATATGAAGCTATTACAAGTTCTTCAATTCAGCATTTAAAAGTTGATAATGAAGTTGATGAGGTCAAATGAACATAAATTTTTCATATATGAGTAATTTCCAAACATACAAAAATTGATATTCTATTTGACAGTGGTTCACAAGTAAATTTGATATCAGAGACAATTGTTAAAAAGTTGGGATTAATTACTAAACCTCATAAGAAACAATATCATTTACGATGGATTCATAATGATAATCAATTGCAAGTGAATAGAAAATGTGTCCTAAAGTTTTCTATCAATTCACAGTTTATAGATGAGGTTGAGTTGGATGTGGTTCCACTAGATATATGTGGTATTGTACTTTGGAGTCCATATTTGTATGATAGAAAATAAATATTCTATTGTGAAGACAATAAGTATCGATTAACTAAAGATGAGAAAGGATATATTTTAAGGGCTCATCAGAAGAAATTGAATCTATCTTTAATCAATTCAGGACAAATGAAGAGGATTGTAAATGTCAGTAAGCGATATCTATTAATGGTTGTAAAAGATAAAGACACTATCGGAATTGATACTTTCAAAGATTGTGATAGAAAGTTGAAAGAAGATTTAGTTATAATTGTTTCTAACTATGATGAGATATTTCAAGTCCCGAAAGTATTACCTCCAAAGTGATAGGTTGAACATGAGATACAGTTGCAGCAGGATGTTCCGCTTCCTAACATTGGAATGTACATGTTATCAATTTTGGAAAATGCAGAGATAAAGAAACAGGTACAAGAGTTGGTTGAATAGGGGGTCATCAGACCTAGTTCTTCTCCATGTGGGTCACCTATCATCCTGGTGCCAAAGAAATATGGCACATGGCGCATGTGCGTGGATTTTAGATCCTTGAACAAAATCACGGTAAAAAATTGTTACCCTTTGCCTCGCAATGATGATTTATTAGATCAATCAAAACATGCATTTTATTTTAATAAGTTAGACTTAAGAAGTGGTTACCATCAGATCAAGGTTGTTGAACAGGATATATGGAAAACTTCTTTTAAAACAAAACAAGGATTGTTTGAATGGTTAGTGATGCCATTTTGACTTACTAACGCACCTGCTACTTTCATTCGGGTTATGAATGATGTATTCAGGCCATTCATCGATGAATTTGTAATAGTCTACTTAGATGATATTATTATTTTCAGTAGGACCAGGGAAGAGCATGTCCAACATGTTAGGTGTTAGGAAGATACTTTCACTGTTGCAAAGAGAGAATTTTTTTGTAAAGTTGTCAAAATGTGAATTTGGAAAAACATCTCTTGTATATTTGGGTTACATTGTAGGGGGTGGAGAGCTTAAGATTTATCCCTCTAAATTTGAGGTTATTGTAAATTTGAGGTTATCGAAGGAAGTTTATTGCAAACTTCTCTCTGATTCCAGCACCTTTACATGCTTTGACAAGTGTGAAAATGGGATTCCAGTGGGGAGGAATCCAACATAAGGCTTTCGATACTAATTTGAAAGTCAAGATTAGTATAGCTCCTGTTCTGGCATTGCCAGATCTCCAACAATATTTTTAAATTGAAATTGATGCAAGTGACTATGACATGGGGGCATTGTTGATGCAGCACAAAAAACCCATATGCTATCATTCTGAGACCTTCACTACAACAATAATTAACTATCCAACCTATGATAAAGAATTGTATGCTCTAGTACAAAGTGTTAAAAAGTGGAAATATTACTTAATGGGCAAAGAAACAATAATACACACTGATCATCAACCATTACCGTATCTACAATCACAAACTAAGATACAACAATCAAAGCATTTTAGATGGATGGGGTTTTTACAACAATTTCACTTGGTCATTAGATATAAAAAGGGAATTCATAATAAAGTTGTTGATATGTTAACTAGGCCTGCTAGTACAATTGCTACAATCCTTAAGCACAATTCAATCACTCATGTAAGTTACATTGAACAATATGTCGAGGACAAAGATTTTAAGGAAGTCTATGAAACTTTAAGTAATGGTAAAAAAATAGAAGAATTGAATTATCATATTAAAGACAAACTTTTGTATCATTTGGGCAAATTATGTATTCCAGAAAGTGAAAGAGTCCATGTCATCAGGGAGGCATATACGTCTCTTATAGCAAGACATTTTGGTGTAGACAAAACAATTGCTCAGTTAGAAAGATTTTGTTATTGGCCTTGAATGCATGAAAATGTGTCTAAGTATGTAAAAGGATGTACTATGTGTGCAATAAGCAAACCAAGTAACAAAAATCTAGGATTGTACACTCAACTTCCTATTCCTTCTAGACCATGGGGAAGTGTATCTATGGATTTTGTGGGGGGATTGCCTATGTCTAGAAAAAGGTCATGATTAATTGTATGTAGTTGTGGATAGGTTCATAAATATGTGTGTTCTAATTCCTTGTAAAAAGCAAGTCATAGCTGAAAAAATAACTCAAATTTTCTTTGAAAATGTATGGGTTCATTTTGGGTTACCTACTTCTATTGTATCTGATTGAGACTCCAGATTTCTGGGGAAATTTTGGTCAATTTTGTGGGAACTTATGGACACCAGGTTAAAGAAGAGCACAACATTTCATCCATAGATGGACGGGAAGATAGAGATGGTGAATAGGATAGTAGTGCATCTACTTCGAGCATATAGAAACAAACATCCTAAGCTTTGGGATGAACATTTGTGTTATGCACAACATGTGTATAATTGAGCCAAGCATTATTCTACTCAGAGATATCCATTTGAAACATGTTTGGGGTACTTGCCAAAGTCTCCTTTGAATTTCACTTTGGGAAATACATTGCAGCAGAAGGAAACAATGATGTGGATAGGGCTACAAAGTTCATTGAATGGATCCAGTTGATCCACCAAGCGGTACAGGAACATTTGGAGAAAATCCAAGCCAAGTACAAGGTGAGGCATGATATGCATCGAGTTGATCATCAATTCAAAGCAAGAGATCAAGTCTGGTTATACATCAGCAAGGAAAGGATGCAAGGAGAAGGTAAAAATATTAAGCCAATTCGTTATGGTCTTTTCAAAATTTTAGACAAGATTGGTACTAATGCTTTCTGGTTAGAATTGCCTCCATATATGCAAATTTATTCAGTTGTAAATGTGGAAAAATTGAGATTGTATGAGCCTCCTATGATCAATGATCAAGGAGAGAATGTTCATATTCCTATCATAGAATATTTTTCTCCTGAATATATGAACGAGTTGTAGGAAGACACCATTTTGTACAAAAGAGTCTGGACTTCTCGCATGGGCGATGTGGAGTATCTTCGAGTGGGATTGAAGGGAACAACTCCAAGTCAGGCCAAGTGGATGGATACTAGAAAGGTGAGGACACAATATCCTCACTTATTTATCAACTGATACTAGACTTTTGGTGGTCCAAAAGCTTGCAAGTGGGGAGGAATGATCCAAGAGGCTCCCCAGGTCTAGAAAATGCTCAAAACTGAAAGTTCTCAGAATTGAATGAAACCAATTCCATTTATACTAGCTCATTGCATTGATTCCGACCATATATTTACTTTCTCAAATGGACATTATATGCGAGAGTTATCACACTCTAACCATTTTCCAAACAGGTAAAAAGTCAACAGGAAAAAAAAGTCAATGTTGACGTCAACATGACATCATCGTGCTGACGTAGCATTGAGACATGTGGTAGCAAAGAAAAAGTTTCATTGGGCACAGGGAAGATCCACTCAGAAGTTGACAAGTGGCATTTAGGAAGACAAATGAAGAGGTGTCATGTGGCCCAAACATGGGCTGCCATGTGGAACCCTATCACTGGATGATAGTTTAAAATGTTGTTGGGGCTCATGAGATTCGAACCCATGACCTATGATCGAGTGAAAGTCTTGGGAGAGGATGAATTTCCAACGCGCAAACGTTGAAGCTTGGGGATTAAAACCCACTTCATTATAGTTATTGGCATATGTATTAAGGTATGGGGCAGAAGGGGGTTGGGGATAAGCCCCTGCCCGTGGTTTGGTTAAACCTTGTGACTAAAAAACCATGAAGCATGGTGCTTTTCCCTTAACAAATAAAGTGCTCGGTTATAGCACCATTCCCACATGCAGCGGATCTGGAACCACAGGGTTAGGCACACCCCAATGGCGCGGTCCTATACCCTGACACCATGTGACCAAGGATTTCAGAAAAGGGGCCAAGCGCCAGCCCAAAGCCATGTGACCCCAAATCAGATTGCGCACCCAACCCTAGGGGTTTATTTTTATTTTTATGCACAGTTGGGTATTTTTCCCTATAGTTTGGCCCAGATTGGGCATTTTTGAGGATATTTTGGCCATTTGAAGGGGGATTTGATCCCAAAAAGAGGCCAGATTCTTGTGGGAAGTTAGGATTCCTCATCTGAGCCTAAAAAATATATAAACCAAGCTTATTTATCTTGAGAGGGTACTTTGTATGCAGGGAATGTGAAGAAGAGTTGGAGTTTTGAGCCCATTTCTCATGTTTTGAGGGGAATTTTGTCATGTTTTGAGAGGCGTTTATAGAGGCATGTGTGTATCTTCACAAGGAGGTATTGTACAACATATTAGAAGCCTGTTTATAACAACAAAGAGCCATTGCAAAGAGAACTTGAGCATTTGAAGATCAATAAAGAGGTCCTCCACTTGGAAGCGGGCCTAAGGATGTAGCCACATATTGGTAAACTATGTTATCAAGTTGTTTTTGTCTTTGTCTCATTTTTGTTGTTGTCTACTTCTCTTATTTTCAGCATGGTTATTAATGGCTGAACTCTTTAATCATTTATGAGCATTTAATTCAGTCAATTTTGTTAATTAATCCTTCCATTTAATGGTGTGTACAACTAACTGAGGTGTGGCATCAAGGTGAATAATATGAGTTGATGTTGCTCTAAACCTTAGTTCGACATTGGCATACCCATTCACTTAATTCTTAGTAATTTGTTTGAATCTCTATTATGCATAAACCATTTTCATTCCTCCCTCTTTCACATAGATAAGACAAACAAATAAAAGGAAGATCAATTAAAGAAGGGAGTGCATTGCCTTTACTATATAACAAGCTCAATGTGTCAATGGAAAAGAGAATTGCTACCTCTAAATTACATCAATGTTATTTGTTGGTTGTTGTAACTCACACAAAATGTTGTAGAAAGAGTGACTATGACCAAATTGGAATGGTTGGAGTAGGGTGTATGGCCCAACTACTAACTGCATCTTCCAATATGATCTTAAAAGGGATGATTGGGAACATAGGTGGCTCATTGACTTTCCAAAAATAAGTCTCTATCCATTTCCACGTATGACTGTATTAATTTCCTAATGGTCTGGTAAGAGGAAAATAATTGTTGATTACAAGGAAATAAGAAATTTGGCTGGGGATTTGCAACAACTATACCATTATGGGAACTGATCTCGTGAACCTAATTAAATGGATGGACTAGGTCCTTTGACTATTGGAACTATCAAAAAAATTAACATGAGGTGATTTTCAACAACAATTAACCTAAATGAATGAGAAATTCTCACACCAATTGACCAGAATAATTGTGGGTTAACCAAAATGGTGAATTGCAAGTGTTGTAGTAAGTAGTGTAAGCAAAGGGATCACACAAGATATAGGCATGCATATAGAGCCATAGAAGTAAAGTAATCACATAGCTCTAAAATCACAATAAACATAGAGATTTTACCCTAGAAATCCAAATAGGAAAACCAACTTTGAATGCAACCTCACCTCTCAGAGGGTGTATGTCCCCATGATGTGATTCCTTTTTATCTCTCAGTGTTCATACAGATATTTTTCATCCCCGGGTGACTTTGCGTAAAGGAGGAAAATTGTATTGTTGAAGCACTTTCTGGGTTTTCATGATTAGAATGCAAGGATCACCCGACATTCTTTCATTTTCAAAAATTGGTTCACAAAAGGAGAAATCCATGTTTAAGTGGAAGCCCAAAATGATTTCACTCGTGATACCTTATATAATGGAAGAAGGGTGTCATGAAACCTAAAACCCAATTATTTATTATTGTTGGAAATTGGGGGATGCAAGTAAGAAAACATGAACAAGAAGTTGTTTACACTTAACTAGGCCCAATAAATAAGCCTAAAGTGATCCAGAAAGAAATTTGAGGAAACTTGTAGAAGTTCTTCAAATGAAAATCATTTATTTTATGGCTCAAAACATATCACTAATAAGTTGTTGTATCCATGAGATGACTCAAAGGTAAAAATGAACTATGGGAACGAATATGGAAAGAGAAATATGAAACAAACATAGAAGAATATGATCTTTATATTAGGATGGATAGTAATAGTAAATGCTCCATGATCTGGAACAATGCCTAGAAAAAAGGAGGCATAGTACAACAACACTATTTATGGAAATTTTTCTCAGTTCATTTGGCCTTATTCTAGGAGGAACCCTAGCAGTAGATGGATGGACTAACACTTCATTAATCCCTACAGGAAGCCGAGGTTTCTTTCACTCAATATAAATGAACTTGTATCTACCATTACTATATGCAAGGCGATAACATGACAAACACTAAACAAATGATATATCTCAATAAATTATCACATAGAAACCCATGCATTAATACATAATCTCATAACAATTCATAAACATTAAACATAACTAGAATTGATGGCTATATAAACTATGTTGAAGGGAGAAATCACACCTGATCTGATGAACTGGTCGGCAATACAGTTGGAATAGTTTCCCCTACATGTTTATTTTCATCTGTATGACCCTTTGTTAGTCTTGAGCTTCCCTCAATCGACGAAGAAACATCTTAAAGTACCTGCCAAAATCATTCAACCTCCATAACTATCTAAAAAATCAATACAAGTCATATTTGTAGCACATTATTTACTCTAAGATGCATTTTTACGAGAGTGTCAGAACATACCTGAATGAGCTCCTCTTGGTTTCGAGAATAATTTATTGGAGCCACACGTCTAATATTTGATCAACGAAGTGAACATTGACTTTGTTGTTTCTTCGTTGGATCGAAGGAGGTTTTCTCCACTATTAAACGACTCCAATAAACTATTCTTTACTAAACAGGTCCAACCACATGAAGGAAGAATCTCTTATGGCCCCTCCGCCCCCCCCTCACATCACTCTCAATTCCCCAATACCCAACATATAAATCTATTGAAATATTTACCACAAAAACAAACATATATACATACCAATATTCACAATTGTTTACAATGAAATAAAATGTTTCCTTGATCCATTTGGAGTGAGCTCAATTCTCCTAAGAGAAAAGTAACAACTATTCCATAACATCATACACTACACTAAAGAAATTTACATCTAAAAACTAGATAATGTAAATTGATGTGAAAAGAGGCTTTATTCTATTCCATCATATGACTTGGTTGAAGTATTAAAATGTATCTGTAAACATCATAAAACTCATCCCACTTTGATATATAAGTGAAAACATGTTATTTTTCTAATACTTAATCATAAACTCACTCAAAATACTAAAATTAATGCTTTGGAAAATAATAGGTCTAAACTCATATGTAATCATGAAAATGGTCTTAATGTAAGGTTGTAGGAAAGACGAATATGTTGAAAAGTGAAGTAAAAGGTTGGTAAAAGAATGCCATTTTGGCGAACCAACAAGTAAAAAACATTATTTCATAGAAAATAGATTTTATATTAAATTGTTATTAAAATATGCATGTACATCATCATTTAGTACTTTTAGCCGACCTCTTCTTTTTAGCTCTATAGTTCTTAAGCATTTCATCAATATCTATGTCTCTGTTCTTTGGGTGCTCTTCAAAATATGATTGTGATTGTGTCCTCTCACGCAGATCACGCCTAGTCGCGGGGTACTCACAGGGTAATGGAGGCCACTGTGATGAGGCATCACCTACAAAAGAAAAAAATACAAAATTTGGATGGCCATTTTTTAAATATCATTGAACTAGTTCAGTAATATTTAAAAAAACACCTGCAATGTCAGTATTTACTTAGGGCATTGGTCGACACCATTCGAATGGTTGCCCCCGCATAGTCCTCTTCAATTGTATGACCCTCAAGTACAACATTGTCTACCATTGAGACCACAAACTTTGTAAGGAAAATCATAAATGTATAAGTAAAAAAACATAGAAGTACAAAATGTATAACTGCAAAATTATTAAGTATATGATAAAAATATAGCCATATTATCGTCATGTGCCATCTCGGTCATAACATTATTGTTGGGCTGCACACCCATGGAATATTGGGATTACATGGGAAAACCATCTTCTGGTTGCAAACTGTTATCAACACACTGCTCTCCAATACTAGTGTGTTCATTGATAGTGTTGATCCCCTGATTAAAACAAAGTTGTAAAACATTAAATTTATCGATGATATCCAAAATGACTTTATTATATTAATAAAAAGGTTAATGTGGATTGAATTTTATTTACCTTATCCTACAAAGTGGTTCTTGGTAACTGCCCCAATCTTTTTCGGTGTTCAACTACAACTTTATAGCCGTACTTGTAACCAAGATGGAGTTCTTCCTTTGTGGTTTCAGTACCAAACTTGTCACCCTGCATTGCATAAGAGTATGTACTTTTAATTTTATTCGCTGCAATTACCTAAAAGTTTTAAGGAGATACAAATAAGATATTTAGGTACTTACAATTCGTGACTACAACTTCAAGTAGCCGTCCTGGCCTAGCCTATGTTAGCCACATTTGGCAAGCCTTTCTTTTGTTTCCTTTGACGTGTCCGCCAACCTATCATCAAAAGTTTCAAGTATGTTAATATATACCACAATTTTATTTACATCTAAAAAAAATTGAAGGTATTGAATTTAAATTGTAATTTACCTTCTGGGATCAGACGGTGTTTTTCCTTCATCTGTCAATTTCTTCTATTTTGAATCATCAATGAGGGCCTTCCACTTCTTCTCTGGAATCATTAGAGGATGTTCATACCTATTTTTTTGTTTCAAGTTCTTCCTATATGTTTCTCGCGTATATTTTTAATATTGGCCAGCTGCAGTGGTGGCCAAGTTATTTTTTAATGTGTCTACACCAAAAAGGCTTTCAAGATAATCCATCAATTCTTTTTTGAGGTTGGAATTCTCAGAATTCCACCTCTCTTGTATGGTGGGCCCAAAAATCAGCAATTCCTTATTCTCCAAGGACCTATAAAAATCGCTATTCCCTACACGCAAAAATATTATATGATTATTAATTTAAAAATAATAATTTAGATGATTTATATTTGTCTACATAGAGAACATGAAACAATTAAAATTTTAAAAATTACCTGGGAATTTAACTTGCTTTAATGGAAGCCCTTCCTCGTTGACCATAAATGTTCCCTTAAGGGTCTCTATGTTGGTCACACATCTTTCTTTAGGAAAATAAACCATATAGTTGGTCAAATCATTAGCCTCATCTCCATCACCACCTCAAGATCCTACATGTGTGGCCACTTCCTCGGTGTGTGTGTCGTGGCTCCCACTTAATGGTGTGAAAGGTGGAGATTTGAATAGTTACATCCTAGTAGCTTTACAAGGGCCTGCATCAGGACCCTGTGGCATCTTTGCAACGCCGCTACCACCGACACCATGCATGTCGTGGTCAACATGATCCAAAAATCTCTATATAAGAAAAAAACATTTTTTCGTTTAGATAATGTAAAATTTAAAAATCAATCTTTCATAATTGATCTTATGACATAAAAATAAAACCACTTGAAATTATGGTTATTACTTTATATGTCTTAAGCCTTGTCATAACTTCTTTGATCCTTTCTTCGACCTCGGGAGTTTGATCTAGAATATCTAATAAGTGAGGTAGTTCCTTGTTTGCTTTATTGATATTTTTTCTAATTAAAACCATAGGGTTGGGGGATTCATACAAATCCCTTTTATTGAGTGAATCATCATCAACATCATGGCCCACTGACTACATATTCAAAAAAATAAATGATAATTCAATTATGTAAGAAAATAAAATAATTGATTGCCACAGAAATAAAATGCACATTAAATGTTGTTTGTTTACCTGTTCTAAGGGCGTTTTTTATTTACCACGATCATCCTACCACATTACAGTAAAATTAGAACCGTGATCATTATCATGAGAAATAAATTCAAATTTATGAGAAATCCTCCCTCTTTATTGACATCCAAGGAGGAATGTTATTGTTGATAACAAAAATAGGACACACTAAGTAAACAGACTGAAGCTCTGCAAATGGATTAACACTATAAAGAACATAATGAAAATCTTAAGAGTCATTGCTTACAAGTTGGGTAAATTAGTATACATACCACCCCCATGATATAAACATATGTATCTATTTGATTCAAATTGTAATCAATCAATAACTCTTCCCTCTAGCTATTGATTTTATTGTACATACGAATACACGGTTTCCTTCACGCACCTAAAATACGCAATTGGGTCGCTTATTTGTTGTCACGGGTCATGTACTATTTATAAACCCTGCAATATTCCCCGTTTTGTTTTTCCTTCCGTCAATATAGATAGTTTCTCCTTTATTTTGATCATTGTCTTTTAGTTGTATATAATTTGCAACCAAACCATATCTTTGCATACTTTTGGTACATTGGACTATTCATATCCAATCTTTGTAGATATAATAGGGTCCGACGTACTCCATCAATTCAATTAATATATCATAATAGACCTTTATTCCATCCATGGAAAATAGCCCCAAACCATGTAATGACGATGGAGCAATCCAGTATATCCTTTCGTTTACACAAAAATCAATGTTTATTTTAGGAAGATCCTTGGGTACCCATCGTTTCACTATATGTTTGTACCTCAAGGGAACCTCGATGTCATCTATGCTCTCATGATCATAAGAACATGATCCCCCTTTCACAATAAAAAAATCCACGTGTCTATGGAATTTTCTTCTGATCTTCTCACCTCTAGTTGATCTTTTCCTATTAGACCTACCACATGTCTCACTTTCCTCTATTCTACCTAAACTTCCCTCACTCAATGAAGATAGATCTGACAAATACATGTTTTCTTGTATGTCCTATAACACCATTAATGATAGAAACAGTCAATCGATCAAGATGTAACAGTAGTTCATTAATAGTATCTTGTTGGTATCACAGTAAGCTCATAATGATTACCATAGTGTTAATCTTTCACAATTGTATTATGCTCTATTACTATTGGTATACTATCTGGGAATTATAGGGCATGTTTGGTGTCAAATGACACATGCCAACAAGTGGCAGTAATAGGACACAATGCTAGTTGGAATACCTCTGAATTGATTCCATTAGACACATACTCAATCCTAAGGCCAACTAAGGAGAACATACAACAAACGCTAATTAATCTAGGAGTCAAGCATGCAAACGAACCAACTTTGTACTACAACTAGACCATCTTTATTTTAAATTATTCATGTAACATATTTCATTGACTTATTGTGATCTTGGTCTCTCTTGGAAGTACTTTCATTGACAACGCCAATTCTCTTTTCTCCTTTAGTCGACCAACCTACTTTAGTGGATTCCTAATGAAGATGGAAGAGGGTGATTCAATCCCAAACAACTTGTTGAAATTGAAAAGGCATCCATGGTCAGTTGTTAACAATTAATAGAGATGTAGATATGATAAGATAATGGTATTAATGTCAAACAAATGACCACAAAAGTAGGTCAATGGGACTGAAAGATACATCCAATGTGAATACAATGTGGGAGTGTAGAAGAAACTCCTAGATAGTGTTGAAAGGTAGAAAGTGAAAGAAAATACACCTAAGGACTTAGAATATAGATTTCCAAGAAGAAACCTTGTTGTCTTTTCAATAAGATGCACCAAGAAAAAATGCCTTATCTAAAGAGGATTGAACAAAAGAGGACATACAACCAATTGAAAAAAAACTCTTAGGATAACTAAAAACTTTATCTGTCAAAATTCCAATCCTTTAAGCTATCAAAGATGTGCCCATATACAAAAAAATTATCAAGGAACCATGCATCAAGAGACCTAGAATGATGAAAAGAGATTCACCCACAATTAATGTTGTAGGGTAGCTTGTTGATCTCACGAGGTGAGGGAATATTTTCACTCCCAAATACTTTATATCCTATGTAAATGGATCGAAATGATGTTCAATGAGATCTTGTAAATATCATCTCCGTAATTGATATTGTTTTGTGAATAGAGGGAGAAAGGTAGGTTTTGTGGCTTGAATAATTTAGGTTTTGTGGCATTGGATTGTGATGACCCATATATAGATAGTAAGGATCCTATTTATTCTAATCTATTCATCCTTGTAGTATATGTCTACATAAACATGTACTTATTCCAAAATACCTTGATATATATAGGGGTCACAATCAATGTAATGATAAGGAGACAATCCTCAATTAAATTTGAGAGAATTATTAAGACTCCCACCCATTATACTTTGGTTGATAAACATGTCTATTTTCATCCTTGAAGGAATATTATAAGATGTGATAATCTCAATAGGCTCCCAAGAATATCTTGTTGGACACACCGACTACACTGAGAGAGGGGGTTGAATAATGTAGGGCTCTTTTCTCAAACTTCCCTTTACACAAAAATCCTTAGTTAGCAATCACCATTTTATTCATTACTTATTGTTGTCTTTTATAACCAGTTAAATGTGAACATGTATCAGCAACATAAATAAACAACATATATCATCAATAAATAATGACCATAAGGAACACAAAGAACACAAGATGTATGTAAAATTTTCTTTTTATTACGTAATGCAATCCTTGGGTTTGTTTAGAAATTGTCGGAAGAACCACAGTTCTTTTGATAGCTTGTAGACATTTCGGATCCACAACAGGATCCATCTTCAGGACAAAAAAGCCTGAGGAAAAATAAGAGAGGAACCCTTAATAAATAATGATGAGGAGGGTGGAAAACTAAGGTCGGCTAAGTGAAACCCTAGGTTTGAGGAGATTTTTTCAAAAAATTAGGTATTTGACCATATGGTGTTTAATATTATTAATATTAATTATATGTTAATTTAGGGTTAATTTAATGAGGTAGCATTAATATTATTATTGTTATATTAGTGGTTGGCTAAGTGAAACCCTAGGTTTGAGGAGAATTAGGTACTTAAGAGTGATTTAAATATAGGTTAAATTTAGGGTTGACCATATGGTGTTAATATTATTAATATTAATTATATGTTAATTATAGGTTAAATTTAGGGTTAAAAGATTATTATTGTTATATTATTGGTCGGATAAGTGAAACCCTAGGTTTGAGGGGTTTTTTTACAAAAAAAATGTATTTAATGAATTAAGTGGTTTAATTTGATAACCCGATGGTGTTAATATTATTAATATTAAATTGTTATGTTAATTATAGGTTAAATTTAGGGTTAATATAATGAGGTAGTATTAATATTATTATAGTTATATTAGTGGTTTAATTTGATAACCATATGGTGTTAATATTATTAATATTAATTTTATGTTAATTATAGGTTAGTTTAATGAGGTCGCATTAAATTTGTTATATTAGTGGTAGAAGATTATAAGTTGGAAACAATTAGGTTGGTCCTGAAATGGTTTAATTTTAATTATCCAGTAGATGTTAGTAATTAGTATTATGTTGGTTAAGGTTAAGTTAGGTTTAATATGTAAGAAGGTAGTAATAATATTATTATTAATGTATGTCAAAGGGATTTTTATAGGTATGTTGGTATAAATTGGTTTTTAATAAGGTTGGTTTTTAAAGATCAAGTTAAGTTAAGGTTCAAGAAAGGTGAGGGTAAGGTTAATAATGTTTTCTTTCCCGAATGAGAGGGATCCAACTTTCACTAATCTCTAGGCCATTGTCCCTATTTAGGTTATCGGGATTTTTGATGATTTCGATTGCTTCTCTAATTGGTCTTTTAAGGAGATGGTCTTCTTTAGCTAAGATTTTGGTGTCCTCTAGGCGTATGTGATGCTTAGTTGTGAGAGAGTGTTCGGATAGTGATGAGGTGTGAGTTCGTTCATTCTTGATGTCAGCACTATGGTCTTTAATCCTGGTGTTGAAAGAGCGGCCTGTTTCTCCAATGTAGCATTTGCCACAAGAACAATCTATTTTGTATACTCCTTTGAAATTATGTTGGTCAAGCTTTTCCTTAACAGATCTCATTTTTTGTTTGATGGTATTAAGTGGTCTGAATGAGGTCTTAATATCCTTATTGTTTAGGATTTTTGCAACTTTATCAGTGACTCCTTGGATGTAAGGGAGGTAGGCGGTGAGGCTCGAGGTTTGGTTGTTTCTCTGTTGAGGTTTGTTATTTTCTTTTTCTTTTTCTGGGCTTTCCTTATTGCATTCTCAATCTCTTTTTCTTTGTAACCTATGTTTTTGAAGACTTTGTGAAGGTGATTTTTCTCTTGTTCTAGGTGTTCTTTATCTGAAATCCTTATGGCTCTAGTGGATAAGGTGTTAAGAATTCCTTCTAGGTGTCTTTATCCGAAATCCTTACGGCTCTAGTGGATAAGGTGTTAAGAATTCCTAATTTTTGGTTAGGGTGATGATGGGAACTGGCATGAAGGTAGTTTTCGGTGTGGGTCTTTTTTCTCTAAACTGAATGTCCTAATTTACCATCTTTCTTTCTGTTTATTAGTATGTCAAGGAAGGGAATGGTGTCATTTTCTTCATGTTCCATTGTGAATTTTATGTCTTTGGATAAATTGTTGATGGGATGGAAGAACTTATTCAGTTCTTCTTCCCCATGTGGCCAAAGTACATTAGTATCATCAACGTAACGCTTCCATCTTAATGGTTTCATGGGATATGAATCTATGGCTTTCTTTTCAAAGTTTTCCATGTAAAGGTTAGCAACGATGGGGGAAAGAGGAGAGCCCATGGCCATGCCATTAGTTTGTTCATAGAATTCACCTTGATAGCTAAAGAAAGTCGAGCGAAGACAAACCTCAACTAGTTTCGCTATTACTAGATCAGCTACCTCTTTGACAAGTAGGATGACCTCATTAAGAGGGATCTTAGTAAAAAGAGAGACAATGTCAAAGCTTATGAGGGTAGCCATTCGGTTTCAAATTCTCATTTTTTAATAGTGTTAATGAAGTCGTTTGAGTCTTTTATGAAGGAGTCGGTGTGACCTACTAAGGGGCCTAGAATTTTAGCAACATATTTGGCAAGCTCATAGGTGGGTGATCCTATCATATTGACTATCGGTTTGAGAGGGATTCCTTCCTTATGGATTTTCGGTAGGCCATAAATTCTTGGGGTGATCTCATTGGTGGGAAGCAAACTCTTTTTCGTCTTCTCATCTAAGTTGGAGTATGTCCTAATCTACCATCTTCTTTTTTGTTTATTAGTATGTCAAGGAAGGGAATAGTGTCATTTTCTTCACGTTCCATTGTGAATTTAATGTCTTTGGATAAATTGTTGATGTGATGGAAGAACTTATTCAACTCTTCTTCCCCATGTGGCCAAAGTACATTAGTATCATCAACGTAACGTTTCCATCTTAATGGTTTCAGGGGATATGAATCTATGGCTTTCTTTTCAAATTTTTCCATGTAAAGGTTGGCAACGATGGGGGAAAGCGGAGAGCCCATGGCCACACCACTAGTTTGTTCATAGAATTCACCTTGATAGCTAAAGAAAGTGGAGCGAAGACAAACCTCAGCTAGTTTCGATGTTACTGGATCAGCTACCTCTTTGACAAGTAGAATGGCCTCATTAAGAGGGATCTTAGTGAATAGAGAGACAACGTCAAAGCTTATGAGGGTGTCATTCGGTTTCAAATTCTCATTTTTAATAGTGTTAATGAATTCGTTTGAGTCTTTTATGAAGGAGTCGGTGTGACCTACTAAGGGGCCTAGAATTTTAGCAACATATTTGGCAAGCTCATAGGTGGGTGATCCTATCGTATTGACTATCGGTCTGAGAGGGATTCCTTCCTTATGGATTTTCGGTAGGCCATAAATTCTCGGGGTGATCTCATTGGTGGGAAGCAATCTCTTTTTCCTCAGGCTTTTTTGTCCTGAAGATGGATCCTGTTGTGGATCCAAAACATTGACAAGCTATCAAAAGCACTGTGGTTCTTTCGGCAATTTCTGAACAAATCTCTCACCAAAGAAACCTAAATGATCAGATTACGTCCCTGGACGGAAGGGAGATTATGGATGAAGTTCGTGAACTTGAAACGATCCGAGCTAAAATAAAGAGAAGGGCATCAAACTTAGAATTCCTGAAACAATGCAGAGATAACTGTGTTCTACCAAAATTTGTGCGCATTCAGCATAGGTTAAGAAACAAATGGAACAGATCGACATTCTACGCCCTAGAAAATTCCATAGTGAGAGGCGAAATTAGGAAGGTTAGATACACGCTCGACCTGCTGTCCAAAACTGCGCTGAAACTCCATTTAAAACTGGCTCACGTCTTAGATCCGGAAGTGTGGAGAGCAGTGGATGCGCTGACAGCCCTAAAAGTTGAAAACGCGAACAAAACGGCTCGCTCCAGGAAAGAATCGAAACTTAAGCAACTTCTAAGCCAAAAGGAAAACGCAAACAACGACAATGACATGAAGAAGGTCGTAAACATCTCCTCACACGAGCCGAACCAATCTGAGTTGAGCATTATGAATAAAGGTTTGAATTCCGCCCTCTCTCCCTCCTCCATTCCGATTGATAACCTTATTTGATGCATTGAAGATAGTATTAAAACCCTAGCTGATGAAGATAAGGACCAAATTAGACAAGACTGTGTTGTTATCCTCCGCAATTCCAAACCTCCTAAAAGCAACATTAGCAAAGAAGAACGAACAACAATTAATAACCTCTGAAATAACACAAACTTAATTATTCTCAAAGATGATAAAGGTGGCGCCACAATCATCATGAATAAAGAAGACTACATCACCTAAATGAATGAACACCTATCGTGTGGTAGTTACATTAAGATTCCAAAAAACCCCGTTAAAAAGATAATAAAAGAAGTAAAGAAAGCCATCAATAACTCCAACTTAGACGAGAAGACGAAAAAGAGATTGCTTCCCACCAATGAGATCACCCCGAGAATTTATGGCCTACCGAAAATCCATAAGGAAGGAATCCCTCTCAGACCGATAGTTAATACGATAGGATCACCCACCTATGAGCTTGCCAAATATGTTGCTAAAATTCTAGGCCCCTTAGTAGGTCACACCGACTCCTTCATAAAAGACTCAAACGATTTCATTAACACTGTTAAAAATGAGAATTTGAAACCGAATGACACCCTCATAAGCTTTGACGTTGTCTCTCTATTCACTAAGATCCATCTTAATGAGGCCATCCTACTTGTCAAAGAGGTATCTGATCCAGTAACAGCGAAACTAGTTGAGGTTTGTCTTCGCTCTACTTTCTTTAGCTATCAAGGTGAATTCTATGAACAAACTAGTGGCGTGACCATGGGCTCTCCGCTTTCCCCCATCGTTTCCAACCTTTACATGGAAAACTTTGAAAAGAAATCCATAGATTCATATCCCCTGAAACCATTAAGATGGAAACGTTACGTTGATGATACTAATGTACTTTGGCCACATGAGGAAGAAGATCTGAATAATTTCTTCCATCACATCAACAATTTATCCAAAGACATTAAATTCACAATGGAATGTGAAGAAAATGACACCATTCCCTTCCTTGACATACTAATAAACAGAAACGAAGATGGTAAATTAGGACATTCAGTTTACAGAAAAAAGACCCACACTGAAAACTACCTTCACGCCAGTTCCCATCATCACCCCAACCAAAAATTAGGAATTCTTAACACCTTATCCACTAGAGCCATAAGGATTTCAGATAAAGAACACCTAGAACAAGAGAAAAATCACCTTCACAAAGTCTTCAAAAACATAGGTTACAAAGAAAAAGAGATTGAGAACACAATAAGGAAATCCCTAGAAAAAGAAAAAGAAAATAACAAACCTCAACAGAGAAACAACCAAACCCCGAGCCTCACCGCCTACCTCCCTTACATCCAAGGAGTCACTGATAAAATCACAAAAATCCTAAACAAGAAGGAGATTAAGACCTCATTCAGACCACTTAATACCATCAAATAGAAAATGAGATCTGTTAAGGACAAGCTTGACCAACATAATTTCAAAGGAGTATACAGAATAGATTGTTCTTGTGGCAAATGCTACATTGGAGAAACAGGCCGCTCTTTCAACACAAGGATTAAAGAGCATAGTGCTGACATCAAGAATGAATGAACTCTCATCTCAGCACTAGCTGAACACTCTCTCACAACTAAGCATCACATACGCCTAGAGGACACCAAAATCTTAGCTAAAGAAGACCATCTCCTTAAAAGACGAATTAGAGAAGCAATCGAAATCATCAAAAATACCGATAACCTAAATAGGGACAATGTCCTAGAGATTAGTGAAAGTTGGATCCCGCTCATTCGGGAAAGAAAACATTATTAACCTTACCCTCAGTACTTACACCCTCACCTTTCCCGAACCTTAACTTAACCTGATCTTTAAAAACCAACCTTATTAAAAACCAATTTCTACCAACATACCTATAAAAATCCCTTTGACATACATTAATAACAATATTATTACTACCTTCTTACATATTAAACCTAACTTAACCTTAACCAACATAATACTAATTACTAACATCTACTGGATAATTAAAATTAAACCATCTCAGGACCAACCTAATTGTTTCCAACTTATAATCTTCTACCACTAATATAACAAATTTAATGCGACCTCATTAAACTAACCTATAATTAACATAAAATTAATATTAATAATATTAACACCATATGGTTTTCAAATTAAACCACTAATATAACTATAATAATATTAATACTACCTCATTATATTAACTCTAAATTTAACCTATAATTAACATAAAAATTTAATATTAATAATATTAACACCATCGGGTTATCAAATTAAACCACTTAATTCATTAAATACCTTTTTTTTTTGTAAAAAACCCCCTCAAACCTAGGGTTTCACTTAGCCGACCAATAATATAACAATAATAATCTTTTAACCCTAAATTTAACCTATATTTAAATCACTATTAAGTACCTAATTCTCCTCAAACCTAGGGTTTCACTTAGCCGACCACTAATATAACAATAATAATATTAATGCTACCTCATTAAATTAACCCTAAATTAACATATAATTAATATTAATAATATTAAACACCATATGGTCAAATACCTATTTTTTTGAAAAATTCTCCTCAAACCTAGGGTTTCACTTAGCCGAACTTAGTTTTCCACCCTCCTCATCATTATTTATTAAGGGTTCCTCTCTTATTTTTCCTCAGTCTTTTTTGTCCTGAAGATGGATCCTGTTGTGGATCCGAAATGTCGACAAGCTATCAAAAGCATTGTGGTTCTTCCAACAATTTCTGAAGAAATCTCTCACCACAGAAACCTAAATGATCAGATTATGTCCCTGTATGGAAGGGAGATTCTGGATGAAGTTCGTGAACTTGAAAAGCTCCGAGTTAAAATAAAGAGAAGGGAAGCAAACTTAGAATTCCTAAAACAATGCAGAGATAACTGCGTTCTACCAAAATTCGCGTGCATTCAGCATAGGTTAAGAAACAAATGGAACAGATCAACATTCCACACCCTAGAAAATTCCATAGTGAGAGGCGGAATTAGGAAGGTTAGATACACGCTCGACCTACTTTCCAAAACTGCGCTGAAACTCCATTTAAAACTGGCTCACGTCTTAAATCCGGAAGTGTGGAGAACAGTGGATGCGCTGGCAGCCCTAAAAGCTGAAAACGCAAACAGAACGGCTCGCTCCAGGCAAGAATCGAAACTTAAGCAATTGCTCAGCCAAAAGGAAAATGCAAACAACAACAATGACGTGAAGAAGGTCGTGAACATCTCCTCACACGAGCTGAACCACTCCGAGTTGAGTGTTTTGAATAAGGGTTTGAATTTCTCCCTCTCTCCCTCCTCCATTCCGATTGATAACCTTATTTGTTGCATTGAAGATAGTATTAAAACCCTAGTTGATGAAGATAAGGACCAAATTAGACAAGACTGTGTCGTTATCCTCCACAATTCCAAACCTCCTAAAAGCAACATTAGCAAAGAAGAATGAACAACAATTAATAACCTCTGAAATAACACAAACTTAATTATTCTCAAAGATGATAAGGGTGGTGCCACGGTCATCATGAATAAAGAAGACTACATCACCTAAATGAATGAACACCTATCGTGTGGTAGTTACATTAAGATTCCAAAAAACCCCATTAAAAAGATAATAAAAGAAGTAAAGAAAGCCATCAATAACTCCAACTTAGACGAGAAGACGAAAAAGAGATTGCTTCCCACCAATGAGATCACCCCGAGAATTTATGGCCTACCGAAAATCCATAAGGAAGGAATCCCTCTCAGACCGATAGTCAATACGATAGGATCACCCACCTATGAGCTTGCCAAATATGTTGCTAAAATTCTAGGCCCCTTAGTAGGTAACACCGACTCCTTCATAAAAGACTCAAAAGACTTCATTAACACTATTAAAAATGAGAACTTGAAACCGAATGAAACCCTCATAAGCTTTGACGTTGTCTCTCTATTCACTAAGATCCCTCTTAATGAGGCCATCCTACTTGTCAAAGAGGTAGTTGATCCAGTAACAATGAAACTAGCTGAGGTTTGTCTTCGCTCCACTTTCTTTAGCTATCAAGGTGAATTCTATGAACAAACTAGTGGCGTGGCCATGGGATCTCCTCTTTCCCCCATCATTGCCAACCTTTACATGGAAAACTTTGAAAAGAAAGCCATAGATTCATATCCCCTGAAACCATTAAGATGGAAACATTACGCTGATGATACTAGTGTACTTTGGCCTCATGGGGAAGAAGAGTTGAATAAGTTCTTCCAGCACATCAACAATTTATCCAAAGACATTAAATTCACAATGGAACGTGAAGAAAATGACACCATTCCCTTCCTTGACATACTAATAAACAGAAAAGAAGATGGTAAATTAGGACATTCAGTTTACAGAAAAAAGACCCACACCGAAAACTACCTTCACGCCAGTTCCCATCATCACCCCAACCAAAAATTAGGAATTCTTAACACCTTATCCACTAGAGCCATAAGGATTTCAGATAAAGAACACCTAGAACAAGAGAAAAATCACATTCACAAAGTCTTCAAAAACATAGGTTACAAAGAAAAAGAGATTGAGAACGCAATAAGGAAAGCCCTAGAAAAAGAAAAAGAAAATAACAAACCTCAACAGAGAAACAACCAAACCCCGAGCCTCACCGCCTACCTCCCTTACATCCAAGGAGTCACTGATAAAATCACAAAAATCCTAAACAAGAAGGAGATTAAGACCTCATTCAGACCACTTAATACCATCAAACATAAAATGAGATCTGTTAAGGACAAGCTTGACCAACATAATTTCAAAGGAGTATACAGAATAGATTGTTCTTGTGGCAAATGCTACATTGGAGAAACATGCCTCTCTTTCAACACCAGGATTAAAGAGCATAGTGCTGACATCAAGTATGAACGAACTCGCACCTCAGCACTAACCGAACACTCTCTCACAACAAAGCATCACATACGCCTAGAGGACATCAAAATCTTAGCTAAAGAAGACCATCTCCTTAAAAGACGAATTAGAGAAGCAATCGAAATCATCAAAAATCCTGATAACCTAAATAGGGACAATGGCCTAGAGATTAGTGAAATTTGGATATCGATCATTCGGGAAAGAAAACATTATTAACCTTACCCTCAGTACTTACACCCTCACCTTTCCCGAACCTTAACTTAACCTGATCTTTAAAAACCAACCTTATTAAAAACCAATTTATACCAACATACCTATAAAAATCCCTTTGACATACATTAATAACAATATTATTACTACCTTCTTACATATTAAACCTAACTTAACCTTAACCAACATAATACTAATTACTAACATCTACTGGATAATTAAAATTAAACCATTTAAGGACCAACCTACTTGTTTCCAACTTATAATCTTCTACCACTAATATAACAAATTTAATGCGACCTCATTAAACTAACCTATAATTAACATAAAATTAATATTAATAATATTAACACCATATGGTTATCAAATTAAACCACTATTATAACTATAATAATATTAATACTAACTCATTATATTAACCCTAAATTTAACCTATAATTAACATGAAAATTTAATATTAATAATATTAACATCATCGGGTTATCAAATTAAACCACTTAATTCATTAAATACCTTTTTTTTGTAAAAAAACCCCTCAAACCTAGGGTTTCACTTAGCCGACCAATAATATAACAATAATAATCTTTTAACCCTAAGTTTAACCTATAATTAACATATAATTAATATTAATAATATTAACACCATATGGTCAACCCTAAATTTAACCTATATTTAAATCACTATTAAGTACCTATTTCTCCTCAAACCTAGGGTTTCACTTAGCCGACCACTAATATAACAATAATAATATTAATGCTACCTCATTAAATTAACCCTAAATTAACATATAATTAATATTAATAATATTAAACACCATATGGTCAAATACCTAATTTTTTGAAAAATTCTCCTCAAACCTAGGGTTTCACT
>SNQJ01S0002299.1:437396-450786 GCA_010110895.2 Picea sitchensis
AATTAATATTAATAATATTAAACACCATATGGTCAAATACCTAATTTTTTGAAAAATTCTCCTCAAACCTAGGGTTTCACTTAGACGACCTTAGTTTTCCACCCTCCTCATCATTATTTATTAAGGGTTCCTCTCTTATTTTTCCTCAGGCTTTTTTGTCCTGAAGATGGATCCTGTTGTGGATCTGAAACGTCGACAAGCTATCAAAAGCACTGTGGTTCTTCCGGCAATTTCTGAACAAATCTCTCACCACAGAAACCTAAAAAATAAAAATCATTGGGTTATGAGCAACAACTGAATAGAGTACAACTCTACAAGAGCACCATCTCTATAACACAAGACTTAGCTTACACACTCAACATCAACTAAGTTGAGGAAAAAATCCTCAACATATACCAATATGTCAACAGGTAGGTGACATGTCGATAGTCCAACATGCATATGTACATGCCCTACCAGTAGTAAAACTCGTGTATGTATGCGGCTAGTCTGTACTACAACCTACATATCACTTTTGAGTTACTTAGGGTTTTATCTTCAATATAAACTCAGATCCTCTGCAACCTTCAACCACATTCACTTCTGTCTTTCACTGTCCAATCTGAACCATAACCAAATCACAACACATCCAATCTCTCCAACAGCTTACTCATGCTTCTCAACCATGCAATATGAATACTACTCTATCATGCATAAGCAACGAGTATACTATAGCAATCATATCAGTGATGAATCATAAGAGTTTTTCTCACTCCATCAACCAACACAAACCAAATCACAACAGCCATACCAAGAATGCCTTAAGCATTCACCACACAACAAGCAATAGTTTCCATCAAGACAACAATGTAACCATACCAGATTTTCTATGGCATACATGAGCCCATAGAATGCAGATATGGAACCTGCTTCAGTCTTCAAGAGCCTAGAACTAGCTCACACACAAATTTTCATGACTTTATCCATTGTATGCACTCTTTCCTCATTCAACCCATGTATGTACATGCCCTGGCTCACTGCAGCCTGCGCATACCTCAGAAACTAGGTTTTCTGAACTTTCGAAACTTTTTTCGTCATGATATCGGACTTACCGAACTTTTTTGTGTCCATGAGATCCTCCATATCATCTCTCTCTCAGAATAGATCTTCAATACATGCTCAAGAGATGCATTCCATAAGAGACCCTTGCCTCTTATTTATACTATCCAAGTAGCTTCCTTAGAAACCTATTCTAGGTCACTTTACCCACATATCAACTTTGTCACATAATCACTTATGTTCAACTTTGCCAAATTTTCCACTTGTCCATGTATCAAATAGCCACTTGACCACTTAACCCTCTTTCCTTATTTTAGGGTTATCCTTCTCATAACTACTTTCCATAAATATAAATTTCTCCATTTATTTGATTATTTAAATAATCCTCCTTGACTTTGTCACTTTACTTTATTATTTAAACAATCACTTCACTTTATTTAAATAATATCTTCTTTGTAGGCATTTTGACTTCTTGACCTTTTGGGGCTTCAAGCCATCATATGAGGGTCCTCCAACTTCGTAAGGCCATAACTCTCAAACCGTGAGGAGTTATGTGGTGTTCCACATACCACCGGAAATGGCATGACAAACACTATCCATATAGGATAGTTTCAGTGACAAATTTATTGATCTTCATCTCATTATTCCACAATTAAGCATGGGTTCTCCAACCATACTTTTAGGATAACTCAACTGCAATGCGTCTTCCCATGAGGGATTTCACCATAAGGGGACCAATTTGGAGTTCATCCATTTGTACTCCTTATCAACCATGATAAGACAATAATGAGTCATCTTTACATCAATCCAACTATGCATCGTATATCAAATAAATCATATCGATCCATCTTCATATTTGCATCATGTATCAATGACAACTCATTTCTCCATATTCATTTATGCATGACATCATATGACTATGATACCAGTTGACATCAATCCATTCACATCAACATACTTCATCAATATACTATGACAAGACATTGTTCATTTGACATCAATCAAGATAAAAAAAATTGGCATCAAACCTTTGACCTTTGACATCAATCAATCATCCTTTGGAATCAATCAATTCCTTGACATCAATCAATCAATCATTCTTTGGCATCAATGACAACATGATCCAAAAATCTTCCCCTTTGGAATTGATTGAAATACCAACATTGATGTCAACATTAATCATGGATGGAAACATGTAGACAAGGCTTTGCTTACATCAATAGTCATCACAATCACATCAATGTGATTGTCTCTCCCCCTTTGACATCAATGGAAAAGGGTAGTTATCTCCTCGGGGCTGCTCCCCCCAGCTTGAACTCTCCTTGGGGTTTCTCCCCTTGCCTGAATGCCTTTGATATTCCTTTGAATAATCTCCCCTTTTGAACAAGGGATATCACTATGATGTAATTCTGAATATATATCACTCATGTTCCCCCTGTGATCTTTTATCCCCCTAGAACTATGCTTATGTGCTCTTTTTCCAAATATAGGTCTATTTTACCAAGTATGCAACTGATAAATATCTCCTCCTAGAATCATGGGAAGAAGAATGACTCCCCATATGGGTATGTCTCCCCATATCTTCTATGCAATATAAACAATATGCCACCATGCAATATGCTTCTGCTGCAAATGCTATTGCTCAACCGAAACATATATCAACCCCTCTTTTTATGACGATCCTTAGACCTGTCCATGTATCAAACTTGTGCCATACCATACATCATGAAGAAAATGAAATGTCAACAAAATAGAGAATCATGAAAAAAATATATCAACCAGGTACATCTTGTACCAAAATGTGTGCTCACCATGCACAACACCCATATACATCAACCATGTATATCAACACCATACAATGTGCCAAAATATATCATCAATGGAATGTATCAACTGTATGCCTTTACCAACATGTCAACCATGTGCTTTATGTCACTCATGATATGCCTCTGCCATGAACCAAGTGCCACGACCATATATCTCAATCAATCAAGTGTCTCAACTATATCATCCAATACATCATGTACCAAAGTATATGCTAATCAAGTAATACCAATGGTATACTTTTTAGCCAAGTACTATCATCCAAACATATACCATCCATGAGTGTACCAAGCATGCACATCAACATGTATCACCACTTGTACCAAGAAAGTACATCAACCATGCGCCAATACCAAAATAAAATGAATCCTCATACATGTATGCTAAATCCACCAAAAAACATGTGCCAATAAAACTACTAGTAGTTGCCTCTACCAATGTAATAGAAGTGTACCAATCATGCATCAACTATAGATCAGACTCATCAATGATGTACAACATGATAGCCTCATCCAATCACCAACTACATGTCCCAATATGTAGTCCAACCATATTCCAAATGCATGGACCAAGATATCCAACAAATATGCTTCAATAATGCATCATAATATATATCAATGAAACTCAAATATGTACCAGCCATGTACCCCAACAGATCAGCCTCAAACTCCATTCACTACAACAAATACTAAGCATCCAATATGTACTAGAAGTGTGCCTCAATATATCAATGACACCTCTAGCTAGCATCATCATGATATATCTCATAACCAAGGTGCCATAACCAACATTGTTCTTCAATAGAAAATGTCTCAATCCATACTCAAGGGTTAATACCATGCATCCAAGATAGTATTTCAACACTCAACCATACGTCATCATCATACATACATCAATTATGTATGTTAACAAGTAATCATGAAAGTCAGCAACAAACAATGTCAAACCCTGCAACACAAATTTATATTATCATATCACACTGCAGCCCATGTGCATATCCTTTTCCCCAAGGCTTTTACAACATATACACGACCTGCTGCATAAACAACTCACATATGTACACAACCTATTCATAGGTCAGCCTGCATATGTACGCGACTGTTACCACTGTAACTGGTGTATGCTTATGAAGATGACACACTTAAGCTTCCATTAAGGCTTCCATTCCACTCTGGTTGTTCAGTCTTCTTCACCAACTTCTAAAGGCTTCCCTGCTTCTCAGAACTTGATCTTTGAGATTCCATCCTTTCAAAAATTTCTTCCTTCCTAACTTCATGCCTTCTTCTAGTCATGCCATATGAAGTCTTCATCATGAAATTTCTTCTTGTGTTCTAGAAATCCCGGGACTTGTGACCAAATCCACTACAATTTTAGCATCCCATGATGTGACAATGAACATCAATGTGTCCTACTTTATTATATCTCCAACACCTTAGGGTTTTATTAAATCTTTCATTATCTCTCCTTACATAAAATATGCATTCCAAAGATTTGTGACCATATTCATTACATGAGTAACATTGACCATGAAAAACATTTTCATACCTTTTCTTTGGTGTCCATCTTGAAGGTATATCTCTTATTTTAGGTGTAAATATGGCTTCTTGATGTCTTCCTTGCTTTGTTCTTTTGAAACTTTCCTTGCCTTCTATAGATGGTTGACTTGCAATATTATTTCCATCCTTTGAGAGTGAGGTACTTACCTCATGCTTCTTTGAGGTGCTAGCTTCAACATGTGTGGCTTGTTTCTTGTATCCAAGACCTAATTTATCATTTGGTGATCTTTTACTTTCCAATATCTCATTCAATATTGTTGAGCTATTCAAGAATTTGTTTGATTTCTCTATTTTCTTTCTAAGATCAACAACTTCAGCTTCCAACTTGTGAAATGACTCTTCCTTTTCATTTATTTGATTCTTAAATAGTTCATTTATTTGATTCTTAAATAGTTCTTCTACCCTTTTGTCTTCTTCAATTTGGGTCTTGAGATGGACAATAATTTCAAGACTTTTTCTACTCTCATCATCTAAATTATTATCTTCTTTTTCATTCATTAGTCTTTTGATCTCTTCTTCCTTTTCTTCTAATTGAGTCTTTTTACTCTCTTCTTGTTCTTTGAGCATTTCCTTTAACTTCAAGATGTGCCTTTGATTGTTCTTAAGAAAAGTTTTAGTGTTATCGGAAAGATAGCTATAGTCTATATAGTAATGATCAGATTTGTATTCATATAGACCCCACTCAACTTTCTTTTAAAGTTCTGATAGTTCTTCTTCTATTATTTCCATGGGATAACTACCATCAAACTCTACACAAACTATTTCTAGATTTTCTTATTCACTTGTAGATAAATATTCAATATCATCACATTTTGAATTATTGCAATCAAGGGTTTGTGAAGATTCTTTACCTTCATTTGAAATGTCTTCAAGATCTTCCTTTTTGCCAACATCATCACATGATTCTTTACCTTCATTTGAAATGTCTTCAAGATCTTCCTTTTTTCCAACATCAACACATTTAGAAATAATGAAATCAAGAGTTTTTGGAGAATCTTTACCTTCATTGAACTTGTCTTCAATATCTTCCTTCTTGCTTTGGTATGTCTCCTCTAGATTTAGCTATAGATCCTCAACGGAAGTGAATTGTCCCATGCTCTTTTTTATAGAACTTGAGAGTCCACTAAGAATGGTCTTGAGAGCCAATGCATCATTATTCTTCCCTTCCCTTTGAGCTGCAAACTTTGACTTGTTCTTCAAAGGGACTGATCCACCAATGGCTGCTTTCCAAATACCCGCTCCCATTTCCTTCAAATGCACTCTCATTTCTAGTCTCCAAGTAGAATAGTTTTTCTCATCAAGTATTGGAACTTCATCATTCATTTGTGTGTCCATAGATATCCTCCAAGCTTGTTAAGTCTTATAGTGAAGGTCTTCTCTGATACCAATTTTTGAACACACCGACTACACTGAGAGGGGGGGTGAACAGTGTATGGATCTTTTCTCAAACTTCCCTTTACACAAAACTCCTTAGTTAGCAATCATCATTTTATTCATTACTTACTAATGTCTTTTATAACCATTTAAATGTGAACATGTATCAACAAAATAAATCGACAACATATATCATCAATAAATCATCACCACAAGGAACACAAAGACTACAAGATGTATGTACAATTTTATTTTTATTACAGACTACAATCCTTGGGTTATCAACAACAACTGAATAGAGTACAACTCTACAAGAGAACTAGCTCTACAATGCAAGAATCATCTTACACACTCAGCATCAACTAAGTTGAGGCAACAATCCTCAACATATACCAATCTGTCAATAGGTACATTACCTGTTGGTAGTGCAACACGCGTATGTACATGCCCTACCAGTAGTACATCTCGTGTATGTACGTGGCGAGTCTGTACTGTAGCTTGCATATCACTTCTGATTTACTTATGGTTTTGTCTTCAAGATAAACTTAGATCCTTTGCAACCTTCAACCACATTCACTTATGTCTTTCACTATCCAATCGGAACCATAACCAAATCACAACACATCCAAGCTCTCCAATAGTTTACTCATGCTTCTCAACCATGCAATATGAATACTAATCTATCATGCATAAACAACCAGTATACTATAGTAATCATATAAGTGTTGAATCATAATATTGTTGCTCACTCCATCAACCAACACAAACCAAATCACAACAGCCATACCAAGAATGCCTTAAGCATTCACCACACAAAAAACAAGAGTATCCATCAAGACAACAATGCAACCATACCAGAGTTTCTATGGCATATCTGAGCCCATAGAATGCAGATATAGAACCTGCTTTAGTCTTCAATATCTTGGCACCATCTCACACAAGTTTTCATGTCTTTATCCATTGTATGCACTTTTTCCTCATTCATCCTACATATGTACGTGCCCTGGCTCACTACAGCTGGCGTATACCTCAGAAACCAGGGTTTCTAAACTTCTGAAAATTTTGTCGTCATGATCTCAGACTTACCGAACTTTGATGCGTCCATGAGATCCTTTAGATCATCTCTCTCTCAGAACATATATTCAATACATGCTCAAGAGATGCATTTCATAAGAGACCCTTGCCTCTTATTTATACTCTCCAAGTAGCTTCCTTAGAAGCATCTTCTAGGTCACTTTGCCCACATATCAAATTTGTCCACATAATCACTTATGTTCAACTTTTCCCAATTTTCCACTTGTCGATGTATCAAATAGCCACTTGACCACTTAACCATCTTTCCTTCTTTTAGGGTCATCCTTCTCATAACTACTTTCCATAAATAGAAAGTTCTCCATTTATTTGATTATTTAAATAGTCCTCCTTGACTTTGTCACTTTACTTTATAATTTAAATAATCACTTCACTTTATTTAAATAATATCTTCTTTGTAGGCATTTTGACTTCTTGACCTTTTGGGGCTTCAAGCCATCATATGAGGGTCCTCCAACTTCGTAAGGCCATAAATCTCAAATCGTGAGGAGTTATGTGGCGTTCCACATACCACCGGAAATGGCATGACAAGAACTATCCATATAGGATATTTTCACTGACAAATTTACTAATCTTCATCTCATTATTCAACAAGTAAGAATGGGTTCTCCAACCATACTTCTAGGATAACTCAACCGAAAAGCGTCTTCCCGTGAGGGATTTCACCATAAGGGGACCACTTTGGATTTCATCCATTTGTACTCCTTATCAAACATGATAAGACAATAATGAGTCATCTTTACATCAATCCAACTATGTATCGTATATCAAAAAAATCATATCGATCCATCTTCATCTTTTCATCATGTATCAATGACAACTCATTGATACATCTTCATTTATGCATGACATCATATGACTATGATACCACTTGACATCAATCCATTCACATCAACATACTTCATCAATATGCTATGACAATAAATTGTTCGTTTGACATCAATCAACATCAATAATTTGACATCAAACCTTTGACCTTTGACATCAATCAATTCCTTGACATCAATCCGTTGACATCAATCAATCAATCATTATTTGGCATCAATGACAACATGATACAACATAACTAGTAGACTTTATCATGTTGTAACCCGAGGATAAACTCATTAATGGAAATCCCATCATCATTGTAAGACCATGGTTAGCTACAGTAGATACTTACATTGGTTATGGAATATGGGACATACAAATTTCTTAAGGATTGTCCCAAAAGAGACTTGCTCTCTATCCTCATACTAAACATTTTATTGAAACTAAAATACAATTGTGGGCAAGACAAGTGGATGATGAAGAAGTATTTGGAACTAGTATCTAGTTTATTATCACTCTTGACAATCCTTTATCATTGAAAGAAATACATAAGGACACATTCCTTTAAAAGTGTATGAAAAATTTGTTTCCCAACACTATACAAATTCAGGAATACCTTGACAAAGAGGATGTAAATACCAACCAAAAACATAAAAAAAAAAGTATGCATCATGGAAAGACGTATCCCTTAATTATTCTACTAAAAAAATATTATCCATATAGTCCTTATATAGTGGAATCATTTCCTTTCTAGTGGTTTTATTAAGTTCCCTATAGTCCACACAAATTGTCTAGTTACTCCTTCCTTGGGAACAATAATCAAAGGAAAAACCCATTCACTATCTAAGATAGGGTATATAAAACCTACATATTAAATTTTATATAGTTTATATTTAACTATGTCTTTAAGTGTAACGTTCATTCTCCTTTGTGGCTTCTGATTGGCAGGGAATTTACTTGATGTAGATGTGATTTTTGAAAATGTTTGGATGGATTCGTACATGTCAATATAGTCCCAGGAAAAGGTATAACTATGAGTTTTATATATGACTAACAACTATTGTTATCGATTAGGAGTTAATTTGTTGTTCATTTTCAACACTTTGGTGGGAAACATTTCTACTATTTTAACCAATTAATTATTCCACATTCATTACTATCATCCCTAACATTTTTGAAGACCAATGATGAAACACTTTATATATTGTCACATAAATAGATGTAGATCCTAAAATTTAGATAAAAATTGAAAAATAAGAGTGTTAATAATGTCCTTAACCCCCAAGGAACTAGTACTAAAAATAAAAGAAGGAAAATTGAGAGGATAGAACAATGGGAGAAAGATACTTATTTTTCAAAAACATGGGACATAATTAAGGACATTACTACCACATTGCTAGAAATAAGAGGATCATCATCCCATATAAACCATGATCCTTATAAAAAGTGAGTACATTAGTAGGATCAGGAAACTTAGGGAAAGGACAAAGACCCATGTATCCAAATAAACACATATTCCTTCACTGGGCCCTACACCAAATATTCCAAGTATGAAAGAAACTAAAGAACCTACTGGAATGGGAGTTGTTGAAATAGCACATGGGTTTTATTGGAACATATCAAGAAAACATAGGTAAAAATCATTAAATGGAAGGCTATAGTAGAATCTAATAGGTGATAAGTTATACCCCTCGAGAAACATGACCAAATAGTCTCTTCCCTAGAAGAAAGGTCTTAAATTTTAAGGGTGCAACATTTGGACAGAATTAAAAGTTGAGGAAATGAAAACTTAAATTTGAGAGAAAATAAGGAAGGAAAAATGGAATAAACTAAAGATAAAATTGAGAAGATAATGATTTTGGATACAAAATGGGGAAAGTAGATCTATAGAATCCCATACATAGAAGGAGGAGTAACTTACCATGACCTTGTAGATGAGGGTTGAAAGTACTAATCTGAAATATGTGTTGAGAAGACATCCTTAAATGGTTTTATATGTGGAACTAATCTCAGTTTTAAAGGAAATGCAACATGAGGCCATAGTTCAATATTAAATGACCACAACAGTTTTAGGGGATACAATTTTACAAATGTCCCAAAACAAGTGGTAAGAATTAATCCCTACATTTAAGAGAGAGAGAGAGAGAAAAGAGAGCTAACATCACTCCACTAACTTAGTCTATGAAATTGGATATGCATAAGCATTGTTCTATCAAGCTATAACATTAATTAGTACAATGGTTCTACTCCATTACTAGTATCATGTTGGTATCACAGTAAGCTCATAATGATTACCATAGTGTTACTCTTTCACAATTGTATTATCTAGCACATGCTAATTAATCTAGGAGTCAAGCATGCAAACAAACCTTCTCACAAAGACGTGCTAGTTGGTGATGGAATCCAACATCGTAGGATCGATGTGCGAATGGGTTGAGTTTCAGCGGGTGGGAAAGTTACCTCACCCTGGTGCAAGTTACCTCACCGAGTAGTGGTCAAACCTCCAAGGAGTCTAACTGAGTTTAGCCAACATCGATCCCAGGTACAACACCATCTTCCCTGTGATGTCACCTTGGGTAGGAAGTCTAAAATATTATGGCCTCTATGGTGCCACCTACTATACCAAAGCAGAGGGGGGACAGTCAATAGTCGACACCAAGACCAACAAAGTAGGGCTGATTACTCTATTGGCCCCAATGCAACCTCATGCTTGACCCTTTTGTTAGAAGGGCTTCCCCAAGTTTGTGATATAGCAACTGGATTTCGCTCCCTAACTCAAGATTTATGTTTGTTTAGCAGCTTTGGAAAGTTATTATCGCAATCCTATTCCAAATATATACACATAAGATAAGATGGGTTTGAAGATCCCTAGAAAAGTTGTTAGATAAATTTTAATTAGCGCTTGATTTTAGGTTGTTGTTACTCAAAGGAGTGGTCGTGAAACTAATGGCATTTTGACTTGACTCTTTAAACCATGCAAGAGGAAAATGAAATGCAAGAATTTCAACTTCGATGAAAACTAGATATGGGAAGGAGAAAGAGGTTTCAAGCAAAGAAACAATTTCTTGATTGATTACTATGTGTGCACTGCTAATGAAAAAAAGTATGGGCTAATTATACAGATAAATGGAAGAAAAACGACCCAAATTGTAAACATACCATGCAAATGTCATAGTTCACTTAGTACACCTATACAACATTGAATCAAATGTCATCATTTCTAACATAGTAAACTTTTATGATTATACATACCACCATACACATATTAAATACTCATAAGGATCACAAGGGCTTCACCTTGTTGACCAATATCTTATCACGTTCATTCATAAAGGGGTTTTTTTAATTATGAAAAATATATTCAATATATTGTAGGTATTGGGAACCTTGTTGAAGGTAACCCAACCTTGGAGAGAGATATAATATCACCTACATAACAACAATTGTGATGTGAACATGTTCTATAATCTTATCAATGAGGCAAGCATACCTATGTTCATGATGATAATCATGTTAATTACAATATGAAACCATAACATGTGTAAAATGATACATTTGAATTCGGGTCATAATACATCTATGAAATAAATGTTACTTATGGTTGAAAAATTATTTCTCAATATGTCTAATACGATCCATACCCAAAAGTTGAAAAATATGATTGCAGAGAAAGTTTTGAGCTTAGGGCTGAGACACATGTTTAGGTGGCATTTATTAGTGGATTCTAGGAAGATAATAATGTAATTTCTAGCGGTGTCATTGAAAGTCTCAATGCAATAACAAAACAAAGTAGTATTGGGAAAGTACATGTTTATGAAGCCACCATTGAAGAGCCTTCTGAGAAGAACTCCAAAGAATCCAACAATTGATCTCATTTACGCTATGCATGTTATATGAGTCTTGGCATTCCTAGTGATTTGTTGTTCAACTCAAGTTTTCCTCTAATTTTGAAACGAAAAAACCATAGACATTACACAATGATATTTGACAAACCCCTTATTTATGATATGGAGAATGGGTATGACCAAAAGGAACCAAATTTGGGGCAAAGTAATTTTTCAAGTTTTATTTTGGAGGAAGAGCAGTTTATGGTCCTTAGTTCTAGCACCCATACATGGGATTCTACTGCAATTACTCAACTAGGTGAAAATGTGTTTGGCCACCATGAATACTATGATGATAACACTACACAAAATATCTGTGGTGATGAGAGTATAATTATTTTTGGGACTGATGTATATGATTTTTATGATGGCAATGGTGGATACCCCATTGAAAATAATGTTATAAATCTACATCCTTTTAGAGAATCCAACAAGGACAAGGACAAACTACTTGAAAATAGTGATAACCTTGATATTCTATTCCTAGAAGAAAACTTTGAAATTGTGCAAGTCAATAGGTCAGGTTGTGTTGGGGAAGCAATCATGGAAGAGAATTATCCTACCTTTCTTCCCAGTCCAAGAAATTCTATGATTGTTCTTAGCCATAAAATATAACTCACCTTCACTAGATCTCATGAATGTGACAATTGAAATTTTGGTCATCATTGTGATAAACATGGGGAAGATCTGAATGGAAAATTTCTATGTTTTGATGATAGAAAAATGTGTGTTTTTTACTTTACAAGTAATGAAACCCTCTGTCTTCCATTGGAATAGGATAAGCATAAATATTACTTTGTCAATTTTGAAGACCCTCTAGTGTATGATACTGAAGGAGAGGATGAACATGATGATGTTGTGGCTGCCCCAAATAGTGGACATTAATATGGGGATCATTTTGGTGACCAGTTTGTTGGTGAAAATAAGCACATTGAAGAAAAAATTGCAGGCCTAGTCGAAGGTTTATCTTTACCCATAGCTTCCATTTTGAGGTGATCTATCTACACATTGCCTATATTCTTTTTTTCTTTTTTTTTGCATAGAAAAAACCCTAATTCATACCAATTTCAGTGGCATTGTTGGTCCTCTTAGAAAATCCCCCTTGGCTTTGTCTTTGTCAATGTCTCCCCCTTGGCTCTTTCTCTGTCTTTTTCGATGCTATCAACTATTCACTTTTGGGGTGCTCCAATCCATGAACACTACTGCTCCTTGAAATGTTTGTCTTCCCTATTTGTCTCCCTAGTGAAAGAAGTGTGGCCACATGGCCTATATTTTCTACTGGTTATTCCTAAACGTTACTTTCCTACCACCTCCTACCTGTCTATACGCTCTATGCCTTGCCTAAAGCAAATCTTGCTCTGTCTCTATCACTGGCTTTGTCTTGTTCTATCTTTGTCTCTCTTGATCTGGCCCTGTCTCTATCGTTGTCTCTCTTGCTCTGAGAAAATCCCCTTTGATCGGTTCTCTCTTACTCTATCTCTGTCATTGTTGCTCTCTACCTCCAACTACTAACTAGCTATGGAATGGGCGTTGGCGGGGGCTTATTGTTTGGTTTTTTTTGGTGTTTGAATTTTTATGTTTTTATTTTTTTATTATGCTATAATATATTTACTCCCGTCATTTACCCATGCTTGGTTGAATTTCTTCACTTTAACATTCATAGCACTGGGAAAAAATCACATTGCGTCAGCATCCATAGGGACCATTGCAATTCTTTGTTTTAATTAAATAGTCAGATTCCCCTTGTACGAACCAGCTCTGAGTCGACTGTTATAAGGTAATATATTAATTACATTAAATATGTTAAATATA